>OX578134.1:141607935-141675249 GCA_951213105.1 Amaurobius ferox
TTGCTTGAAGGACATCGAAACAATACTTCAGTTCAATAAAATTACGTTCAATAATACTAAGCGTAGCATCCATGATTATGAATTGCAGTTCTAGAGGAGAATATTTTAGTTATAGCAATATAATTAATAGTAAAAAAAACTATTTATGTACACTTGCATTATCAATAAAATTTATTGGTAGACAAATTTACATAAAATTCACTTATCCAGAGTTGAATGTAATAAAATATTATATGTTATTAACTAGCTTAGCCTAAACTTCTCTTTCATTTAACGTTAAAAATCACAAATAACGGATGAACTTAGTTTTAATTATACATGTCATAAAAGATAAATGTCTGCGTCGTAATAATTCAGATCTTTATGTAATTATGCTAGCTTTCAAAATCCCCTTTTTAATGTTGCAAATATACACATGAAAGTGCAAATAAATTTTGACGTCATTCTGAACAGTTTATCTTCTTCTATATGGGATATAATATCACGATACAATATTTTGGAATCATACTGCCAGTAATGATTAACATGGGTCGATTTGTTCATTGTTGTAAAGGTTCATGAATACCAAACCACTGTTAAATTAATTCACGTGCAGAATTAAAAATTTCAAATTATCACAATTTTGAAAATGCATGTATAGTAACCAAGGATGATTGTCCGCTCATGCAGGTGGCAAGATATGTATAAAAGAAAGACATGTACTGTATAAGGCAGATTCTCAGTTGCATACCTATATAGGAGCCATTCTAAGATTTGGACTTGTTGTCTTAGTGAAGAATAGTAGTTAGGCAAGTACTTTGTGAACAAGTGCTTTGAGCGTATATTCATTGTAAATAATCCCTAACGTGGTTATTTGAAGGAAGGATATACCAGACGAAGGGTCTCAATCTATTATATATTTTTTGATAAAAAACACCAGAAAATATGTTAAATTCTGTGACAAAATTATAATTTTATAAAATATTTTATTTCGCAGCGAAAGGTGAATTTTACAGTACATGAACACCTGTTGTTCAATATATTTGTTGATTACGATAGATACCCAAACCTAGATCAAACTCAAACCTGATCTGGTAGAATAAGTATTAAACATTTTATATGTTAAGATTTACAAATCAGTGTGAATGCTTTACAGGAATTTTTGTGTCTCGAGGAAATAAAATACATTTGCTGTGAAATGTGGTTATCTTATATTAATTAGGAATAGAAGTATATGGACTTTCATCAAGATAGATTTAAAAGCCACTACCTTTTATACTGTTAATTACAATTTCTTTGTTATTATAGTTTCAAATTCATGTTGGATACATCAGTTAGTTAACACTAAAATACAAGTATAAACAGAAGAATATAGAAAGGAATGCAAACAGAGTATCAGTGAAGTCCAGGGGGATTGTGCCCTTATTCCTGGTTAAAGCATGCTTTTATTCCTGGGAAACACGCCCAGAGACTCTGATCCCTCGAAGCAGTTATAAACCGTCTGCAAGGAAAAACAGAATCCCAAAGGCACTTCAAATCCAAAAGGTCCAAATGAGAACGAAAAAAGGTACCAACCAACAAGGGTACAGGAAAGAGATAATAAACGGATAGCCAGAAGAGGTACTCCGTTTAGATCCAATCACAAAGTTACAGTGAAGAATAAGTTTCCAAATAATACAGTGGCAACAAGTCCCTAAAATCAGCAAATTATGCGTTGTCTTTTGAAGTTTTTTACAAAAGGCCAAGTAATATGTCTTAAGAAAACCGATTGGAAAACCCTTTTCTATTGCTTCCTTTATTAAATGTCGTTCAGAATTAATGCGTAGTCCAATAGTAGAATTTAATTTACTATATCTAATAAAATTATTAACAATTAAATTTCTCATTACATTAATACTGATATTACTATTCCATGGTGTTATGTACTTGATATCACAATTGAAACTTTTACGCTTTTATAGGATATATATATATATATACATATATATATATATATATATATATATATATATATATATATATATATCAGAAGCAAATCCTGGTTTAAAAGCAGGTCATACGGAAATGCATCCACTGCATTTAATGACTTATTTTAATAAAAAATAACTATATGGTCTTTTACAAAATATATTTCTACAAAGGTATATTAAATTTTGTATTCCATCCCTTTGCAGTACAATATCGTAATAAATATCGAGTAAAGCCGGAAGCCTGAATATTTCACATTGTTTATATTTAAATACACCCTGAAACAAAAGAGGCTATTTCGAAGATCTAAGAAAGCCGTATCTATCATTTTCCAATCTTCCGCGTATTACTATCGACCGAGCTAACACTCACGTAAAGCCGAGGTCGTTTAATTTGTATCGGTTTTGGTATTTGTGTGCTGTATTGGGTGGGCTATATTTATGAAGACGTATAAAAAGAGTAATAGAAATGCATTCCGAAGATGCATGGATCGATAGTTAAATTCAAAGCATTAAATGTTATCTGCATTCTACTAGAAACAATTCCAATCCAATGGATACTTCGTTCATATTTAGAGGTTTAAATGTATGCGAATAATGTATTTTCTGTTAGTTTTGCATCAGACAGTTTATAATATATAAAATATCAAAACTTGCAGGAATTCGCTTCGACGATAAGAACTTATGCTATTTCAGTAGTTCAATTGGGAGAAAATCGGCTGACCAATACGAACATCCACGGTTAGATCCCCTGCTAGGGCAGCAAGGTGCCATACAATGGATACTGACATATTAACCATGCAGATTAGTGCAAAGATAGCTTTCCTTTTTTTTTATCCAGAGCGTCTTTCATAACATAAAGTGTAAGGTATGTGTTAATATCCGGGACAGTGTCACCCAATTTGGATACGAACTTTGTGGGAATGACATTCACAGGGATTTACTTTCCATTTTACCAACCAGAGACATGCGCAGATAAAGTCTTCCCATCTTTCACAATAATAAAAATCCGAAGGATAACATCTCATTCTGAACTCTCAATTTGACCTCGTGATTTTCACGAGAAAGTGTCAAAAATATTTTTGATTGTCTATTTTTGGTTAACAATCTGCTGATCAATTACGGTTAAACACTTTACGCCCAAATCTCCCTTCCTTACACGCAATGGATTGATCTTTGAATACTCTTGCAGATCAGAAGTGCCTCTACCCTTTGATAATTACTTCCGTAAAAAGGGGTCATCTAAAACGAAATATTACTGTTTAGACCAACCCACCTAAGAAACAACTTTTGACCGTTTTCAAGTTTTTGTTGTCCATCTATTCTCCTCGGACATCTTTGGTGCAATGGGGTATTTTCTTTCTTTCGATCCAGGTCGTCCGAACTACTGCAGTTTCCATCGCAGTTTTTCCTGCAGTTTTCATTAAATGAAAGCTTTTAAAATAAATCGTGGTTTAATTGAACATTTGTTAAATATTTTTAAAAGAAATATCGGCTAAAGATTAATGAGTGCAGTTTCGGTACCTGACATTTTCAAATGTTGAAACTGGATTTATGAATGTATGTTAGTTAGTAATTTATAGCAAGTATTGTTACAATAAGTGGGACAAGATTTTGTAGGAACATACAATTTGATGAGTTGAAGCTGAATGTAATCATTAGTGTCAAGATAGGGGTATAGTTTTGTCCATTAGTGTCGAGTCAATAAAACTGTGAAAAATGTACAACCTCTATCTAAATTTTACAAGTTAAAGTTGTTTAATAACATTTTAGTGTAACGCATTAATCTTACATTTCAAAAAAATATTTCAATGGAAAATCGTTTGTTTTAATTAATAAAATCAAACAAGTATTTTATACTTACTACAAGAAAAGTTTCATTACGATACAAATAGAAAATTAGTGTTCTTCTTAAACAATCTAAATACTAATTGCATATATATTTAAAAAATGCAAGCTTTGCAGATGGGGCAATATTTCTAGCACATTTGGACATTTATTTTATGTTCTCTCCATTAATATAACGAGCTAAACTAAATCGCAACTTGATTTCCTCGGTGGCTACGATACATTTTAATAAAGACCCTTAAAGTAATGTTTTTTCTTCTAACTGCTTCACCGTCGCTGAAGTTTATATTCCAACATTTTTGCAACATCATTTTCCCCTAATTCCTATTATGCTGCAAGAAATTTGTGCACAGGAGAGCGACATAAAAAAGTCTCCAGACATTTTATGGGATTTTTTCATCCTTATTAAGGTAGACAAGCGAGGAGGAATATTTCATTATTCCTGTCTTAAAAATTTGCGGAGCTATAATAAAAATCACTCTCTGTCAGATGCGATTTTTCGAAGGACTTCATAATAAATTAATTTTCCTGATATTTCTTTAAGAATGTGCATTTATTAATTTATATTTATTATATATTTATTAAGGACCGAGTTAATGCTGTACTCTAGTTTTCTCGTTCACTTGATTGTGATATTTGAGTTGAATTCCAGTCTGACTATTTTTTTTAGCTCTTTCTATAAAATACGAGAAATACGAGTTTGTATTTGTATTTTAATAAAACGTAAATTCGATTTTTCGTCCTTTACATTTCTCTCCGTTTATATTTCTCTCTTTTTCATTCTTATTTAAAAATACTTTCGAATTGAGATAGCTTCACACAGTTTTGGTATATCTGTACAGAGGTTAACCATTTTTACATTGGTGTCTGCCTATTTGTGTCTATGACTGTCCATAACTCTATAAGCATGTTAACTTTTAAACAAATTCATCATATCAAATGAAATTACGAAGCACTATCTCAATCAATTAATACCAGAGAAGTAGTAGTTTAAGAAGGAATGGGGAAGGGGCTGAACAAATGAGTTCGTTAAATTTTTCAATTTTTATTTCGAAATTCGTAATATATAAAATTTACTATAATTAACACTTTAAAAAAACATCCAATTAAACAATTTCTTCTTCCATAGTATTCGATATTCTTGCTTAGGTAGTTCTATTTCAAATGGTGTAATGATTTTGATTGTTACATTAGTCCGCCTCTTTATATATTCTTCAAACCATCGTTTCATATATAGCTTTAAGATGCAGAAATTAACATCTGGCAAGGCCTTGTACTTATTCATATGAAGCTGTTCTATAGCATTTGGTTAGAGTTATAAGCATACTTCCTTGTATATTTATGAATCGAGTGTTTATCCTATCAAAATCGTTATACTATAATGCTTCAGCTCCGTAGACTATTACTTTGGCTGTAGCTTTAAGATATATCTAGTTTAATTGCAAATCTTAGCCCTCCACGTAGCAGTGGTCATTATTATGAGCTTTTACTGAAATTTTACAACTTTATCTTTACCAATAATAAGATATATAATTACTAATAAGAAAAATCTATTAATTTTCAGCGAGATACAGTTGTAAAAGGCTCTACGATTTATTACTTCCCACAGCAGCGAATTTTTTAATCTGTATAAATTCCCTATATATTTATTAATTTTGATGTATCTACACATTCTGAGCATCTATAAATAAGATTCAACTATTTTACCAGTCATGTTCTACTAGTGTACCTGTGGGCAGAATAGCTCTAGATAAAGCAAATCAAATTATATTCATAACGATCATTTCAGGTGTCAAGTCCTATTGAGTTTCTGTTAGATCGAACTAATAAAATCATCTCAATGGTTTTGAGTAGTGAAACACACACATGCAAATAATTTTAACATTTGTTACCGGTATTGCCAATTCATATGCATTTTTACAATCGAATACTATAGCTTATAGTAAGTTAATATGTGCATTTCTCAAGGTCGTGAAAGGTGGTTTTATTCAAAAATGGAAAGTATGAAAAAATTACACATGCTTACTGTTCATAAATGCTTGAGAGAGTTTTAAGCAGTGTTGATAAGAGGCAGTTACACCTTCATTCAGGAGTTAAAGAGCCATTAGATACGAAATATGGAGATATGAAATGTTTTTATGTTCCACAAGTAATGGGATATCGCTATGAAGAACCAAACAATTTCCATAAAATTTGATATTCATATTTTTACCTGTGACAAAAAAAAGTCAAATGATTTTTAATTGAATCAATTAGACGAAATCTCTATTCTATTTGTCATTATTTTCCCACAATATCTAAATGTTTTATTTGTACGAAAGTTATGGCATTGGCAAAACATATTTGTATTGAATTTTTAAAGATTATGTATGCAAATAAATTCAATTATGCATCTACAACCATTCCAGTAATGAACTTGATTTCCATTTTTTGTATACCTCGAAAGTAACACGTGCTAATAAATACCGGTACACTTTTCGAAATGTGAACAAGTCAGTAACAAGCATGTCCTTTCAGTTCTTTTACGCTGTATTAGTGTTTATCTGCCGTAAAAATATAGCTCCTTCTGCAGGCAGCGGTGCAATAACAGATTGTCTCGTAAGTTGTTGACGCATTTAATGAACGGTTTCATTAGCGCAGTTATTTATAATGAATAGCACCATTAGCAGAATTGACGGTTCTGCATAAATGAAGGAGGCGTTGCTAATGTTAAAGTGTCATGTGATGTATTTTAAGCTCAGCGGGATTATGGCTAGCTCGGCTATAAACCCATTAAAAGTAGCTTTCGATGCTTGTTTATGTATAAAAACTAACCCTTGTATGAAAAAGAAGTTAATATACAATATATTTTTATAACGCCATTTATGAATTTTAAAGAGTATAACTATTTTAGATGTTTAAAGTGTTACAGATTTCAGGAGATGCGACCCATTTTGAAAAATGAGCAAAAATAACAAATTCAAGCAAATTACTATAGGATCTTTGAATTTTATCTTATGTGTGGATAGCATAATCATATTTCTCATTTCTCATTTTTGGTATGTTTAGTTTATTTATATTCCTTTTTACTGTGGGCTGAATAGCAAGTCATATTGTTTGGTGAGTCTTTATTGACCATTATATTGCAATTAAAGTTAACTACTTAAATAAGGTAACTATAACTATTAATGGATTATTTAGCTTTTTCTCTTTCCACTTTCTTTGATGTTTTTTGTCAGTTTTCAATTAGCTTATCTGTTCAGTGTCACACAAGTAAGTAGCAAAAGTCCTTTCAGTAATTATTAGAAATATTCTTTTCATTGAAATTCACACCATGAAATAAAATTATTCACATAAATGGCAGACAAACTACTTACAAAAATGTACGGATATTGCAAAAACAAATGGAAGAAAACGTCTAAGGCTAAAGCACAACATTAATATACATTCAGTAAGATATTCAAAAAACTTTTACAGAAAGTATACATTCTTTAGAGGCAGTCAACAACTGTGAAAAATTCTAATGCCAATCCTTATGTTCTTATCTTATTGTTAATGTCTTTTAACTTTTTGTTAGCAATTTATACTTTAAAGTGCGCATTAACTTGTGATATAAATGACCGCCATTTGTTTCCTAAATCCGTTTAAAATGCCTTTTCTTCCGCAAAATTGTTTCCCAATAAATTGTCAATATTTTTAAAAAATGTGGATTTTACTTTAAGGTACACACCAGAAATTGAAGAATTGTGCGAAAGAGCTTATGAAAAAACTACTTTATTCCTATCATAAACGATATTTTGATCAATCATGTTTAGGTCAATCATATATTAAATTCGAAGTTGCACTAAACACATATTTTTTCTTCAATTGAATTAATAACGTTAATTACTTCCAAATATACAACTTACATTACAATATAATTATATTCACAAAACTTCTCCATATGTTTCTAAATGTATCCAGATGTATTCAGCTGTTTATAAAGAAAAAACAAAGGTTAAATCATTCACAGCTTTGCCAGTGTAAATCAGTGTAAAAAGTTATGTCCAGTGATTTCGTTCTTAATATTATGAACACAATTAATATAATAAGTTTAGTAAATGTTTATTTCAAGAAAACCAATATAATTTTTATGAATGTATAATTGATATTTCAATTTCTTTTTACAAATACGTAATTATTTTCATAAAACGGAAAATTTTAAATATAATTTCATATAAGCTCTTATGAGAATAATGTATCTTTAGTTTATGTTTCTACATAAAATTAAATTTGTTTTTCAGCGCATATAAGATGTCTTTATACGTCTTTTAGATACATGCCTCAACGGTTATGAATATTGTATTAAGTATATCTCATATTCCAAAACCTCACTAATAGCACAACTTAGAAACTGTGTGTCAAATGTAGCAAATAAAACATATGCTTGCAATTAATTGCTATTGAACATTTCTAGGTGTTAGCAAGGCAGGAATGCAAGTATGACTCTTAAATCATTCACAGATATATTCGCGTTAATCAGCCATAAAAATATGTCATCTTCTGCAAGCAATGGGGCAAAAACTTATATCTCCGCAATGTAAGTTGTTGACACATTTTATAAATGGTTTCAACCGAGCAGTTATTTATAATGAATCGGCCCATTTGCTGAATTAACGGTTTACCATAAGTATGGAGGGGCGTTGCTGATGATACCTTCCACGTAACGTGTATTTATGTAGATTGGTATTTTCAAAAACGCATCTTATCATGCTGTAAAAATAGCTTTTGATGCTTGTCTGCATGTAATGAGGAGGCATAAAGAAGTGAAAATATTACTGTTTTTGGTTAATGTTTGAAAAATATTCAGCAATAAAGTTGTAAATTATTTCACCAGTTTAATTTAGGTGGTAATATATTTGCTTTTTTTTCTTAATTTGTGGAACAATATATATATATCGAGTTATTTGTTTAATGGTTACTTTATGTATGGATAACACTGTTATATTTGAAATTCTAAATTTATACGAATAATTTTAAGTTTCTTGCGTACATATATAGCTTTCAAATTCTTTTTTTAAATTCAATATTGCGTATGTTTATCTAACCAGTGTTTTTAAGAAAAAGCATCTACAAAAACTTAGAACATAATTTATGGCTAGAAGAGAAAACATTTAACTTGTAATGAACTGGTTCTAATTTCCATGTTATCAAACGTATAGCTCGTCAAACTGTTTTCGTTAGAAGAAACATGTTATGCGTTGCAGCCTGCTATTATGTCTTACATTCAAATATTTTTAATTCTAATCAATTTAATTTCCTTTAGAATATGATTCTCCCCCTAAAATATTAATATAATTCATTTTTTAAAAAGCATTGTTTTTCAACCCAGTTTTCAATGTTTGCTTCATCCTTTATGTGTCCATTTTATACATATATGTATAAAGTTTCTTCTTGTAAAAATATGTTTAAAATCTATGCAGCTGTTGCATAGAATTCGTCCGCAAAAATGAGGAATACATTGCTCTGTAAAATGGTTTCTAACAATTAAGTAATACAAGACATTTTATGAAATGCAGGCTATAAAATCCCTTAGTGCGAGTCTTCTACTTACAACCAGTAAGTACAAATTTTTGCATGAGGTTTCTTTTTAAATGCTTGTAAAAATACCCTTTGTAATACTGAATCATTAAAGAAAAGTTGATGTTTTTAATACTTAAAATGTATATTTCCCTTGACCAAATTAAAATTAGTGAATAAGTCTTGCAGATTCAAATATGTCTACGTTAACCATACATAAAGTAACGATAAATACTTTAATACATTGTTCAAAAATAAAAATAAAATATTCTTGGATTTATGAATACCCTAAAAATCTAACCTTTAAAAAATGTTTAATACATTGATTAGCGGGACACATCAGTGTTCCTTGAAACTATGTATCGTCAACAAGATAGTTTTGAGCGAAATATATTATAATTTAAGCGCTTTTAAATTAGCTTTATATGATGTCCACAAGTAAAGACAAAATTTCATGTTTGCTATTACCATTCCCCCCCCCCATACAACATAGTGCGTTGGTTGAGCCACACGGAAAATCATTTTCTACAAACAATATATTGTTCTTTGTCTTTGTGACTGAAATTTATCTTCCAATTTTATCTTCTTCCATTTCTAAATTATTCAATCCTTGTTAATTTTTGGTCCTGACATAACTATCGTTCCAGTCATCGATGATATTTTATAGAGCAATTCTACCAAATATTGTTCTACCAAAAAAAAAAAAAAAAAAAACCCATATTTTTGATTTCCTAGCTCTCTCAAAACTTCTTGTTTTATTCTTTTAAACAATCAATTCTTTAAGATTCAAATTATTATTATCTTCGCCTATATTAATATTTTATTTAGTTATCTTTCCATTGATCTGCGGCAGCATTTTTAATTCCTTCAATTTTATTTCTTCTCTCTAAGGCTGACTGCTAACAGAAATAGTTGAGGCCATTTGATATAAGTTCATCATAGCGTCGCCTATATTGACATTTTATTTAGTATTCTCTCTTTCAATTTGTGTGTAGAATTTTCTCTTTTCTTCAATTTTATACATTCTCTCTAAGACTGGTTGCACACAGAAAGAGTCAAGGATATTTAATACCTACAAGTTATTGTAAGTCATTGTTATCAAAGATCGATGAAGTTGGCTTGTCATGGGTCAATCGCACACCGATCTGGAAGTTCAGCAGAGTCTCTGAGACAAAATAGTCAATCTGCTTTCAATTTCCTCGTCTGGTGAAATCAAGTAATATTTTGCTGTTATCCGCTAAATCTCACTAATACAACTGGAAGGATAGGACGTGCTTGTCGTGCGCATTCATCTCCGTTTATCAGTTTAGTTATTTGGGGAATCATTTATGTTTGTTTAAAATTAATCTAGATGCAAAAAAAAATATTGCTTTGGTCTTTGGTTCAGTTGAGATCAGCGGCGTCCAAATTCCAGCTTGGGGATCATTCCAAAACCGATGCCACTCACCACATATGAGGTGACGCTTGCCTCTTTGTTTAATTTGATGCGTCTAATAGTTGCAAACAAGTTTTCTGTATTTCTAGACGTAGCATATAATAATAGCCACTTCATCACTCACCATATTCGCTCAGACTACATCAAATCATAAAAATAAATCTATATACATCGTAGACACAATGAAGATAAATATTTCAACTATTTCGTTTCTGTCTTCAGACATTCGTCGTTGAGAATTTATTCTCTTCCCGTATGCACCCAACTTGAGCGTTTAATTATATTCTTTATAAAGGTATCTTCGAAAATCTACATATTGGACTTCAGCCTAACAATTAATTACACACGAGACATTTTCGTTAATATATAAATAGTATTGATAAGTATATGTTTAATTGCGTACTACTTATATAATATCCACATTACTAGGTCACTCGATTATGTATCAAAATTATCGAGCACTCCCACCATAGCTGGAATCTTGGTTTTGGTGTTATTCGATGCATCTCAACTCCTAAATCAAGGAGGATAAATATATCCGAAATTTCCAAAATTCAAATTCAACGTGACGGTTTGAAGCGACAATAAAGACGCTCAAAACTATTATTTTTCAACTTGATCGAGCAATTCCCCACAAACCAGAATCTCGGATTTGGATCATTCAATCCATCTTATCGTAAAACTCTAATATTTCGAAGAATTTGAATTATGGATGATGATTCAAAGTGGCAGTCAAAAAACTCAAAACCACCCCAGCTAGAATCTCGGTTCAGGTCTCATTCGACTCGTTTTATCATATAAATCAACCAAAAAATCGAATATTTCGAAAAAATTCGAATTAGTATTGATGATTTGAAGAAATAATAATAATAAAAAAACAACTCAACATACTTTCTTTAATTATCGAGCACTTCCACTCTAGCTAGAATGAAAAATAAAAATAAATAAATTGATAAATATGAAGTGATTTAATTTTTATAATTGTTAGTTACAAATCACTTTGTCGCGGTCGGAAATATTTTACCATTTTAAATGTTAACAAGATTATAAAATGTGCGCTAATTTTGCACTTACATCTGAAAAGTTTTTGAAATTCAAAACACTACTGGACAACTGCTATTGACTCTCTAGAGCTTTCACATTTGACTCTGTAGCTTTCACCAGCGGATACGGAGAACGCACGAATCACAAATGGCTAGTTTTATATAAAGCAAAAAAATGTAAAAAAAATGAAACTTTAAAAATAATCTGAATAATCCATTATTTTAGTGTATGGTATTCAAGAATATATAGATGGTTTTTGTAGAAAAATTTATAATGTTAATGAATGTCATTCACTAATATTTAGTTGAATTTTTAGAGAAAATCTATAATGTTAGTACATGTTATTCACCAATATATAGCTGGAGTTTTAGAAAAATCTATAATGCCTGTGAATATAATTCACCAATATACAGCTGAACTTTTAGAAAAATTCATAATGTTAGTGTATGTTATTCAATAATATATAGTTGGATTTTTATAAAAAAAATCTGTAATATTATTGTATGTTATTCAAAAATATAAAGTTGGAATTTTAGAAAAACATGTAATGTTAGTTATGTAATTCAACAGTGCACTTGGGATTTTTAAATGGTTGTCCTAAAGCGTGCCCTTTTTAATATTATATCAATAAAGTTCATGTATAAAGACTAAAATGCCCCCCGATAATCCAAGCACTCTCGATTAAATAACACAGTTTCACTTTTGTGTTTTCATAAGCTCAAAATAAAACATACGTCGACAATTAAATGCCTATAAACATCTCTGAACGCGAACAAGACATGAAAGACGTGAACACGGCCCTTAAATCATCCTCATCTGTATTCGTGTTAATCCGCCGTAAAAGTATGGCACCTCTTGTAGGCAGCGAAGCAAAAATAGATATCCATGCAACGTAAGTTGTTGACGCCTTTAATGAACGGTTTCATTAGCGCATTCATAATGAATCGGTCCATTAGCGGAATTAACGGTTTACTATAAGTACGGGAAGGCGTTGCTAATGATACATTTTATGTGATGCATTTTTAAGCAGCTCGGGATTTTTGCGAATGTGGCTCAAACAGCCATTAAAAAATAGCTTCCGATGCTCATTCATGTAGAATGAGGTGGGATAGGAAGATGAGGTTATATATTACGGGTTTTTGATTATGGTTTTTTAACACCAGTCATGGATTTTTAAGTAGTAAAATTGTCCACATGTTTGGTTGGTGAGGTGTCTATGCATTTGAGGGGAAGCGTTTATCCTTTTATGATACAAATCAGTAGTGGTGATGTGGTTTTTTAATACATGAATATGGACGGTGGAACAGGAAAAGAGTGATAACTAAAATTGAAAAGTATTTTCATCTGTAAATTAAACATCAGATGAAATTCAATAAAATAAACCATCATTACCTCATTACTTTACGTTTAAAGCTTTTACAATGTATTTTTTATCACTGGCTAGAATGCAATTTTATTATATAACTTGATGATTATATAAGATATTATCAATCTATGGTATTTTATTTGAAACAGTAATGTTTCAGCTTGCATATTTATATTATAGAAAATATATAAAGCATTTTTTAGATCTATTAAAAGCAAAAATTATAATCGGTGAACAGAGGAAGCCTATTAATTTTAAATGCTATCGAACGTTAAAAACACCCTTATATTTTGGAATGAAGTTTCGATAAAAATCATCAAAAAATCCAAACTTTCAATAATGTTACGTAAATGATATTTTTATGTACTTTTTAATAGAAAACGATTCCACTTTAGCATGAACCGTTCTTGAGATATCGCACGTGTTTTCAAATAAATTTATAAAAAAATATACTATGCGATAAATATGTTAACATCGTTCTCGTGGATCTAGTCCGTTCTGTTTACGAGAGGCGATACTTAGGGTATTAGTTTTGCATTTCGACGTTGGGCAATTCACCAAAAGTCATTTATATGTAAAAAATACTCTATTTTTCGTTCGTCTGCAACGCTTGGCGATCAATTTACAAACTTGGGGACTAAATTAGCAAAATATTGCTAAATTGGCGATATATTGCGCCAAATTGGTGAAAATATACTTAAAGTCAGGCTAGGTTAACGAAAATGACGCCAAATTAATGAATTGATTATTAAAATATTTTAAGATATGGACTATATTGCTTACTGCAGATGCTATTAATATTGATAATTTATATTTTTTATTACTTATATCGGAAAATATTTAATAATACCGTCTGCTGTGCAAGCACATTGGATTTAATTCTAAGCAACATGGTACATACATATATTTGTAAAAGTAGCATTATGTAGCGGTAAAAATGTCCTGTGCATAATGTTATCTTTAAGGGAGGTTCATTTTTTTATTAAAATATCTAACCCCTGATCCCGGGAACTCGGTGTAACCTTCTCCCTTGAGGATGACGATGATGACACACACACACACACACACACATGCATAAACAAACATACACATGCATAAACAAACACACACAGACATACAAACACACACACACACATTTTTAATTTATTGATATAGATGGAAGAAAACATGTATTAAATGGAAACAAACATCGCGTAATATGAAAAAGGCAGCCCACTACTTTGATATTGTATAGGATTATTGGACGTGTCGGAGCATTAATGTGCCGGATTAGAGGTTATACTGAAATTGAATTCGTTATCAAAAAGTTCTCAAATACATAAACAAACTGAGATAAATTATTTGCGCAATTATCAAATACTCAACTGCGCTAAATATTTTTAGAATTAAGTATTTTTAGAATTATTGTTGAAACAATGCAATCACATGTAAAAAAATTACACATTGTATTTTTATTTCAAAGTTTACAATTAGTAGAGAAACATTTAGGAAAATATCCCTCCTTATCTAATTAAAGTATTTAAAAACCGCTTTATAATGGCCGAATTAAATGAAACCTGCAATTCCAAGTAAACATAGTGTGTATGCAATATATGCTATATTTCTTTACCTAAGTATTTATCATTCCAAAAGATATAATTATGCCTTTCTCATAATAGATGAAACCAAATACTTGCATTTAATTGCGTAAATAGAGTTATGCAGTTTTGAAAATGTTTTTCAAACGTTTGTTTAACCGCTCAACTAGAATTCATAGAATAATATAAAATTTAAATATGCATTAAATATGTTAAGATTGCTTAATTAATAGGAATAAAAGTACTCATCAAAGCCCTCAAAAATTATTTGTATTAATGTATTACGCAAAGGTTAAATTGTAAATTCTTTGAAAATGTGAACGGAGTAAATAAAAATCTACGTTTTGAATATTTAATGAATTCACTTATCGTTAGAAAATACATAAAATCGATTTATGGGTATAAAAGTTAAGCCTATTCAATTTACTTACAAACTACTATCATTACGAAAACGATTATAAATAAGATAAAAAATATTTTGAGATGAATGAAATTAGGGATTTCATATGCAGTGCCACAGTGTTAAATCTAGATTCATAGGTCAGTACATTTATAGTATCAGCATTGATTTTGTTTGACATTTGTATTCCAGTTAGTAGTAATATTGAATTAAAATTTAAAACCGGATACTTAAGGTTAAAAAATACGTTACGTACTGTTAATTAACTCATTACTTAATGTTCATTAATTTCAAGTTAAAATTTGGAAAAAGCAAATAATATATAGGAACTCTCCCCAAATGACTTTTTATTAATTAATAAACATGGAATTAATTAACAAGCATAAAAAATGAAATATTCTTGCATAATTAAAGAAGATGTGTATATGTGCTCGCGCGCAGTCGTTAGATGGAAATCTACGCGTCGTACGGCTATGAAATTTGATACAAAATTATTTCAGGACCCGGGAATTTTCACCTTGTTTTATTTTACTTTGTATTAGTTTTTTCTGAAATTTTATGATCGATAAAAAATGGGAAAATGTGCTTTTCTACGATGCTTACATTAATCTATAAGATGATTCCTTCATACTTGTTTATTTTTCATTAAATTACAACGTAATTTGCAATGCTTACATTATATGACACATCTTTTGTCGCAGCCGAGTAACTAAGATTAGCAAAATTCTATAAATATTTTGCCGAAAGTTCCGTGTACATCTTGGGATTTTAATTAACATTTTGTTTATTTTAATTACTAAATAATTCAACTTTAATCATTTTTAAGTGAAGTATAAACATTGATGTTTTCGTTCTAGCTTTGATTGCGATTTTCTCCCCCTCCAGATTGCACTGGAATTTGATTAGACAGTGTATACCCAAATTACCCTCTATTAAGCAACTCCCAATTTAATTATACATTATTTGAAATACTGTCTGTAGTTATTTGGAATAATGTACAATTAAAATAAAAGTTACTTGGTTTTGGGTTGGTTTTTAGTTTGAAACTGTTAACACAGATCGCTGCTAAACAGATGAGGGAGAGAGAGATAATAGAAAACTGACTGTGCTGAGATGGATATCAGAAAGAGATACAGGAGAAACCGGAGATATATTTTAAAGGGATATATCGTACATATATCCCGTTAAAATATATTATCTGTCGTCTAAGATTCCTAAAATAAGTAAATCCTTACGAAACATAAAATTGAATTTTAGATTTTGTTAAAAAACATTTCCTATACATATACGATATGTTGTAAGGTAAACAGATAAAATATAAATATGCTGTAATTTTTTTAATAATGCAATGTTTCTATACTTCGAATATGTTTATATTTAACTATCGTTCTTGTATCTTATTTTTCTGCCATCGGCATATTCGGTTTAATAATTTACCATATTTTTATTATTATACGTAAAAGATTTTGCTGATATAACATAACAATAATGGAATAATAAATGACAAATTCAATGCATAATAAAAGCGCAGGATTAGGCATATGAAAAATTCGTAAATACCAAGTACTCTCCTTAAATATTAAGTGCAACATTACAGCGAAGAAGGATTCTTAGAGTAGAATCATTCGTTTCAATAAAAGCAATCTATATACACAAGGAGAAGAAATGGCATTAAAGGGCGTGCCAAGGTAATTGTTTTATCGTGATATATCGGAAAATATATTTACTGAGACGGAAAGGGTATGAAAGGTAAGGTATAGGCTGTATTAGTATTTGTGCTGATGCATGATAAATTTTTCAATAGGTAATAATATTGATTAGTAATATTTTCATCTCAGAAACACTGATACATTAAGTAAAGATATGAATAATAAACAAATGCACAAAATAAAAAATACACAAAAATACTACAAATGAATGTTTGTGAATTATTTTAAAGTGTTTTAATGCAGCAACTTGGCATTTTTATGATGCAAAATTGTTACAGTATTACAGATATCCTATAAGATAAAGAAACATTTTTCCTTTATCTAAGTTTATCTAAATTAATAATCATACACGAAATAAGTATGTATATTTTTATTTTAAAGATTTGTAGGTTCCGTTGTATTTATAACTCATTTATCATTCAGTGATTCTAATAGAATTCACTGCAATGAGTTAAATGCGGATTTAATTTTCTAACCCTACTCACAGTTCAGAAATGATTTTTTTCAACATCTTACACAAATATTTGTTTAACAGAGAACTTTTATTAAATGTTATTAATTAATGCATGCACTTTTAAGGTGTTGAGAAAAAAATTAGCAGATTATAATTCGGTGCAATTTTAGCTACGTCCAATTAGTCCAAACAAATCCAAGCTCACTATTTTTAATGAATTTAGTTTATATTTGTTTAAATCGTATAGTATCATGATTCGTCCGTCGATCTCCCTTCCCACCTTCAGAGTTGGGGTGATAGAATCGGGATCAAAGTATAAAAATAAGATGGAACTCGAGTTGGTTCTGCTTTTGGATAAGATCCGGGATGATTGGGGAAAACACGAAACGAAGCTGCAGTTGACGGAAGACAACTTTGACGATTTTAATGAATACAATTAATTTAATCAAACTTATGAAACCTCTAAACATATTAAATGTCCCTCTTCAATTACTAACAAATCTTTTATAAAATATTAGCAGAGACACTCCGATATGGTTGTTTACCGATATGGTGTCTTCCAGACCGACTGTATTGTAGAACATTGATTACTTACGAAGTCTTTGGGCTTTCCAAGAAGCGACTGCCTACAGCCATGGTTCCTAAGTTAATGTTCTCAAACAACAGATTTAATCGTATATACAATCCGTAGAGATCATTGGCACCCAGAGGGTAGTGTATTCTCAAGAGCGAGTATTTTGGTAGCAGAAAATTTGATGTGTATGAATCAT
This sequence comes from Amaurobius ferox, assembly GCA_951213105.1. Taxonomy (NCBI): domain Eukaryota; kingdom Metazoa; phylum Arthropoda; class Arachnida; order Araneae; family Amaurobiidae; genus Amaurobius; species Amaurobius ferox. Next base: position 141,626,023 of record OX578134.1, read on the forward strand.
CAATTTAGCGATTTTATGAAACTCTGTTCTTATGAAACACATAATTTTGACATATTTTATCACATTTGTCCACCTTTGCATCGTCACCACATAGGAGCCACTGGCACTCTCATGAAGTTCTAAATACCAAAAGACCTGCAATTTAGGACTATAAAACATTATTAATCTCTGGGAGTGGCACAAGTGATCAAAACGTGCGGTCTAACGTTGCTTTATACATTGTGAAATTGTTAGACAACAAGCACATTTGCTTTCTTTCGTCTGTGATGGGTATTGGAACGGGAAACAAATGCAAACGGAGGTATAAGAAGCAATTGTACGCCCTCAAATCGCCTAAGAATACAATGACAGTAGATTCAATAGACAGAGAGATCAGCTACTACAGACCGAAATCTCGAACGTGTAAATGGACATCATTATTTATATTTTTGATATTGGCAGCAGCTAACAAATAGTTACAGTACATACAAGACAGAAGAGCTTTGCTAAAAAGTCACCAAAAATATGAATACATTTATTTTATATTGGAACTTGCAAATGCATTGATATTGAAGACAGCTGCACAAGCTTTGGGAACTTGAAGATTAGATCTAGGCAAATAACTAATTCATGAACCCACTGCCAAAAAGTAACTCCTTTACTGAATACACCTTTCGTCACCGTCAAGCTGTGTATTTTTCAGAAACATTAACTTCTGATAATTATGTTTGCTGTCGAAACTCTGAATGTAAGGGAAAAAAAGCAAATTTCAATGCACTACATACAAGTGAAAGAAATGATAATGATGTGACAAGTAAAAGAAATTGTTATGCAGACTTTCATAAACTATTTTTGTTAAAACTTTACTTTTTAGATGGATTTTCCCTGAGACTTAGACCTAAGTTGATGTTGAGAAATGTAATAATAGCTATTGTTTTACTCTATATGGTGTGTGCTTACAATGTATTTTTAATTTAAAAATTAGTTTTACAAATGCAACTGGATAAAACACATTCCTCTATAAAACAAATTCATTGAAATTCCATTCTTAATTATCATTACTATTTTCTTCATTGAAAAAACTTTATAATGATTAAAATGATTATTTCATTTATATTAAAATACTGTGCAATTAGAATATTGACTCACATATACATTTAAAGGGATGTCCGGATTACAAAAATGTAATTAATGGTATTAAAACAGTTTGATATAAGATGTTATTAATTTCATAAAAATGAGAAACATAAAAAAATTCATACACATCCGGAATCGGATCTGAGAAGATTGTTATTATAAAGTTAAAATTTAATTATCTATATTACATCTTCATGGTAAAATATATACATCTATTTGTTCTACAGGATGCATAATCACAGGAATATTCTATAATACAATATCATTTTTTCAAATAAAACATTTGGTACAGGCCGCAGAACAATAGGATTGGATTAAGTTGGACGATTTTGAAACTCTATTACTTTTATTCAGATGATTGCTATTTTCGCTGGGAGGTACAAATTGTATGAAATACGAATCATTACAAAATTTTAAACATATTCCTAACTTGCAATAGTAATTAGAACCTGGAATGTACTAGGAATTCGAATATGACTAGACTACGATCGGGCACAGCTGGTCTTTGAAGCTCATTTAAAACAGACGAGGGATATAATGTTTGTTTATGTGAGTCCAGGAAATACCTTGATATTTATTGTTTCGGAAACAATTGTGCTCACTAACAGACATAAACTAGCTTTATTGACTTATCTTTATTATTAATGATATATTAAGGACATTACAGGAAATCTGTAAAACCAATTCTTTAAGTTTGTAAATATACAACATTTCTCTGAACAACCTCTGTAGAAATGTTGTAAAACAGATACAGTCACATTCACACAATGATAGTCTCTCACAATCTTATGAAATGATAATAAACTGGAAGGTACAAATTATAAATATTCTACTTACTTTTTTCCACGTACGTTCTATCTATGGGATATCCAGACACAGGACACCGTATCGTAACCGTTGTTCCTGCCACAACTGTCAAATTCCCCATCGGCCTTATATATGGCGGACCAAACACATCAATTCTTGCCGTGTGACTGACCAGCCCCACATCATTCTTTGCTTCACATCCATAAAGGCCTCCGTCGGAAACTGCCAAATCAGTGATGTTGACGTAACTGACCACTGAACCGTCCATGTGGACGTAATCGCCAGTTTTTACGCGCCTTGATTCTGACAATGGCTCTCCGTCCAACAGCCAGGCGATTTGTGGCAGAGGTGAACCACTAGATGAACAGTGTAGGGATACGACTTGTCCTGGCATATGGATCTGGTCGGGAAATATTCGGATAAATGTTGGCATCTCCTCTGAAAAAAAAAGGATAATCAGTGTATGTGTAATAGAAAAATATTTTAACATATAAATACATGTTTTACTGACTGTTTTTATTAATTTCTTTCTAAACATACTTATACTATCGAAAATAAGAAAATGATAAAACAGCATTATATAATGAACATATCCGGTTATCAAAGCAAGAATAGTACGATTACACTGGTTTATGCATTGTTTTGAGTAATGAATTGGAATTTCACACCCCTCGTTAAAGTATGTAAAGTATTGATTGTATTAAAAGTGTTTTTTGTCTAAATAGACATAGTCCTATTTTTAAGACGATGCTAGTTACAAAAGCATTTCATAGTTGTTGTTTTTTTTTCTGTCGATTAGTTGTAAGATCAGTGAATAACACAAGAAATAAATTTTTCTTCGAAATCAACCTGTCAATAAAAACTGAATATAGTGCAAAAATTGAACATTCCAAGAGTATGGGAAAAATGTCACAACTTTTGGAAATATGGAAAGAACGCGAATGGCACTTACACTTATCGCATACATGAGTATTTGCAATATATTATAATATCACTAAAATTACTAAGTGGTTAAAACCAATCTTTGTAACATAGTAGAATATCGCTTAAATTTAGAAACAACGTGCCATCTTTGAAAAAGAACTTTGCTATATTCCAATTGGCTGATACATTTGAACTTAACGATTTAATATCGTGTAGATATTTTTATTTTATTTACACCAAATTCAGCATACAAATATATTTGAATATTAGCAGTTCAAAAGATAATTAGATATAATAAATTTGATTGGGTGATACACAAGTAGAGCCATTTTTAAAAAATATGTTTTTTGACTCAAAAGCAAACTGTATAACTATTTTGGCGCAAATTGGGCATCGTATCATGTAAAGATGTGAATTCTTATATCTTTCATCCGTAACATATAACGTACGCTGCTCACAACTAAAATTGCAACATCATAAAGTTGTCGGTGTAACTTTATGAAAATCAGGCAATTGGAACTGCAAGGCGTGATATGCTAATGATCACAGTTTCGTTACTCATAGTGACGCAACACCTTTCCGACCAGCATAAAAGCGTTAGGACAAGAAAGAGCGATATCACAGCTAAATTATGGCCTCATTGGTTTCAGGTTGTACAAATCACCACAGTATTCCTAGAGCACGTCGACGTACCGCGTACGTTCAGTTGTCGTCAACGGAACGGCAACAAACCATTGTTTTACGTGAGGGTGGGTTGAGCGTTCAAAGGATCGCTGAACTATTAAGTCGTGAAGTAATCAAAATTCAACGGTGTGTGTTATGGTTCTTGAGAAACAACGAAACGACACGAAGATCAGGTAGTGGATCTTGTAGTGTACCACACCACGTGAAGATCGTATGCTTCTGAGAAGCGCTGTGCGGGAGCTGTTTACCAAAGCAACCGTGTTAAGAACGACATTTTCCCCACACTACAGGTAACGTGGTTTCGAAGCAAACCATTGGAAAGCGTTTGCATGAGGCAGGACTACGAGGTAGACGACCTTTTCGGCAGGTACCGTTTCAATGTCGTCACCGGTTACGTCGCCTCCAGTGGTGTCAAATGAGACACAATTGGTCGGCAGAATGGCGAAACATTCTGTTCACGGATGAATCACGATTACATTTTGGCATGCCAAATGGCCGTACTCGCGTATGGCGGCTCTTTCAACAATGCCACCACGAAGCGTTTTCTATCAGTCATCTTACAGCCCTCCTAAGTGGTACCACGGTTTGGGGTGGTATAACATTTGGTGGGCGAACACCTTTGGTCCACGTTTCTGGCAGTGTCCTGGCACAACGACACGTCTCTGACATTCTGAGACCTGTGGTACAGCCCTATCTGTCAACCAAGCCTAGACTGCCTTTCCAGCAGGATAATGCCAGACCACATACTGCACGGGTAACTACGAATAGTCCACAAGGTTTTGATATCCTGCCTTGGACAGCATATTCTCCAGATTTGTTGGCAATGGAGCATATCTGGGACATCAAGTGTCGCCGATTAAGAGAACTCCAAATTCCAGCAAACCATGTTCAATTACAAGCCGAATAACATGCTGTGTGGAATGCCATCCCTCAGTATACCACTGATCATATCATTGACGGGAGACATTGTCGTACAGTATAATCCTGCATAGTACGGGGGGGGGGGGGCTATTCCATATTGATCTAATGTCAGTAAAGTTCCATGCTTTCCTTTTCCAGGTATGATTTTTTGATCATTTGCACATCTCCATGTTACAATTTTATTCTGTAAATCCCATAAGGATACATCAGTTTCTTCATGGTGTTGCGATTTTTGTGAGCAGTGTATTTATAGCACGCATGGTCATAAGTTAAAAAAAATATATAAATTGCAGTCTGAGTACACTTCAATATGTTAAAACTTCTTGTTAAAGACCATACGGGGTGCACAGAAAGTTAAAATTATGAGTCATCTAAAAGTTCACACAAGTCAGTGGATAACAGGCCACATAAAGATTTAGCTTTCAGCTTTATTAATCCGACTAAAGCTATTACAAAAATGTACTAATCGTATCAGAAATATTACACGAAATACGAAAGCATCAAGGTATCCATAGTTAATTGCAATCAATCATATATTCCTTGATTTTTATTTTTAAACAGTTCGCTAACTAGAAGTTCGTAAAATAAAGGTTAGAGTACATAGAAATTATCATTATTATACGTAAAATGTTTTGGACCGCTATTGGTCTAATATTATGTCATCTACTACTAATTCAAAATCGGTATATATGCTTTTCCTATGCGTCCTTACTTTATTTTATATATTTAACTATGACAGGGCTGATAAGGGGTAAGTAATTTTGCTGTATATTGCACTTTTTTTTTGCCACTGCTATTGAGTTTACGGTAGTGAATAGTTCTAAAGAGCCTAAAGCAAGAGTGACTCAGGGAAGGTCATTCCAAGATTTAATTAGCGATTTTTGTAATTATGAACAATTTTTAGACTATTAGCTCTAGTAATATCACACATAAAAATAAACTTTTTATACACATGCTTTTACAATTATTCGTAGCAATTATTGCATAACATCTACAACAATTTTAAAAGGTTAAATAAAAATATAAAATTTAACACAATTCGCCCAAACTGCTGATTACTTTAATTAAAAGTTAAAGCATGACCTTAATACAATTACAGAAATTAAATAGTTAAATGTGCAAACCGGTCTCGGAGAGAAAAACGTAGCAAATTCAGGAGCAAATAAAAAATAAACTATTATTCCAAAAGCAAAAGAATTTTCGTATTTATATTTATTTTAAATTTGTTTCTGCTGTTGTTTGAATGCTCCTCCCGTTTCTTTTATTATGATGAAGGTGGATTATTTTTTTTCCAAAATTGGTTGATATTTTTAAATACTTATTTTATGCTGTTTCACTAATTAAAGTAATTTTATATTAACCAACGAGATGAACAATGTTAAAAAGAAAGTATGTATGCACTCCTGTGAATTCAATGTAGTGACGGCACTTCGGTCAATAAAATAAAAATCAAATCAATGAGCTCGCTAACTAAAGAATCAGTAACAAAGAATGTTTTTTATGTAGACTTATCCACTTACTGGAATGACTTCGGAAGTAAAACGATCTATTTTTATGTACACAAGACCTATTTGACGTTTTTGCTGGCGCCTTGTATCCCATTTCCATTTTCATGACTGTTACATTAAGTTGAGTTGTAGATGTTCTATTGTAATATTTTTATATCTGTCCTTCAATTTGCGAAATCAGTATCTGATGATAACGTTACTTTTATAGAAAAACAGCTTCTATTTCATACGATAAAAACATTAAAATGCTTTTAAATAAATTATCTGTATAAACTTGTAACAGTTGCAACTCCTTGTAGCATTAAGAGGAAAATTACTGCACGATATTTGATTCATATATTTTTGAAGCCAAAGTTGTTTTACCTCTTTTGAGATAAGTTTAGGAATTTCGTTTGTTTTGTTTTTATATAAGTCAATATAAACTGATATCTGGTTTTATTTATGCTTAAAAATTTCAAACCAATTACTAAATACATGCCGTTTTTATTTATAAATCATTTTACTTACGGGATTACAAAATCGCAAATATTTCATAATGATGCAAAAACGGATTTAAACCATTTAAGCCTTTGCGGTTTTAAGTTTTTGAATTAAGTTACCCATTTTAAGTTACTTGGCTCTCTATCACAATGAATTTTTCCTATCAATATCCTTCGTTTTTCACATTTGTAGTATTAATTTCATTAATTTTAGTTGTACTCAAAAATTGATGGTCATACAGTTTGCGATCAAATTGATTAACAGCCAATTTGTATTTTAGATAATGAATAAACCGACAGTGTAGGCATTTTGTTTTATGCATTAACCTATCAAAACGAAGTTTCGGTCTTACATGAATGTTCTTAAATTGCTTTGTATGTGACTGTTTGATTACTAGGAATTACATATTTAAGAATTGATTCACTTTTCACTGTTACAGAGTGTAATCATATGGCCACTCAAAATCAAAGGAGTATATTTTCATATTACAGATGCAACATTATTTCATGTTACCATATGTTATCACTAGCTTTTAATGGGTGAATCACGCTCTTTATCTGAAGGGATATTAGGTGGCGTTTAGGTACATATACATGATTATTATGTTAGTCTTTAGAGTTCCACATCTAATTGACGCATACACCAGGTGACCCTCGGAAAGCAAACGGGCGCCTGTAACTAAAAGAATTAACATCCACTGCTTTAAAGGTGTCAACAATGTATTTGGTATATACTTATAATATGGCCTAGCAAAGACATGTAATGATCGTTAGTATTAGAATAATTTTTGCAGAATATTAAGATAAAAATCTTTAACACTTTAAAACAAATTCTATTACGACCTGCTTACAGCACTAAATGACGGAAAGGGTTCAAAAGAAATAAAACAGATATTAAAATACAATTGGTAAATAGGAGACGATGAAATTATGATCAGAATGGAATATAGACAATAAAAATTATTAATGGAATTTGAGGGAAAGGTGGAAATAGAGAAAATTATTTGGGAACTCGGAGTGTCAGTACGAGACAAGAACAGTGTCAATACCAGTACGCTTCACATCCATTGTGAAAATAGTTAAAACGATTATGTTACTTACAGTCAAGGCACCCAGATGGGCTAAACAGTAAATTTATTCATGACTTATTAGAGAGGATGTATACATGCGAAAATATCCTGACGGATTTTTGTGCGATAGTTCTGTTAAACTCAGTAGGAGATATTGCTATGTATTTCAGCGAATACACATACAAATTTAATTGAATTAATCGTACAATTAGAACTCAAAGTTTCGTGTACAGAATATTTATTCATGGACTGCATCATAAAAATGAACTTTAACATATTTTTAAATCTCACTATTCATCTATTCACCAATTTAATGTAAAATAAATGCAAGTTTCTATCTTCATTTACACCCGATGAAATCGCCATTCCTGATAAAATATCATCAATAAGCTTCCCCATGCTCAGTCCGTTACAATGTCGGAAAATATAAAGCATATGACAGAAAACATGTGGACATGGTCGACCTTTTTGATCGAGATAAAACTGTTAGAGTTCCGAATCAGATCGATTGATTCGCAATTTTTCTGGGAAGGAAAAATAGTTTACTGATCCTGAGCTGCACTGCGTGACAGGAAATTCACATTTTTTGATAAATGAGCTTTAAAACAATATACTGGTTGAGAATGAAAACATTTTGTCGGAAAAGTGTCGAAGTTTTCAAAACAGAATTTTACAATTTGCTTTGTTGCATTCGGAATTTTTCTACGTTCTATCGTTTTATATCGATATTTTGGTCTTTTAAAGCTGTGTTTCTGAACCAGAGGTGAACGCACTTTTTGTGGTACGAGACTCTGTTCCATATCAGAGGATGATATCGTCTGTTGATGACGTTATGTTGAAAGTATATATTAACGGTCAAAACCCACAAATGGAGAATTACATGTTATACTGTAATTATAAATCCAAATATCTGTATAAATATAGCAGCAAAATGGTTTTAGAGAATAAACATTATATTGCATTTTATATACGTGTACGCATGTCTGCAAAGTTGAATTTTATCTAATAAAGGAATAAATACATTTGCAAGTGTCGCTCAGTTTGATATGAAAAGGTGTACGTATATGGAAACGTTAGCAATATTTAAAAAGTAATTAATAATATATGAATTTTATTCATATTTAGATTTTAAAGATTTTGAAATCTCTTTTCATTAATTTTGTTTAAACTCCTTGATAACTAAGACGAAATTTCAAGTCGTAACCATAATATTTTACCTTTTGATTATGGTAGAACTTTACAAAAATCGTAAGTGTGTCAAATGATATTTCTACAAAAATTGCTATATTTAAATATAAAAAAATATGTTAGAAATGTATCATGAAGAAGCATAGCAGATTGATAATACAAAAGTTTTAGTCCGTTACGATCCCCATTAAATCGATGTACCAACAGCAGTTTTATAATTTCCATACATTATGGAAATTTATTTTTTATAAAACTTACTTAAACAGCCTTATTATAGTTTTTAAATGTTAACCAGCAATATTTTTAACTTTTTAAGAGAGTTGAGGGTTTAATAAAATTCCATTGAGAGTTCAATAAAATGCTTTATCGCTTAAACATTGTAGAGGGAAATTACGATAAACTTATGTCACAATTTCAATGCTTATAACCTTCAAATCCAAGAAAAGTATTAACATCTTTTTGTGTATAGTTTTCCTATAGAAACATAATTTGTGCAGATAGAAGTACCTTTTCAAAAAATGTACCGGCCTTTGTTATTTAGATTCATGCATTCTATGGACTTGGTCGGGTAGATCGATTGGGCTGATTTTATAGAAGTAAATTTTGAAGTAAATTTTAAATAGCCGTATTTTTGCAGGTTTCTGTAAATTCCTGACTGCGGATGGGTCTCTTCTTGATTACTCAGTGTGGTTTTTTTTTTATTTAGGCGCCTGCACTCTTCCTCAAAACATCGAACAGAATGTTAATGAACAAAACATAACAGTTCATGTATTCCTGTATATATCAGGGAGCTTAGTTTTAAAGATAACGTAATACTTTTTTAAGGGGCATAAAACAAGAGTAAAATTTTCATCATTAGATAAACAATTGTGTGTTTTCTAACGACATAAAGATTTGATTAAATTTGCAAAAGAAATTAATGTAAATCCTGTCTGAAAGAACATTCAAACTACCAACATATTTTAGAACCGGTATATATATATATATATATATATATATATATATATATATATATATATATATTAAATTTAACTTCGCTACAATATTTTAGCTTTCAATTAACACTATAGATGGCGCTACCAACAACATTATAAGCAATCGCAAAAAATTGACGAGTCTCTGGAGGCCTGTATATTGAAAGCAGGATGACTGAAAATTTTTTGACGAGTCGATTAGATTTTATATTATCCAGATCAATATTGCGTCCTACAAACGCTCACAAGGCAGTATAAAATACCTAGAACTGGCGATATCTTTAGCTCAAACTTATAATGCTAGCCTACTACGATTTGGTCCCTGGATCAAACCTCGGCACTGCCAGTTTTGTGATTTCGCATTCTTGATAAATGTGTATGATGGAGCGAAGTTGAAAAGTCCAATGATGCTCTTATTCAGCTGTACGTAAGTTCCCGAGGTAGTTTTAGTTTTACCAATTAGTTTTGACATCAGGCAATAGGTGCTGACCGCTGCATTATATTGGACAGAATGTAATTAAATTCTTAACCTTTAAGCGAATTAATAATAGTACTCAGTACGAAAACTGTGGGTCGCTTAGATTTTCCGCTACGCGACCCCAAACAAACATTGATCCTTATTATTACAAATATTGCAATTTTAAACGTGCAAATCAAGTTTGGTGAGATACATACAAATACATTTAATTATCCTTAAAACAGATGATTTAAACACCATTAAACCTCCATGTACTCAAACTTTTGTGAAAAATATCTAACTATCACTATTTCAGTCTATTATGGTTTTTCAAATGAGGAAATGCATGTTATTGAATGGTAAATCCATGCCTAACGAAGATGGAATTTTTCATCTATATATAATTTCTAAAGCTCTGAAATACATTTATCGCTGTCGATTTTTTTGTATGCAGTAAAAAACGTATTTGATGCTAACATGTTATGCAATTTGACAGAACACCCCGTGTTTTTGATAAAGGGGATTTAAATCAATCTACTTATGGTGATTTAAGTTTCATTTCCGGAAAGCGTCCCGATTTTAAAAACAGAATGTGTCAACTCAGCTTTGTTGTAGTAGGAATTTTATCATGTTATGTTCTAAAAATATTTTATTTTTATCGTATAAAAAGATACAGCATGATGTTTTATCCCCAAAAGTAGCATCTGGAAGAGTTATAAATTTCCCATACAAATTCATTCCACATTTTTGTTTACGTTCATATCAAGTATTTTTTAAGGATTGATAAATGTTTTTTAAGGACAGCATGTAAACAGTAATGGTGTTACATAAGATTTCAAAGGAAAATTAAAATTTAAAAAATGTGGATCAATCAAAATTTCTTGAATCTTGTTCTCTAGGAAATAAAGTTAATGAATGTATATTATAATCGCTTGAGTTTTATCTCCTGCAAAACTATAATTATAATAAAATTAACGGCGTAATGTACTTTGCGAGCTTTTTCAACCCAACCAATGAAAACTACTGCTTTCGTGTCACATGATTTCTCACACGCTCGCCAATCTCCGGAACTTGGGAACATCGGCCTCTGTTCACTGACTGTCACTAATCACCGCATGTCATTTGTGAGCTTTTATTATAATGTCTGCTATATAGCTATAATACACCCGTTGGGACTCCATCCCTTGTTTTCTGACGCTTACCATTCCACTGAACTCGCTTAGTAAGCTTTTTTACACCGAGCGTTTAGCGGAGTTGAGTACATGCGTTTCGTTGCAGCTCACTGATCTCAAGCACCTTCATTCCAAGCTTTAATACCCACCAGCTATGCAGGCGTAATACGTCCGTTGGGGTTCTGCCTGTGTTCTGCTGATGCGCTTTAACACCAGGCGCTCTTTAACCCCTTCACGAGCTCTTTCACCTCGCTTGCATAGAGGATGGGCTATCATGTACACAATGCTACATATGTATAGTTACATATTTAGAACAATAAGATATATAATTATTGTGCGATAATAATTACATTTCATCCGTAATTGTACATGAAAATATTAGTTGATAAACACGTCTGTATTGTCAGTGTAGTGTTTGTTCAGGCTTTTCCATGTAACTGTTCTTCCTTGTGAAAGACCTTTCCTTGTAAACTGGACGGCATGAGTGATTAATAAATAAATAAAAGTCGTAATTGTTCTTGTAAGCGATAGCTGCTAAATACGTTTCTAAGAAAAACAAAATAAAGCATATAAACGCACGGATTTCTTGAACCGTATAAACTAAGTATAGTCTACGGCTTTTAAATAGCTCAGTCGTATTAAGCAAGATACGCGGATTATAAGCTAGAACTTACACGTATGAACTGATTTTAGCAGATATCCTTCCACAATAGGCTGTAATTACTGTAAACATTTGAATCGGTGCCTATAAGTGATTAATCTGGTATGCACTGGTTCATTTCTGGCAGTTCATTCAACTGCTCTCTGTTATCGAATGAACTGAACGATCTGGGTTCTCAGATATGCAGTGGTCAACCTATTTCAAAGACAGGAAACAGACTTCATTTTCAGGACTATCAAAAAGTGCGACCTCACTTATTCAAGTAAATTCGTTTTCTGAGGTAGAATAGCACACTTATCTGAAGGAAGGCGTTATAATTTCATCGCCGAAAGAGAAACGATCTGAAGGTGTGAGAACTGTCATCGCTGAATGATATAAGATAAAATGAATTGAAAAAAACCCAACGAGACTGGAAAACTAATAAAAGGATACTACAAATGAACGATAAATATAAAGGAGAAGAAAAAGCAGAAAATTAAGAATTACCGGAGAGAAAACAAGGTAGTAAGAAAACGGATATTAGAGCTAAATAACATAATTAAATCTTAAATAAACATTTGAATAGCCTTAAAATAGGCGCAAAACTACGAGTATAATGGAAAATATTAAAATTTACACTCTGAAACACGATTAATATACAATTAGATCATGATCATATATTTATACAAATTATACAATTTATTATATTTATACAATTCATCCCAACAATTACGCATGCTAAATATAACATTAACACTTATGCCTTAAATATGACGAACTATGCTATATATATATATATATATATATATATATATATATATATATATAAACTAGAAAATATTAGGTACTTTAGAGTCATTTATTAAAACATATCTTCTTTTTAAATTTCATGCTGTGAATTCAAAAATAGAGATAGGAAATTGTCATATATTTAAATATCTTACACCGCAAGACGGTGATATTTTTACACGTTACATGTAAGAAAGATGCACGTTTTACGTCTTGATCGAGTCCCAATGGAACCATCCTTCCTGATAAAAATCTCTCACCGAGCTTACCATAGCTTCAATCTATTATAATTTACAGGAAAGAAAACGTAACCGATGGAGAAAATGACAAAATATCATATTTGATCAAGAGAGAAAGTTAAGGTTTTGAACCATTCAGGAGTCAACCATAATTTTGTTTCTAATTTAACTGAAATGGAAAAAAAATATGTTTCTATACTGTGCAGTTGAACAGAATCACCACCTTCTTTGATAATGATGGTACATGCTCGAGTTAGCTTTTATAAATTCTATCTAAACCATCGAACTATTTGAGAGTTAAAACACTTTATCTTGAAACGTTCGTGATTTATTAAAAAACTATGATTTATAAAACATACTTTTTGCCGCAGGTGGGTATCTTCGCCGGAAATTTTTCAAACGGTATATTTTTACAGCTTTAGTGTTGTGAGATTTTTTATTCTGTGGGTAATATATGGTTCGGTAGAATTTAATTTTCCATTAATATGGAACTTTTTGTTTCTATTAAAATCTAATAAGATTTTGATGCATTAGGAGATAACATCTGTGAGTATTTATGCGAAAATAATAGCAAATTGATAGAAGCTAAAGATAACATGGTGTTGTTTAATATTTTTATTGTTTAAATCTTGTCCAAAAAAACTAAGTGTTTTAAAACCCAAATGTATTTTACTCGAGTGCTTCCTGATCAGTTTATCCAAAATGTAATAGATACAGCTCTTTGATCACATATTTTCAATTTTTCTTTGTTGTCTAACATTCTAAAATTTTGACTGATAGTTTATTGATTAACAACTTACATCAAATGGGTCTATACAATGAATTTAAATGCAATGCATCAGCTGATATGAAAATAAATATACATAAGGTATTTGTTAACACTGTAAGAGATATTCATAAAGTTGTACAGTATGAATTAAAATTACAGATGCCTTGTAAAATGTATAACGTTTTCTTGTTACATAAATAATTTCGCAATAAAACTATGTTCAGTTGATACTCGTTGTTTTCAGATAAGACTACATTGGATAATACTGGTACTATACTGTACTTTCAGCCACACCAAAGAAACCCTGTTGGAGAAAATGGCTTAAATGGGATTCTGAAGCTCTAAAAGGCAATATTCATACATAATTTTTCATCCATACCTGCAATGTTATTTCAAATCATATTGAGCTAAAGTCCAAGGACTGAACTATTTGAGCATAAGTGGGTCTTGCAATTCATGAGACGTTGCTTTTTCGTAGGGTGAACTTATTTGTGATCCCAAGAAATTTCTTGCTATGAGTGTTTTTTTTTCTTTAAAAGCTATGTCTCCAACATAAAAAATCTGATGTGGGCAACACATGACTTTCCTTATATAATGTAATGAATTTACGACTTTTACAGTAAAAAATAGGATTTGCTTATAGTAGACACTAATAATTTTTCCAAAATATTGTATTTTCGACAATTAGTCGTCATTTTCATTGATTTAGCGTCATTTTTATCCATTTGGCGAGATTTTCGTTAACTTAGCAACATTTCAAAAAGTTGCCATGTTGGCGCCATTCCGCCAAATTCGTCGCCAAAATCTCGCCAAGCGTTATGTACGAAGAAATAAGTTATTCTTACAGAAGATAAATGACTATTGGCGTTCAAATACAAAAGTATTTACTTAAAGTATCTTTTTTCACGAATGGAACGAGCTAGATCCATTAGAATGATGTCACCCAATTTATAGCATGGTATTACATATGAAAAGTGAACATGTTTCCCAATAGGATTTTTTTTATATGACTTTTTGATATTTTTTTTTTAAAAATGTGCGATATCTCAAGAACGATTTATGTTAGCGTTCTAAAATTTATGTCAATCGTTTTCTAATGAAAAATTACATAAGAAATGTTAATTTGCGTAACTTTGTTAGCCGTTTTTATTTTTTGGCGATTTCTTCAAAATTTCATTCGAAAATATAGGAGGGTTCTGAGCATTTGATTGCGTATAAAAACAATAGGCTTCCAGCGTTTACGGATTGTGATTTTTGTACCAAATTTTGTTCGAATCGGTCCATTCGTTCGTCAGTTATCGTCTTCACAGGCTCACTGACATACACACACACACACACATACTTTCACACACACACACACACACACACACAGACATCACTTCAAAAATATTTGATTCATAATCAGGTATGCTTGAAACGTGCTCTCCCGCCGAAAACTCGAATTCGAGTTTTCGACCCCGTCACAATACTTTCCTTATACATTATGTATATAAGGAAAGTAAAAAATTGATTTTTCTTAACGTTTCATTGTCAGTAGTAATATATCAAGGAAATGTAATGCATTTTAGTTTATACACAAATGATTCATAACAAGATTTAAATTATATGGACTATGTTTTCTTTCGTAAATTGAGTTCTAAACACATGCTGAAAAATTGCGTTGACATACTTTATTCGTACGATGTGATGTAATACACGTTACAGGTAATTGATGAAAACATATTTGATAGTTTTGAACAATTTATCAAGAAACGTGTAGTGTTGCAATTATTCATTACCTATCGCCACATTTAAATTAACAGTTTATTGTAATCATGATTTACTTTTCTTAAATTATATAGTATATAGTTTCATCTTGTGTTTTATACATTTCTTCTCGAAAAACATTTGCATACACTTGTTTTAAAATTATATCACTCTCAAAAGCATGTTTACTTACCAGTATTGATAGTTACAAACACAGTTTGTGAAAAGATTCAGACGCTTATTTTATGTCATTAAATTATCAATATCTATATAATGAGTACTGTCTTTTTTCGACTGATGTGTTTTTGTCATTTCCGGGCCACAGGGGACCCCCCATTTACATAAAAGATTCAACTTTTGTACAAATATAGTATTAAACATGAGACATAATTTAACAGATACACATTTTTAATTTACTACCTAAAGGGGAGGATTTTTTTTTCGAAAATCTGCTCCATATTCTTTAGAAGCTCCTCAGTGATTTAGAAGGATGAACTTTACAACATTTATAGTATCGTCAATGTGACGAAACTTAGCAGGTGTATGTGATTTTTGTTCTTGGTGCGAACGAAATGGGTGTCAAAAATATTTTTAGGCTCCTCCAGAATCTCTAAAGAACATGCACAAGATTGAAAAGTTGCACATTTATAGTATGACTGCTTCAGGACTCATATGCATCGAATTGGTCTTGCTACTTCCCCGGATTGTATTTTATGTGACCTTGGACATCCTATGCCTGGAAAATGTTTGGACGAGTGCCCTGTACTAGTGACTTTTAATTCAATCATTGAGTAATACTGAAGAGCTAGCTCACTGTTTAGAGCCCAAATGACCGGCATTTGTAAACAATAACACTGTATGGATCACAAGACAGAACCTATATAAGGAATTTTTCAATTAAGGCGGCTATTATTGACGTCAAGCCTCATACATTGTTAAAACTAATAAATATATGTTAAACAAGTTCCGAATTGCTTTCCGCGTCATTAGCAGGCTTATTAGTAAAATTATATTTTCCCAAAGAATTATTCTTTAACTGATGGATTTATCATGAATTGTAAAAATGGGATCTGAACAAATTTAGAGCGTTTTACTGGCTACAGACTTCAAAAAAGAAAAGTCGCATCTATTATAATTGCGCATATGGTAATAGTTTTAACTGTCAGTAGTCATAAATATAATATGCAATTATACATTATAAGTTGGTGCACAGTTCTGTCAAAGTCCAACTTTCACCGAAATATATATAATCAATAGCTAGTCTTATTTTTTCCATGTATGATATATATGAAATTAAGATCATATTTTGTATTTAGATTAATCTCTGCTGGGGTACCTAAGAATATTTAATATTCTGAAACGTTTCTAAAAACAACAGGAATACATATGTATAGAGATTCATCCTAAATGAGAGGTAAGATTAGTACTGATAATAGAGATTATTCTTAAATAAGATATATCGATTTTTCAACGAAAGTTCAATATTAATTGATACTTTTAAAACGAGTCTGGCCATGTGTGTGTGTGTGTGTCAGAATGACCGTATATCTAGAAAACTAGAACACGAATACTGGGTATAGAATTTAGTCTTAAATGATAAATAAGTTTGCTGCAATGAAAGTTAAAAATAAATATATTTTTTACAAGTAATAGATTGAAATATTTTATTAAGAATCTAGGACTAGAAAATTCTAAATTTTCCATTCTTCTAAAAATGGTTAAAATTAAAAAAAAACCCACAAAATTCTAAGTTAAAATGTTGAAAGACCATTTTGTTTCGAAAACATCCAAACGAAAATGGTCCTTTTATATTTTACATATGACACCCGTAATAATTTCGTCGTTTTAAAATATATTTTAGTTCCCTCAAATATGCGAAAATATCTAGAGAATATCGCGGCGATATATTTAAATATCTTTAAAAGCAGGCCATCTATGTATTCACGAATTAAACGGAACAAAAATGAAAGTCTTCTATCATCATTGAATGCAGAAAACCATCATTTCTGATAAAAATCTCTCACCAAGCTTCCCACTGCTTCGATCTATTATAATTTCCTCAAATGAGAAAAGATAAAGTATCCGATGGGAAATTTGCGGACTGGATCGACCTTTTGATCGAGATTAAACTGCAGGGGTTCGGAAGAAGATAGATCGCTGTCAAACTTTTCTAGGAAGGAAAAAAAAAGTCTTCGATATTCCCATGCTGAGCAACGTGACAGAACCTTCACCCTTTTTTGATAAATGAGCTTTAAAACAATGTAGTCGAGGATTATAAAACATTGTGTTTTCCAAAGGTCGCGATTTTCAAAGGATAGTTTTACAAGTGCGCTTTGTCACGGTCTGTACATTTTCATGTCATGTTTTGTATAGAGTTCATTCTTATTGAGAGAGAGACGATGGAGAATTTTCTATGTCTGAATAGGTTCTGGACATGAAATTAATTCGTTGTTTCATTAGGTCGTAGTTCTTGTTTACAATTAAAATTGAGTAACCCTTGATGAATTGTTTGAAAACATCTGAGTAAAAGACTCTTGAAATATATATATATATATATATATATATATATATATATATATATATATATATATATATATATACGTATATATATATATATATATATATACGTATATATATATACATATATATATATATATACGTATATATATATATATACGTATATATATATATATATATATATATATATATATATATATATATATATATATATATATATATATATATATATATATATATATATATATATATATATATATATATATATATATATATATATATATATATATATATATATATATATATATATATATATATATACGTATATATATATATATATATATATATATTTATACGTATATATATATATATATATATTTATATATATATATATATATATATATATATATATATATATATATATATATATATATATATATATATACGTATATATATATATATATATATATATATATACGTATATATATATATATATATATATATATATATATATATATATATATATATATATATATATATATATATACGTATATATATATATATATATATATATATATTTATACGTATATATATATATATATATATATATTTATACGTATATATATATATATATATATATATATATTTATATATATATATATATATATATATATATATATATATTTATATATATATATATATATATATATATATATATATATATATATATATATATATATATATATATATATATATATATATATATATATATATATATATATATATATATATATATATATATATATATATATATATTCCTCAACTTCTTTATAACACAAAATTAAAAACGAATATGAATATTGCAATTCTTAACAGATATAATAGCCTAAATCTTGATCAATTTTCGAATCAAACTACCAATGTTTGCGTACTTTATATTTTGGACTGAAATTAAGTTCTATCAACTGGTAAGTAAACATCGAATTAAATAGACAGACCAGAGAGTACTTAATTGAGAAACGATTGGAAACCTTTGGTATGAAGAAAAGCAGAATTACACGGTAATAATTCAGATAAATAAAATGTGTGCAGATATATAAATAATATTTTAAAGAGTTGTCACCAAAAATGACAATCTGTAGCGTCTGTGTTGTATATTCAATTAAACTCTACCTATAAAAAACAAATTTGTAATAAAACCCAAAATTCTTCAACTTTACAAAAATTGTCAGCCATGAAAATGATTGAGATGAACCATTAACATGTTTATCAAACTTCAATGAATGAAAATTATATAACGGAAATCTTATTGGAAGTATTTTGTTATAATATAGGCACATTTACCCAATAACGGCAGATGCAATATATACGCAGTTTCAGTTCTTAGCAGTATTCTTCACTCATTTATTTTTTATGGTTGATATTTTTTGTAAAGCTAAAGGCATTTTCTTCACAGGTTTGTTCAGTCTTTTTTATAGATATTAGATGTGACATTGACGAGTTTTTGAATAGTCATCAAGGTTCCATGAAATTAGAATTTCTCCTTTTATAATTTCTTCTTTGCAGACTGCTACAGGACAAAGAGTATACAAAATTCAAACTGTTTATCTTAATAAAAATTTTCTGTAGAATTTTAAATTAAATCACCTTATGTGAGAGAAAAACTGAAAAACAAGAATGATAAATACATTTGGCTGACTTTAAATAATCATTAGGTTTATTCAAAACTTGATAAGTTTGCTCGCGGTGGAATACTCAACATAACTATTATATTAAACATCAAACTTTATTAGTAACCTTTAGTGTTTAGGTGAAAAAAGTGGAAATTGCATAGAAAGAAGGAGGTAAAAGAAACCGAAATAATAACATCTGGTCTCATCATGCTTACATGCCAGAAAATTGAAAAATAAATATTCTACTTCCTTAAGATTCTAAGGTAGGGGAGGAGGTGAAAAACCCACCTAATGGCTCGTGTAAAAAATGTTCGTCGGGACTTTCAACATTCTACGTTAAATTTATGAACTGAATTTGGCTGGTACCCGAATATGCCAATTCTAATACGAAAGAAGTATTTGACATGCTCTTAATATAGCACAATATCATAACACTGGCTATTACCAATTATTTTTCTATTATCTGTTTTTTATTTGTAAAGGTTTATCTGTAGTGTAATGGTTTTCCTGCTTTTTACTTTCCCTGCAATACATGGTAATGTATAGGGAAAGTATTGGAATCGTGCCGAAAATCACAACTGGAGTTTTCGACGGATCTACACGTTTCGAGACCCCTAGAATACGAAAAAACCATTTTTAGTGTGACGTCTGTGTGTGTGTCTGTCTGTCTGTCTGTGTGTCTGTGTGTCTGTCTGTCTGTCTGTCTGTGTGCATGTCTGTGCAGATTTTGTATCCACTCTAACTAAAAAACTAATGGTCCGAATTTCACAAAATTTTGTAGGTAAGTCACTTGTGCGCGGGGCTAATGCTGATTAGTTTTGGGTACGATTCGGAATAAAAGAACCCGCCTTTTTTGTGAAATGGCCCGCAAAAGCTTGTATCCACTCTAACTGAAAAACTAATGAACCGAATTTCACAAAATTTGGTGGAGAAGTCGCTTGTAGGCCAATCTGGTGCTGATTAGATTTTGGTACGATTCGGAAAAAAATAACCTGCCTTTTTTTGCAAAATGGCCCGCAAAAATCGTCAAAATCTAAACTAAAGAACTAGGTATACTCAAATATATCCATTAAATGCTCGTTTAATACGTAATTGTTAACGACAAAAATAATACGACCAACCCCATTACACTAGGACTAGCCGTTCTCGAGATATTTTAGTTTTTCATATTTTCTCTACACCACCTTTGAAAACAAGTCCGGTTACCGAATGAGAACGGAAATTGAATTAAAAGTGAAATGAATTTAATTAAAATAAAGAGAACGTGGATATAAGTCTGCAGGGAAAGTCATGTGCTGCCCACATCAGATTTTTACTTTCCCTGCAATACATGGTAATGTATGGAAAGTATTGGAATCATGCCGAAAATCGCAACTCGAGTTTTCGACGGATCTACACGTTTCGAGACCTCTAAAATACGAAAAAACCATTTTTAGCGTGACGTCTGTGTGTGTGTCTGTCTGTCTGTGTGTCTGTGTGTCTGTCTGTGTGTCTGTCTGTGCAGATTTTGTATCCACTCTAACTAAAAAACTAATGGTCCGAATTTCACAAAATTTTGTAGGTAAGTCACTTGTGGGCGGGGCTAATGCTGATTAGTCTTGGGTACGATTCGGAATAAAAGAACCCGCCTTTTTTGTGAAATGGCAGGCAAAAGATTGTATCCACTGTAGCTAAAAAACTAATGTACCGAATTTCACAAAATTCGGTAGATGAGTCACGTATAGGTCGGTCACCCTGGTGCTGATTAGATTTTGATACGATTCAGAAAAAAATAACCTGCCTTTTTTTGCAGAATGGCCCGCAAAAATCGTCCAAATCTAAACTAAAGAACTACGTATGCTCAAATATATCCATTAAATGCTTGTTTAATACGTAATTTTTAGCGAAGAAAAGAATAAGACCAACCCCATTACATTAGGTCTAGCCGTTCTCGAGATATTTTAGTTTTTCGTATTTTCTCTACGCCACCTTTGAAAATAAGTCCGGTTACCGAATGAGAACGAAAATTGAATTAAAAGTGAAATAAATTTAATTAAAATAAAGAGAACATGGATATAAGTCTGCAGGGAAAGTCATGTGCTGCCCACATCAGATTTTTTGTAATGGTTTACCATTTCTGATAAATCTATCCTGTATGTGTATATTTATTAGCATATATACCTGGAGAAATCTTAGCTAAATATCTCTTACTTTTGCATCCAAACAGAAGCACCAGATAGATGAATGATCATCTTTAAACAAGTAAATGTTGTACACATTTACAAACAGATGTAAACATTTCGGTCATTATCGAAGAATCAAATTTCTGAAGTTTTTTTTTTAAGTTCTAATTTAAAATTCTTTAATTAGATCAAAAAAGTAAATTTGAAAAACTACATAATAGCTAATAAATATATTAAACTTTAGTATTATTCTAGATATCTTGTGTAATAACGGGTGTAATATTCTGAACTTACTTAACAATAAAATAATAACATTCAACCATATTTACTGAAATATGATTAATTGCATTAATAATTCCATTCAACAATTTATAATTTAACTAATACGGTGGCATATAGTATGTTATAAATGATGAAAGACAATTCTTCGCATGAAAAATTCTTTAAATTTTAAGCCATTCGAAGTTAATATCTAATGCATCGAATGATAACGGGAATATCTTCTGCTTCAGGCACAACATTTTAGATAGCCTTAAGATAACTAATTTGCTTTCCAAAAGATTTTCCGAACTTTTACTTCTATTTAATGAGTGCACTGGGAGTAATGTTTCCAACTGAAACTGGTCAAAACTTAAAGTCAGACATTACCATATTAGGCTAATTATCTAAAGAACTCTTGAATAAAACTTTATCTTTCTAAACCTAGTTGTGTCGAGCTGATAAAATTTGTCCCGATTCGTGTAGCACAGTAGTATATATATATATATATATATATATATATATATATATATATATATATATATATATATATATATATATATATATATATATATATATATATTATAAATATGTATATATATATATATATATAGAGAGAGAGGGGGGGGGAGAGAGAGAGAGAAAGAGAGAGAGAGAGAGGGGGAGAGAGAGAAAGAGAGAGAGAGAGAGAGATAGTATTATTTTGTATATTGGATTGGATGAGCAGAACAGAGTATTGTATATATTGGATATATGTAAATTGAAAGTTAAAATTAATAAATATTATTTTATTATGAAAATAATTTTATATTTAAGAAATATTCAAAATTAGTTATAAATTATTATTTAATTTGAATCATTACTACATCCATGAACTGTATTAATATTAATCATTGACCATCTAACCTCGAATAAATACCACATATAAGTAAGAATGCAAAGTGTATAGATTCAAATTCATTTTTGGATCCATCCCCATACTGATCTAAATAATAATTTATACTAAAAAAAATAACTAAAATTTCAATACTAATCAGCTGTTATCATTTCCACCCTGTAATTTTTTCAACCATTTCGCAACATTATTGTAAATCAACATTATAATATATATTTTTTTTCTATTAAATGTAACATTATTTACCTAATACTAGATTAGAACGTAAGAAAATGATATCGGTCGAAATGAATGATTTAATGAGCTGTACAGTATGCACAGACAAATATATATTATGAAAGACGCATCAATATATAAAAAAGTACTTATTTATATAACTGAATATCACGGATACATGAATGCGAATTACATCTGAAGTTCATTAGGCTTAGTTAAATATTGCACTAATCGAAAATTGGGTTCGTGCTAATGGGAATATGGTTGCTATTTATAAACTGCGCTATATTGAGATTGTCGGGAATCAAACTCTCGCCAATGAAATTCGCGCTAATTGGGGAATTGCTGTTATTTCACGATTTTGTTAGTTGTTATTTTACGATTTTATATCCTTCATTAAAAATCTGATGTCGGCAGCACATGACATTTCTTATACAATGCAACGAATTGACTACTATTACAGTAAAAAAAGAAAAAAAAAAGGTTATTCTTATAGTAGATACTTATATTTTTTCCAAGACATTGAATTTTCTTCAATTATACGTCATTTTCATTGATTTAGCGTCATTTTTATCCATTTGGCGTGCTTTTCGTTAATTCGGCAACATTTAAAAAAGTTGCCAAGTTGGCGACATTCCGTCAAATTTTTCGCCAAAATCTCGCCAAGCGTTATGGATGGCAAAATAAGTTATTCTTATAGCAGAAAAATGACTATTGACGTTCGAATACAAAAGTATTACTTAAGTATCTTTATTCATGAATGGAACGAGCTAGATCCACGAGAGTGGTGTCACCAAATTTATCGCATAATATTACATATGTGAAAGTGAACATGTTTCTCAACAGTTAATATATTTTTTTAATTTATGGGATTTTTTAATAAATGTATTTGAAAAATGGGCAGTATC
Organism: Amaurobius ferox; assembly: GCA_951213105.1. Lineage (NCBI taxonomy): Eukaryota > Metazoa > Arthropoda > Arachnida > Araneae > Amaurobiidae > Amaurobius > Amaurobius ferox. The sequence goes on from OX578134.1 coordinate 141,650,135, forward strand.
TCCAGAACGGTTCATGCTAGCATTCTAAAGTTTATGTCAATCATTTTCTAATGGAAAATTACATAAGAAATGACTATTTACTTAACTTTATTAAAGGGATTAATATTTTTATGATTTTTTCAAAATTTCACTCGAAAATTTAGAGGGACATCCGATTGCGTATAAAAACAATAGACTTCCAGTATTCAGGGATTGTAATTTTTGTACCAAATTTTGTTCGAATCGCTCCATTCGTTCGTCAGTTATCGTCTCCAGACTCACTAACACACACATACATCATCTCAAAAACGCCAGATTCGTGTTCAGGGATGCTTGTAATGTACTCTCCCGTCGAAAACTCGAATTCGTACTCGTACTCGATTTTCGAACTCGTACTTTCAATACTTTCCTCATACATTATATGTATATAAGTGAAATGAAAAAACTTAAAACAATCGTTTCCTTTCCCTATGTATCAGTTCCACTTATTATTTTGGAATTATCAGTGCCACTTATTATTTTGGAATTATTAATTCAACTGATTGATGTTCATTTCATATCAATTAATATTTATATTTATTCGAGATAGTGGCTCGCATGACTAATATCAATCTAGTATTCTTGCATTTTTAAGATACATCAAATGTTGGTTAATAAGGTAAAAATTTCGAATTTATAATTTATTCTCTTAGCTCTTTGTGATGTTGGGTTCTGAGTTAAATACATTTATCTTTGATATAGTATAACTTACAGAAATTATAGAAACGCAGCTGCAATCACGGATACAGAGGACCCATAAAACGTTTATTTTCTGCCATTGCAATTTTATTTCATTCGCTGGTACAGTATCCATGTTGCATTTTATGTTCAAAGCCTCATTACGCTTATGATGCAAATCTTTCGTTTTAAATTTAATATCTTATCCATATACATTCATCGCATTGTTAATATAAGTGAATTGTGTAAAATTCCATTAATATTGGTTAATAGTAATTAAATTCAATACATTCCAAAAGGTAATGAGTTTTTTTTTAACTAGAAAATTTTCCTAAACTGGTGTTATTGGAATATAAAGAAAAAAGAAACAAAATCTACAGTTTAAAGTAGATTTTATATCCTATAATCTTAAATTATAATTTACTTATCATAAAAAATATAATTTATCTATTATGTTGAAGAAAATATGAATAAAAACTGCTCACAAAATTACAGTATCCAAATACAAATGTTTAAATTCTACTAATAAAAAAAATCTGATGTGGGCAACACATGACTTCCCTTATATAATGCAATCAATTTACTACTTTTACAGTAAAAAAATAGGTTTTTCTTATAGTAGATACTTATATTCTTTCCATGATATTCAATTTTCGACAATTAGTCGTCATTTTCATTGATTTAGCGTCATTTTAATCCATTTGGCGAGATTTTCGTTAATTTGACAACATTCCAAAAAGCCGCCAAGTTGGCGACATTCCGCCAAATTCGTCGCCAAAATCTCGCCAAGCTTTACTGACGAAGAAATAAGTTATTCTTACAGCAGTTAAATGAATATTGGCGTTCAAATACAAAAGTATTACTCGAAGTATCTTGTCTCATGAATGGAACGAGCTAGATCCACGAGAATGATGTCATCAAATTTATCGCATGGTATTACATATGAAAAGTGAACATGTTCCTCAATAGGAAATATATATTTTTTATTTTTTATGATTTTTTGATATTTTTTTAAACATGAGCAATATCCCGAGAACGGTTCGTGTTAGCGTTCTAAATGCGTTTGATTTTTTGACGAGTTTTCTCAAAATTTCACTTGAAAATTTTGGGGGTTCCGAACATTCGATTACGTTTAAAAACTATAGGCTTCCAATGTTTACGGATTGTGATTTTTGTACCAAATTTCGTTCGAATCGGTCCATTCGTCCGTCAATTATCCTCTACACAGACTCACTGACACACATACACACACACACACTTTCACACACACACACACATACTTTAACACACACACACAGACATCACCTCAAAAATGTTTGATTCGTGATCAGGCATGCTTAAAGCGTGCTCTCCCGTCGAAAACTCGAATTCGAATTTTCGACTCCGTCACAATACTTTCCTTATGCATTATGTATATAAGGAAAGTAATAAGCAAAAATTAAGAAATTTTAAATATTTTTAAGCAGTTTTGTAGCATGATTAAAATTAATTAATTCATTTAATAAATATTTAAACAAGGAATTAATCTGCTTATAAGCATATACAAAGACAAAAAATAACAATTCTGTTTAATCAAATTATAGCATTATATATTTATTTTTCTCCAGAGAACTTGAAGCATTACTTTATCTAGTTCCATGTTAACTAATGTATTACCGTCCTTAAATGTAATCACGTCATGTTATAATTTTCGTATATTATAACATGACTTGATATTTCATATCTTTAACATCATACGTCCATTAAAACACAGATGTGATGCTTAAAAAATGCTTATGCTTAAGTAAATACTCTCTAGAAAACAACAGAGTTTAGAAAAATCGACATATTATCATCGTTAAAAAATGCCATATTTCAGTAGAATTTTTGACAACAGTTTTCTTGAGACAGACTTCACATATTTGATCGTCATAAACAAATATTGTTTTTTGATGTCGGTTATGAACGTGACAGAATTAACAGAGAAAAGATTTAATGAACTTAAGGGAGTTTATTAACGCTATTAAAGCGATGTTCGACAGAGTAAGGAATAAAAATATATTTAGAATTGTTCGAGGAAGTAAAAATAGTGGAGTTTTGTGATTCGAAAGAGATAACTAAATCACATAAAACTTTTTCCCAGAAAGTAATAAAGTGAATGTTTAATCATGTGTTGAAATTTTTATACCACAATATAAAGCATATTATGTACAATTATAATTAATTAGTTAATAAATATAATATATTAATTAAAAGCAAAAATGGATTTTATCACACGTTGATTTAAATATACAGATATTATATTCTTAAAATTAAAATTTAGATAATTCAAAAGGTAAAAATCGGATACAAAAGTTATATAGCATATACTTGTCTTCCTTTATAAAAGATATCTGCAAGTGTAAATTAAACTTTTTATTGAATCACAGAATATTGTTACACCAGTACTGCAATTAATCATAAATATAAAAAATCTGATGTAGGCAGCACATGACTTTCCTTATATAATGCAAATGAATTTACTATTTTACAGTTAAAAAAATATTATTCTTATAGTAGATACTTATATTATATCCAAGATATTGAATTTTCTTCAATTAGACGTCACTTTCATTGATTTAGCGTCATTTTTATCTATTTGGCGAGATTTTCGTTAATTTGGCAACATTTCAAAAAGTCGCCAAGTTGGCGACATTCCGCCAATTTCATCGCCAAAATCTCGCCAAGCGTTATGGACGAAGAAATAAGTTGTTCTTACAGCAGATAAATTGGCGTTCAAATGCAAAAGTATTACTCAAAGTATCTTTTTTCGTCAATGGAACGAGCTAGATCCACGAGAATGATCTCACCCAATTTATCGCATGATATTATATATGAAAAGTGAACATGTTTCTCAATAGGAAATATTTTTTTTTTCTATTTTATATGACTTTTTGATAATTTTTTTGAAAAATGTGCAATATCTCGAGAACGGTTCATGTTAGCGCTCTAAAATTTATGTCAATCGTTTTCTAATGAAAAATTACATAAGAAATATCTATTTGCGTAACTTTAATATTGGTTTTGATTTTTTTTTTTGTTGTTAATTTGGCAACAATTGAAAATGTCACCATGTTGGCGACATTCCCCCAAATTCGTCGCCAAAATCTCGCCAAGCATTATGGACGGAGAGATAAGTTATTCTTACAGCAGATAAATGACTATTGGCTTTCAAATACAAAAGTATTACTCAAAGTATCTTTTTTCATGAATGGAACGAGCTAGATCAGCGAGAGTGAAGTCACCAAATTTATCGCATGGTATTACATATGGAAAGTGAACATGTTTCTCAATAGAAAATATATTTTTTTTATTTTATATAACTTTTTGATAATTTTTTTTAAAAATGTACAATATCTCGAGAACGGTTCATGTTAGCGTTCTAAAATTTATGTCAATCGTTTTCTAATAAAAAATTACATAAGAAATGTCAATTTGCGTAACTTTATTAGCGGATTTGATTTTTTGAAGATTTTTTCAAAATTTCACTCGAAAATTTAGGGGGGGGGGGGTTCTGAACCTTCGATTGCGTATAAAAACAATAGGCTTCCAGTGTTTACGATTGTGATTTTTGTATCAAATTTCGTTCGAATCGGTACATTCGTTCGTCAGTTATGTCCACAGACTCACTGACACACACACACAATCACACACACACACACAGACATCACTTCAAAAATGTTTGATTCGTGATCAGGGATACTTGAAATGTGCTCTCCCGTCGAAAACTCGAATTCGAATTGTCGACCCCGTCACAATACTTTCCTTATACATTATGTATATAAGGAGAGTAATAATAGACTTACAGAAGTTTACTACATTTTGATAAAAAGTAAGAAAATAAATTAAGAGTTCGAGTGGTACATATGGCAAGGTACTATATTATAGAAATTGTTTCAAAATACATATCCTATACCAATATATTTAAGACTACCTTTAAAAGACTTTTATATTCATTTTTGGAAAGGTATTTGGTAGTCTGTTGTTTCCAAAGTCGCAAGGTTATATCTTCAAAGCTGTATCTTCCGGGAATATACAATTTTTTCAATTCAGAAATATTTAGTCACTTTACAGTTTACTTTTCTAAGCATTTTCCTCCTATTAGACAACGCTTTTATGAGACAAATTAATCTGATTTCATAAAATTCATCTGCTTCTCTTTGTGCAAAGGATATGTAAAATTAAAGCAATGTAAATAAGCTCAAATAAGACAATAATGCTGTGTTATTTGGGCTTAATTAAGTTGCTCTTATTTTCTATATGACTATATATTTAAAAAATGAACATGATTTTAATATATATATATATATATATATATATATATATATATATATATACAATTTTTTCCACTTTAAATCTTTAAATGCATTAAACTTTTTTAATGCATATACATTAAAGATTAGCATATTTTATAAAATAAAATATGCTAAACTGAAATTAGCATATTTTTTAATTTTATAAAATTATTTATATTAAAACATAAAGTACATTTTATTTATTTTAAATTACATAAATTGAATAAAAATAATCATGTTTAAAATGTCCTTCAAGTGAAGCATTAACTAATTTTAATATTATATTACAATTTAATAATTAAAATAATAAATTCAAGTAAGTAATTATTTTTGCGATTTGATTTCATAAAAAGTGTTTATTAATAATATTAGTTAATCGCAATAATTTAGATAGGCTTACACATAAATATTTTAGCCACAATAATTAATACATATTCGTACTCTCATTACTAGAGACAAAAATAATATAACTAATGGAAAATGATTAAGCTAAGTAAGCTCATTAGATCTCTTTTATCATCAATATTACGCATTAACATGTTTCTAAATTTATACCAGAAATCGAAATATATCATACATTTTTCTTTAATATAACGTGTAGCAGCATATTTAATCGTAAGCACACATTATGTTCTTTAGCTCGTTTACTTTATTTTGCAGTCATTAGATTAAGCATGTTAAGATAAAACGAATGGCCAAATATAATAGCTTCTATGTACTATAGTCAACCAGCAAAATTGCTTTTTGATAAATCAAACTATTCATTTACTTAAAAAATGTCATTATCCAGGTGACATTTTTTAAAAAATTTTTTATGTCTTTCATAGAAGTGTTCAAATATTTGATCAACGTATAACAAAATTTACTTTCTGATACCGGCTATGAACAGGAATATAGTGAAAATAGAATGATAAATTGATTAATTTATTATTTAGTATTACGTGGTATAAAGTAGCATACATCTTTCAATGTAAATGTATGGATTAAAAATTATAGAACAATGTTTGATGAAGTTTTTTTTTTCAAAATTTTCAATTTTATCTAGTTATGAGAATAAATAAGATAAAACTATTGCTATTGATACATTTATGCTATTTAAATATGTCAGTGTTGGTTGGTATCCATGTATATGATATCGCAGAGCTGCTTTCGCTTATAGTTAGACACAAGAACATACAAAAAAAGCTTATGGGCAAGAAAATTCTAGCTATCTATTCTTAAATTCAAATATAGGGATGCTTTTATGAGCATTTTAATGAAAAAATACATAGACCAAGCTATTTCCCCTGGATTTAATTTATTAAATAATACTCCAATGGTGATCATCTATATATTAAAATGACTGTCAGATTTAGATATAAGTGCATTATTTACAATTTAATAATATTTTCTAATATCAAATCGAATTACTCTAAAACCGCCACACGTTCATCAGCGATGTAAACTGTGTTTATCAATAATTATAAAACATTGTACTTATTCCAATTCCATTGCCAGAGAAAATGCGTGTGACCTTAGTTCTGGCAATTAATTGATGTGATAAACAAAACCATGTTCTTTTAATTAAATGGTCGAACTGAAGGCAGTGTCCAGCTAAGTATGAATTCTTAGATAGTTACGAAGCTAAATATATGCAATTGGGTGTCAATCTATTGTTATAGGTTGAATTTGTAATTGGTTTAGTTTCCTAACAATGTATTCAGCAAATCATTATTACATCATTATAAGAAATGCCTAATGATATATGCATAAAATATATTATATTTAATCTACGGAACACATTTTCTGTGAAATTTTAAAAGTGATATTATCTACATAATAGCACTGTAAAACATGAAATGAATCCATATTAGTATAAATATAGTCAGATAAATAAAATGACAATTGTGATATCTTCTAGTGATAAAAGGAAAGGGTTGTTCCGTTTTTGAAGCGAGGTAACACTGACCTATAAATTATTACGTCTTACTTCTTCTGATCATCTCCTGGTGACAACCCATTTTAGAAACAATATTATGGTGTAATATTAAATGGTAAAAATAAAACGCTATATGATTTATTTTTTTTTTTGAGATGAATTATTTTGAAAGGATATTCACTTCTCTGCAGTTCACTTCACTACATCGGCTGAATGCATAAAAGTACACTATATACATTTGGCAGATTAAAATAAGAAATTAATCCGAATTATGTTATTAAAAATGATGATAACGTTATAAAAGTTTTTATAATTGGAATGCAAAATATACCGTAAAGTAACACATGCAGTGATTAACCCTAAGCACGACATGCTGTCTTTAGTTTATTCTCTTTACCTTGCACGCATTTGAGGTTATATTCACGTGAAGCAAACGGCTGTATATAATGAGGAGCGTAAGTAGCCCTATTCTCTAGTAAATTTAAGTAACTCAATTTATTCCATCGTTATAAAAAAGTCATTTTCCAGGTAATCTATTTTTCATTTGACAGTAGTTTTAGGGGAGAGGAATTCAAATATTTGCTATTTAATGCCCGTCCTCTTCGTGACAGAGTTTGGATTATCTGGAATAAATTCAATTCAGAAAGTACGTTTTATCTATTCAAGCGATTCAAAACATGTCTATAGATTAAATCATAATGTGTCTAACACCCCACATTTCTGCTGGTTGTCAGTTACATGTTCTTCAGTTCGCTCACTATATTTTACGGCCAAAAAGGAAATGTTTGAATAAAGCAATAACCATACATGATGGCGCGCCTAAATAGTCACCATACCGTAAGACTTGATTTAGATAAATTACTATATTTTATTCGTTGAGAATATCACTATCTAGACAACATCATTTCTACTTTTCATAATAGTTCTATAAAAGTGGAATTTAAATATTTGATCCCCGCATAGTAATGTTTGTTAGTAATGAAACTGACTGATTTGAAGTATCTAGAATTCTATTCAGGAAGTGGGTTTAATATATTTAAGCGATGAAAATAAATGATGAAAGATTAAATTGTATAATATGTTCAACAACTGACTTTTTGAAGAGCAGTCATTATAAATATTTTGGAGAACCACATGCAAACAAAATCTGATGTGGACAGCACATGACTTTCCTTATATAATTCAATGAATTTACTACTTTTACAGTAAAAAAGATTATTTTTATAGTAGCTATTTATATTCTTTCCAAGTTATTGAATTTTCGTCAATGAGTCGTCATTTTCCATGTCGTCATCATCAATGAGTCGTCATTTACTTAGCGTCATTTTTATCCAATTGGCGAATTTTTCGTTGATTTAGCAACATTTAAAAAAGTTGCCAAGTTGGCGACATTCCACCAAATTCGTCGCCAAAATCTCGCCAAACGTTATGGACGAAGAAATAAGTTATTCTTACAGCAAATGAATGACTTTTAGCTTTCAAATACAAAAGTATTACTCAAAGTATATTTTCTCATGAATGAAACTAGCTAAATCCACAAGAATGATGTCACCAAATTTATCGCATGGTATTACATGTGACAAGTGAACATGTTTCCCAATAGGAAATATATATATATATATATATATATATTTTTATATGATATTTTGATATTTTTTTTAAAAATGTGAAATATCTCGAGAACGGTTCATGTTAGCATTCTAAAATTTATGGAAATCGTTTTCTAATGAAAAATTACATAAGAAATGTCAATTTGTGTAACTTTATTAGACGTTTTGATTTTTTGACGATTTTTTCAAAATTTCACTCGAAAATTTAGGGGGGTTCTGAACATTTGTTTGCGTATGAAAATAATAGGCTTCCAGTGTTTACGGAATGTGACTTTTGTACCAAATTTCATTCGAATCGGTCCATTCGTTTGTCAGTTATCGTCTCCTCAGACTCACTGACACTTTCACACACAAACACAACCACACACAGAGACATCACTTCAAAAATGTTTGATTCGTGATCAGGGATGATTGAAACGTGCTCTCCCGTCGAAAACTCGAATTCTAATTTTCGACCCCGTCACAATCCCCGGCACGGTTTCTTTTGTTCATTGATTTTACCTAGCACTCAGTAAAATAAATATGTTCGGATAAAGCAAATGGCCATACATAATGGGATGCGTAAATATCTCTAATGTTGTAGCCACAAATTTAGATGAATTAATATATTTCATCTTTCAAATAACTCCCTTATCTATGTAACTGTTTGTTTCTACGTTTTTCTGTAATTTTAGGGAGGAGGATTTTAAATATTTGATCATCACTAGTAGAAGTCTGCCCTTTTATTTCCCGTCATGAACGTGACCGAGTTCAAAGTGACTAGAAGTGACACCATTTATGGAGTGGGTTTAATCAATCCAAGCGATTAAAAACATGGTGAAAGATTGCATCATACAATGTGCCCAATACATTGTCTTTCCTACAGATTAACAATTATAAATATTTTGTGGAAACACACTGAGATTCGAAATTTATTCAGAGCTTCATCGCAATGAAAACCAATACTTTTCGTTGTCGATTAAAATAAATATACCAATATACCAATAGAAATTATTTAAGGACACACAAGTACGTATTCATGAGCATATTTCCAAAAGTTTTTTTTAAATTGAGTCAGAGGTACTCAAAGCATTATTTTCCGTCAAGATCATGAATTCTAACATTTTCAGGAAGACAATACCTTCTGTATATAACAGTTTCAGAAAATAACAATGTTATTAACAAGGTGGCATTTCATTTTAATTTTTCACAGTTTTATGGAGAAAAATATTCAGGTATGTGATCACATAATACAGTTTGCTCTTTAATGCCTGCAATGAACATGTCAGTGTTTAAAGGCAATTAGGGATTTATTATATTTCATCAATTGAAGACATGCTGATCATGGTTGGTGCGATGAAACTAGACGTTATTAATTTGTTTTTTCACACCTATACAATTTTTGTATCAATGCGTTGAATAAAGTATATTTTATTTTTGTCTTATAATGTTCTTTTTTTTTCATCTAAGTTCTAAAGCAAAGTTTAAAGATTTGCAAATTAATTGCAAAGTTTAAAGATATAAAATTTTAAGGTACGCCGAAAACAGGTTAAAGTCTAGCAATTTTTTAATATTTTCAAATGACGACACTGACAAGTAAAATTCTGCAGAACCCATGTCAACAACAAACAGTTTTAATTTGATATGTTGAGATTTCTGACTGCTCCAAGTATACTGAAGAAATAAAATAGAAATCTACCAAATGGACAGATATTCTATAAAAATAAAACGTGTAATAATTACGCAAAATTCTAAAATGTCAACTTGTAAAACTTCAGGTCTAAAAATTATAGAGTAAATACTACTGGATGTAAACGTGACAAATGTAACTAATAATGATGTATAGAGATCCAATAAAAATGCAGTTTAAGTTTTATCATCCCAAAACCATTCAATTCATCAACGTTCACTGCAACAAGAAATTGCATTGCGTCAAACAGGAAAATGGGCCAAGTTTATTATGAAATACATCAAATAAATTTTCCTCTTTTTACTATTCACTCATTAAGTATAATAATTTAGCAATAGTTTATCTAAATTATTTTCATGGCTGATACTTTTTGTAACTCTGAAGTTTTTGACTTTCTACTACAGTGTATTTTTTCCGGACATATTACATACATTGGTCCACCACATAGTTTTCCATACATATTAACAAAATATATTATAGCGAAAAAGGTCTTAACTTTCTAATAACCTAATATGAAAATTGTAAACTTTATGTTACCAATGAATAAAACAATTTTGCCGAATGTCATAAATATGTTTTTGTCTTTTCGGAGGATATCAGCTATCTGAAAAAGTTGAATATATCACAAAAAAGGGTGTGTTAAAGTTTTGTAAATGAGTATATTTACATTTAATTAAAATCATTCATGTAAATGATCATTTCTGTAACATAAATTATTTTTATAGAATTTTATTTTGCTTTCAGAAGAAAAATAATAAAAAAATGAGGGCTTTCTCTGGTCTTAAATATCAGTAAGCGTCTAAAGTTTAACGATCAAAATGATTATACTAAATTTCATTTGATTCACCCAGTTTGTTCACAATATGTCCTGCTCTAAGTTTAACAGGCAGACTCACAGACATCATTGAAACATGATTTATTCTTTGGCTGACGTCACTTTTATGTGTTCGTTTTTGTTTCAGAATAGCTGGGTCGTTCTTCTTTCAGCTTCATTGTTGGCTTTTTCAAGCCGACATAACTTGGGTACATCTACCCGTTGTTTCTTATCTTTGTGCACATTTGGTGTTTAGCAGTGCATTCTTCTAGGAAATTAGTTTTTAGTAATTTTTCTATTATCTGTTGTGGAGATAAGTGGCTTCTGCCGTAAGAACTCTAACACTTTGTATTGGCTTGACTTGTTGGCATTTATTCGTTTAGCTTTGAGTCTGCTGTTCCTCTGGCACTGACAAATGAGATTCAGTGTGTCCTCTAAATAGATGTATGTATGAGTGGTGCACAATTAAAATAAAAATAAGTAAGAAGCTAAGATATAAATCGCATAATTGAATTTGCGGCAAAAACCCACCATTAATTATCTGTGCGAGTTTCTAATATAAAATAATTAATTACAATACTACGCATTGAATTACACAATTTTAACTTTAAATATAATCATTATTTATTACACATATTGTGATTACGATTAAGCTTACATTAATGTTATATACACTGTTAAGGAGGAACAATTGCATGTGTGAGACCAGGATTTATAATACTTTTCGAAAATTATATTTTGACCTATTGTATAATGCAGATTTCCACATACCATTTTTTATCTTCTTGGATATTTTGGACTCCGATTGACTTTGAAAGTAAACTTTGGGTAGTAAGAACTTTGGTAGTAGTAACTTTGGAAAGTAATCTCTATTGGTTTGATCCTCAAGGCGATGTAGCAACACTTTATTATTGGCCACCTTACTGCCCAATCTACTTGGTTTCAGCCTTTGCCTCTAGGCGACCTTTTGCCCTAACCACAGCTGCGATTTATGTGCACTGAATTTGTTGGGGTCATGACCTCATGGGTCAGGCCTGTCGTAAAAAGGCACGTACGAGTCTGAGTTTTATTTCGCAGTACTCATCATATAAATCTCCAAAAGAGCATTAATGTCTCCTGGTCTCACATTATATGGTGCACGAAAAAGAAGTTAAACAATAAGCTCATAATTGAATTTGACGCAACACCACACCATTAATTCTTTGTACGAGTTTCTAAATATGATCATTAATTACAATACTACGCATTAAATTCCACAGTTTTTACTTTAAAAATAAGCAATATTTATTACACATATAACGATTACGGTTAAACATACATTAATTTTATATACACTCCTAAAGAGGAGAGACTGCACGTGTGAGGCCTGGATTTTTACGTAATGTACAAATTCATATACTCGACCTACTTATGCAATGCAGATTAACACATAATTGTTTGTTGTCTTGAACTTGTCTAGTCTCTAATTGATTTTGAAACACACTCTTAGAAGGCCATTGCCTCAATTCTATAAAGCAGACTACTGAACATTTTGGACTGCCATTCTAGTTACTTTCTACTCTTGGACTGTCCTAGCCTGCTTTCTTTGAATAACATTGCACCTTATAGGACTCTAAATGTCGAATTCCATAATTACTGGACGATCGGACTCTAATTGTCGAACTATGCCTTCGCTATTCCCCAGTCATTGTTTGCATATCTCTTAAATTATCTCCTTGCTGCCACATCATTTCGCCTCAGGCCATATACGCCCTCCATATGTTCTTGATTTTTCCTAAAGGCGATGTAGCAACACTTCTTCATTAGCCACCTTATTAAATAATCTGCATTGTTTCAGTCTTGGCCCCAAGAAGATTTCTGACCCAACCACACCTGCAATTTATATGCACTGAATTTATTGCAGTCATGACCTCTCGGGCGAAGACTGCGTAAAATAATCCCTACGAGTCTGCGCTTTATTTCGCAATAAGTATCATATACATCTTAAAACTGCCTAAATGCCTCCTGGTCTCACATTCTCCTCCTCGCACAAATAACATAAAAAAACACCATTGAAATTGTGTCCTTGCCAATTCTATAATTGTTATTTTTCATCACTTAAAGTTTGTCATGCGCAGCTGAGACAAATCTGAAAAAAGTCTTGTTGTAAACGCTGAAAGTTTTTTACAACATTATATCTCTGGGCGCGGTAGCCCATTGGTTAGCGCGCTGGAGTTGCACTCGGTAGGCCCGGGTTCGATTCCAGCCACTGCCAAAACTGCCGCCGTGTTCATGCGGAGTACGATCACGTTAAACATGTGGGTCCGAAAGTCCTTCCGAGAGGTTGGTGGTAGGGGAAGGAGGGTACGGTCCCTGTGGATGCCTCCCCCACTGGGTTCCGGTCTAAATTGGATGGCACTTCCCGACCGTCCAAACAGTTACCTTACACCTTTCTGGTAGGTCGGACGGTCTGGGTTTCAACAACAACAACATTATATCTTAGCATTATGTGCTAATCATATATTATATTAGGTCGAGTTTTAAAACAATGCTCAAAATAAAATTTTAACTAGCTTACTATATATTTTATATATGCATATTAACCGCCTAGTATTTATACATTTATATACATCTATTGACACCACTAATATATTAAATAACTTTTTAACAAATTAAACACATTTTTAACAGTTTAAATTCTTTAACATTATTAACATTCTTTTGCATGTTATTTTCACATAATACATTATTATTTCATTTAAACTTTGATATCTCCATAAACACATCATATTTGAATAGCATTTTACATCACCGTACATAATTATTTCTTTCTTTCTATTTTTTAATAACAGATATCTTCAAACCACCTAAACATTTTAACTGTATTGAATTAAGTGTCATGACATTCACTCCTCGAAATCGCATAATTTTTAAATAAAAAAGAAAAAGAACCGAACCTCGACAAATATTCGCTTTTCGACGTAGTTTGATACTTGATGACCTTATTTATGCAGTCGTACACTCCTTTCTTGACACCAGGGTGAAAAAATATATCTCAATGACTACCGACCCTTTATTCGATTCGAACCGGTTCTACACTAATCGAAAAAACAAACTCTTTAACTTAAATACAGGAACGCTATTGCAATTACTCGCGTCCAATATTATTCTCCCGCCTTGAAGAACGAACATCCATGGCAGTCTTTCATATTAGATTTCGTAAAGTATTGTAAAACCTTTTTATCCGTCCGCATGTCATAAATGTTAGACTACAAATATACCTTACATTAAAATGCTATTCCCCCATTATTTTGAATAAACCTTTCTTATTTTAAATACCTATTTCTATCGTATGACTGCATTTATGTCCTATACACGTGGTACATAAACGTGAATATTTCTTGTTATTGAAATTATGTCCTTGTATTCTCTCAAAACCTCCACCTTTCACTATTATATTCTTAAATAATAATAAAAAAATATTATATAATTATAATCCCCTATTACATAAATTTAAGTTAGTGGGGTGCTTATATCTAATGTGTATTAACTATCAAAATAATCTTTAGGTGTCTTACTTATCAAATAAATTTTGACCTGAATAGCATACAACATTTTATTCAAGTTTATCAACTGTTGTTTAATCTCATTTTATTTAATTCTGTATTTTAAATTTTAGTTAATTTTTCAAGATTCTTTATTGAGGTCATTCTATTTTATTTATTTAAATCCTTTCTAAAAATCTAATACTTTCATTCAGATGTCATCTAACCCTGACTTATTCTTATACAATGTGGTAAACGTACCGTTTTCCACAATAATTCTTCATGTGGAATATCGTGCGGTTTTTCAGTAACTTCCTCTCTTCTTAACAATCTTCAAACTTCATTTAAAAAGTTTCAACCTTCAACTTCCTTCTATATTACCAATAAACTTTCATTAAAACATACATAAATTTCAAATTTTATTTTAATTTAAATTTTTATGAAAATTTATTTTTTGTCTAAATATTTTTATTTTATTTTAAACATATTTAAAATAATTTTTTACACCTATTTACTTTTCTTTAAAAATTATTTAATTTGTCATCAGTGAATTATAACTTTAATTTATGTGCAACCTTTCGCCAAGCGATTTGTTTGACTTTTAAAATTACGCTAACGAGTTGAGTAGTTACACACCTGTATCTCACCTACAATTATTTACTACTTGTTGGCTATGCCGTAGAGTTGAATTGTAGTGACTTGTTCATTCATCTATTTGCATTTTGACTCAAGCTGTTTGTAAACAAACTTAAAGAACACGGTCTTACTTATTTTATTATTTCACTATCCTTTCGATTTTAAAACATTTTAATCTTTTACATCGCGTATTTATTTACTCGGCTTTACTTACAATATTTATAAGAGTTATTTATTTTTTAAGTAACTTCCTATACTTGTACATTTTTGACAACATTCGGAGAGTCGTTGAATCTCATCATTCTTACATATTGCGATTTATCATATCATTATTTATTATTTTGAGAATTTAGTAATTGCGACTATCATACTTTAGCTGTTACAGTACCTCAAGACATATTAATATTTACTTACCTACTTACATATATACTTGCTAAATGATATTTATTACATATATATTATTTTTATTCGTTTGCATATTTACATTACTTCATCAAACCCATTCAGATATTTATTTATTTACGATTTCTCATCTTATTTGCATCTACCTAAGCATACAATTTTTCTACACGTTTTTGCTCAGTTAATATCGTACCTTGAGATCGTTGATATCTTATTTATATTACCTCAATTAACGGCAACTCACAATTTATCATTACTTTAATTTATTTATTTTAATTTTATATTCAATTTTATGTATATTTACTTTCGTACAGTATTCACATATGAATATTTACATTTTATTTTCATACCATAATTTATTTATACTCATGATTTCCGTAGCCCTTCAGTGCATTGTATTATATCAATATAATTGCTTTTATTAGGGCTCAATACCATATCGTCTACTTTCATTATTTACCTTCATTTCATATTTAATTTTATGTATATTTACTTTCGTACAGTTTTCACACATGAATATTTATATTTGATTTCCATATCATTTATTTATATACATGATTCCCCTAGCCCTTCAGGTCATTGTAATATATCAGCATAATTGATTTTATTAGAACTCAGTAACCTATCGTTTACTCATTTATTTAAATTTATTTACATATTTTATATTTATTTATCATTAATTAATCTAAACAAAATCTTAACTAAATTTAATTTATTTACCCTGTCATTTTGAGAATAATGTAGTTATTTAATTTTCTTTCAAAATTTATTCACCTGAAACATTTATTTACTTCATAGCATTTTAAATGTTTATTTTACATCACAATATTCTCTCACGAGATACTGTGGCCTTGATTGCTGTAGTGCAACGGGCGATTTCATATCTATACCTAACCGTTCTATAGCTATACATTGTGAAATTCAAATTGTTTTAAAACTTTCACATATTTATACAATTTATTTATTTTTCAATGGCTTAAAATTTATACCATTATTAACTAATCCTTAATATCATCATTTTTAGCTCATACCTATCTCTGTTCACCCTACGTAATCATGTTTTACAATTTTTAAGCCTCAAGATTACTCTTCACCAATATCTCCCAGATGGGATTTCGCCACAATCATCTCAAGGCACGGAGCTCCGCCTTAGAAAATTTAAGTAATTTATTGAAACTGGAACGCCGATGACAATACTCCAACCGTGCGTAGATCTCTTCACAGACATTTCAACTTATTATTATTAGGTAAATATATTTGACATAGCCTTTTATTTGTCTGTGGATTATTTGCACAATATATTTGATTCCATTATTCTTATTACATTATGTTACTAATTTGTAATCATCAATGTTCTTATTTACAAGATCATTACATTTTTGAAAATATTTTTTTATTATAATTCTTCACTTTTGAAATTCATTCTCGCAGTATCATTATTTTTGAAATTATGTATTTACAATTTTACAATTCTACAATATTACAATTCTTTGTTTCGCAGTACATATCATATAAATCTCCAAAACTGAATTAATGTCTCTTGGTCTCACAATATGCAGCATTGCTCTTCTATGTAAGCTTAAATACGTTACACTTTTTAGTTTAGTTTTTTTTATGGACTGCACAAAGTGTTTCTTACATATTGAACGATTCTTGTGCAAGGACGCTCAATTTGTGTAAATCCATCAAAATACAAAAGTCCGATTTTGACCCAGTCACAATACTTTACTATTGCATATACACTATATTGTAGGAGAAGTGCAAATATAGCTAAGTAAGTTCATTCAGTCTTCTTAATCATGGTCGTATGTAATTACACTTCATTACCGAAGAAAAGTAAATTACAAATGTACGTTAATAAATATTTCCCAAAAAATTCAGGTAGTCTCATGTTTAACTTTGAATATATTTTTTTCCTTCGTTTACCCAGTCCATGCACCCATTAGGACACATATGTTAGATAAAGAGGAAGGTAATACATAATGACGCGTATAAATAGTTCACATTTGGTACCCATTATTTCAAGGAAATCAACCAAATCCAGTGTTAAAAAATGTCATTATCGATATTCCATTTTTTTTTTTTTACATCAACTTTGTAAGAGAGGTATTCAAATATTTGATCACTACTTGTAAAGTTTGATCTTTGATGCAAGTAATGAATGTCAGAGTTAAACGAAGGAGACATTGTATGAAGAGCTTGAAGAAGTGCATTTACACTTGCAAATTGATGAAAGGCGTAGAGATAGATTAAAAATATCAAACATCGCTCGATGAAGTAAAATTTTGATCATATTGGACAATAAAACCAGTGGAAGAATTGTGTGAAATTATTTCTGCGTAAAGACAGTAAAAAAAGCCATTATTCGAGCTAAAATATATTTTAATCCCGGAAACAGTTATATCATTATACATTTGAATCCATAAGGATTTATTTATATAGCCAGAATATCCATTTATTAAATATATTTGAAAAATTACTTAGATTTAGTAAAATTAGAAATTTCTATTAAATTCAATGCATTTAATGTACCCATATTTTAATCAATCATAGAAAATATTTAGAAAGGACTAAAAAATCTAAACGCCAGCTAAGAATAACATTTTAATTCCCTTAATAATTAATGTAACGTTATTACGCTTTATTATCTTTATGCAGAACTTGGAAACCAACGAAAAAACATCTTCTATAATAGCCTGTGTACTAACTTGCGTATACTTACGCTCGCAAACTTTTCTTTGGTTTATTTACTTTATCTTACATTCATTACAACACACATGTTAAGCTAACTCGAACAAAGATACATAACGGCTTGCACCAATATACTTTACTCGTTAAGGTTGCATTCAGAAAAATCTACCTATTGCACATAAAAAAATACCATTATCCAAGCTAATGTATATTTTAATTTGGGAAACAATTTTATAGAAGAGGTTTATGAATAGTTGTTCCCCATGTAGTAATATTTGATCTTTAACACAGACTGTGAATGATGTGACGGGGGAGGTAGAAATATTATTTCAACAAATTTAACCTTTAGCTTACGGGTGGGAGGATGCCAATGTTCACAACAGGGGATCAAACTGTTTGGGATAGGTAATGTCAAATACCTGTCTTCTTGACAGTTCCTTCGTTTGAGATTGGCGCTGTCCCACCCGTAAGCAAAAGGTTAAACGTGTATAATTTTCCATTCAAGTTCTTCATTTGATTATAAATTAGAAAAGGAGTTACTTTAAATAAAAAAGTTCAAATATTGTTTGAATAAAATAAATGATCGCCATTTAAATATATATACATAAAGCCTATCATTGTATGGTATTTCAAATAACTTGGAGTCATAAACTCGCTTTGCAACCAGTATCAGTAAAACGATTTCGTGAAGTCAGTTGCGGTAAAAAAAAGAAAAAAAATACGCACATAATTAGAAAATTTGGAATAACACAGAAATAACGTGGTTTTGAATCGTAACATCCGTATATTGCTACCGTGGCCGTAAAATAAAATTATCATTCTTAATTAAAGTGGTCATGAATCGTAACATTTGTACATTGATGTCGTGGAGTCATATTCCAAAGATAAAAAATGACCTAATATACATGAAGACTGGCACATACCTCTGTGTTTCTGGTATGTAGTTCAGCATGACTGGAATCTTTACCAATGCTTTTTCTAACATTTGGAGTCAGACTTCGGCTGTTTCTAAAACATTCTCAATACTCAAAATAAAGACTCACTCTCTTATAAACACTTCTCGAATCATCACGACCCCTCTCTCAACTCTTGCTTTTGAATAATCATTCTATATATTCGTTGACTTTTTCTTCTTGTGGCCACAATATTTGGCCTGGGGTTCAGATACTCCCTCCTTGCTCTCATTGGATATTTCTCAGTGCGATGCCCAATATTCGTTTTATTAGATATTTCAGTTTCCAATGAAGCTTGGTTTAAGTTCTGACTCTTGTAGGTATTTGCCCCAACTACACCTGCAATTTGTGTGAATTGCATTTATTGGGGTCATGACTTTCCTGGCAAAAACTAGCATAAAACGGTGCCTAAAAGTCTGCCCTCTGTGTCGTAGTAAACATAAAAACCTGCATATAATGCCTCCTGGTCTCACACCAGTTGATGCTGATGCCAGTTGTGCGTTAAAAATAAATTTCCATATGCTTTGAAAAATATAGGTGCATATTGCTTCTTTTATTGGAACGTGTTACCTTGATCCTGCAGCAATTGGTGCTGATGAAGTCTAAGATAGAAACTGGTCTATAGTGTGTTTGTAGAGTGTGAGTCAAAGTTCCTTATTCACTTTAATGAATTAATCCTAATATCTTTTAATTGCATGTATTTGCTTATGTTTACACCTACTTGAAAAATTTAAATTCTTTTGGCTATTCCCCTTACATTGACACATTACTCATATTATATTTTAAAATGATTGAGACATTTTATGATTTTACATATAAATTTCCTATTTTACATATAAAGTGCCTATTTAAAATAAATGAAATGCATGGCATTTATTTCTTTTTTATTTTACTGGTAACAAAACTGAGTGTTTTGAATGTTTTATTAGCATGCATGTATGATGCTTTTTAAAGTAGGTGCATATATGTTGCAATAATGATTTTGTTGTAAAATAATAAGTAGATGAATAAAATGTGTATTCATTCATTCATTAAACTACTTATTTATTAATGAAAAATTATCATTCATTTTTTATTACTTAAATCTTAGGAATAAGAATATTACGATCATTAAGTTCCTATTGAGATACCGTCTAAAAGTTAAACAGAGGGTATGGATGATTACATATCATACTTAAATACTATGCAATGCATATAATATTTATTTATATGTTTACCAAAAATATGTCTTGATATATGTAAAATAGCATAAAAAGAAACTTTTGATTATTATATAATATCAACTTGCATTTTTCATTCTATACATAATTAAAAAATATGTACATTTATATAACACAATTATATAAAAATATTATTTACGTAGACGTCAAACGCTCTTACTGCTTTAATGTTTATCCTATTTAATTTGTGTTCATAATTTCTTAGAAAGCAAAGATGAAGGATCCAGACAAGTTACAGAAAACAGTATTCAAACCCATTCAAGGAAGTTGCTTAAATCATCATCAATGACTCGACAGTCAGTTGTGGGCTTTAGTTTTATTTAGAAGTTTCTCCTACTATATTTCTATTGAGGCAATGCTTCTCGAAATTTTTATTTTTGGCACCTCAAATTTGTTGTTCACATATTCTATTCATCTGATCTTCGCTCTACATTAACGGCAACGTGTTTCATTATATCAAAAGCAGTATGGTTAGTATATCATCTATGTAATTTGAATTTGTACTTTCTTCTACAAATACAACTTTCCTCAATTCCTCCAAAAGTTCTACACAAAATTTTTCCTTCAAAGAGTTTAAATCTTTAAATTCTACGCATACAGCTCATAAACCAGTGTTTTAACTCTACAGAGTGCCCCAAAAACATCGACCTCGGCTTTTATTCCTTAAATATTGATCTTAGACATATATAATAAATTGCAAAGTTGCGTAAAAAAGGTACAAAATTTTATGAAATCGATAAAAATTTTCAGGGGATTAAATTTGAAGAAATACGAGACTTAAATTTTTATTCGGCTCCCGTATAAAAACATTTACAAAGAGTGAAATGTGCTTCATACACTAATAAGGTGATGTACAAAATTTCAGCATTTTATCATAAAAGGTCCCAGACATATGTTTAAACAAAGTTGGTGATGGATAAATCACAAATTAAAATGTAAATATTTACAGCAAGAGTGCAAATGAAGCAACGCAGAAATGCATCGTAGGTAAATAATATCTGCTTGTTATCTTTAATTCTTTAATGGATCTTTGGCATGGATGGAAAACAATTTGAACACGCTTTGTAATCTTTATGTAAAGTTATTATTTCTACACAGTGGATATACTTTTGTACCAATAAGTAGCAAAATTATTATTTATTTATGTAATCCTTGTTTTCTTTCGCAATTTGTGTATGACCCATGAAACGTGATATGCCGACATGATTTTTCCCTTCTGAGAACCCATGCGATGCATCGAAAAGTAATTTAAGTCAGCATTTTTGTCTTTTCATATCTCTGGGACTTTTTATGATAAAGTGCTGAAATTTTGTACATCACCTTATTAGTGTATGGGGCGCATTTTGCTCATGGGAAATGTTTTTGTACGGGAGCCGTATATAACTTATTGGTAGTTTTGTGTTTCTTAAAATTTAATTACCTTGAAAATTTTAATCGATTTCATGAAATTCTGTTATCTTATTTGGGGCAACTTTGTAATTTATTATATATGTCTAAGATCAATATTTAAGGAATAAAAGCCGAGATCAATGTTTTTGGGACACCTTGTATATATTTTTTTAGTGCCTAAAAGTCAAATACTAGTTATCTGGAAAATATTATTTGTTTTATTTTATAAAATGTAGCATTTTAAATTTAATTCCATCTATAAAGCTGAGGAAAATTAAAATTCAGGGTCTGGAGAATTAACCTATCCTATTTCTCAAATAGTTCACTTCTTAAAATAATTCCCCTAGCAATTGTAACCAATCTCAAGCATGAATTTCGAAGACTTTATGGAAATTTGTATTAGCATAATTCTGTTACATCCCTGCATAGTTTCATATATTTCATTACCGAGCGTTTGTTGTTTTCGAAAGAAACATTACAAATGGAGAAATGGAGACGGGGACAGCCAGATGAGTTTTGCTGGACAGAGAAATTGCTATCGGAATTCCGGAGAAGCCGTTATGGGTTTAGGAAAAGAGTGTAATTTTAGGCGCAAGAAAATGGAACAAAGGTATTTAAGAGGAAATGGTCTTTACTGTAAGAATTGAAATGCTAAAGGTCAATTATGTGGTGTTTTCATATAATGTTGTTTGGAAACTTTACAGATTTGTGTAGATCGATTAATTACGTTGAAGCGCTAATTGTTTTATTTTGTTTTTTAATTATAGTTAGTCAAAAATATAATAGTTTTACTATATTGTTTATCAATAAATTAATCTTGATACATCGAATCACTATATATATATTATCTAACGTGATTTCGCAATTCCAATCCATCCAGAAGTCTTCTGGTGCGCTAGAAGGCTGAATCCTTGTGCACTTATATTATTGAGTATGGTACAGAATCTAACACATCCGTGTTTTAGATTACCCTCCTCATGGGGGGAAAACAAATTGAGGGATAGTCTTGAACAGTCTTTTAAACACTTCATACACCTACTGGTTAGTTAGTAGGCTGAATCTAAGATCACTTATGGTATTGACCATCGGAAAGAACCTAAAGTTGTCGGATTTTCAGCGCCATATCACCACAGTAATTTTATTATTCATACTTATCGTATCGCCTATTGGATAGAGCCTAAGGGAGATGAACTTTCGATTTTTTCTCAGAATGGATGAAATGAGAGTGGGAGTTTGTGATAAAGTCTCTCAGAACAATCTAAAAGCCCACACGTAGAACATAAAAGCAAAAACTAACAAGCCCAAATTTCAATGGGCAGAACTATTTTCGACTCTAAGTACATTACCTTTGATACAAAATAAAATTTATTAAAACGTTGTAACAAGTTTGGATAGTTTGATTTTTTAAGAGTGTTAGTTTTCCAATCTCTGACAGGCTTAAATAGTAAAATTATTTTGTTTCGTCTTCACAGATAATTCTCACTTCAATTGAGTTTCTGGAAAGTGTTATTTTCGTAAAAAATATGTGTATATTAAAACTTATTACAGTAAAAAAAAAAGTAAAATTTTTATGTTTTCAAAAATCACACTATCTAAAAATTAGAATATCATAAGCAACTACTACCTCTTTAAAATATTATGATACAGATATTTCTATTTTGTAGCACACTGTATTACAAATTACTAATATAACCGAAAATCTGAGTCAACCTATAAGTTAAATTTTATTTCGATGATTTAACTGGGATAGTAAGAAACGACATTCATCGTGCGTCTTGCATCGTGCGTCTTATATCGTACGTCTTACATGAGCGACATGCATTGTGTTGTGCGAACGACATGCAACGTATTTTGGATCTTGCAAATTTTCCCGTTGATGTTTAGCATTAACAAAATTGTATTTAAGTTTCAATTGTAAATATATGAAATGCCATTGTTTTGTCCACGCGTATAAAATACAGCGTCCTATTCATGTGCTCCGAAAATGGAAGTTAGTAAGCATTACAAAATGAATAATTGACTATGGTTAGCTATTACTCCCTCATCAATATATTCTATGATACGCATAGGAAAACTCATTCAGATATAACAACGCATTTATATAATTCGGTACCGTTTAATCACGTAAACGCTACAATACATTGCATTGATATAATTTAATAAATTTAGAAGGATATTTTGAAAATTATGAATTAGTTGTGTCCCACTAAAAGAAACTCTTTACCATGAAATACTTGCATGGAAGATGGATTTCTTTACTAGAAGAAACTGCTTTGCATGGAATACTTTCAAGCGAGGAATTGCATTTTAGAAAATTCAACACATTTGTACGCTATAAGGTAGGAAAGTTATAAAACAGTCGATATTACCTCCTCCATCTTGTGTGAATGCTGCATTACACGATCTGTGGTAACAGAGAAATTCTTAATGGGCTTCGTATTTACATATTAGTCGATAACATGTTTCACATTTCTACGCTACCAGTTTTATTATTTTCTTCTGCAAGACATACACAGGTAAAATCTAACAATTATACCAATAACTTATAATGTCCTAGATCTTATATATTTCAAAAAAAGTAAATATAAAGGGTGATAGTTAAATAAATTAAATTAAGTTTACTGAGAGCGAAGTTAGTCAGTTGTAATTAATTTATATATATATATATATATATATATATATATATATATATATATATATATATATATATATATATATATATATATATATATATATATATATATATATATACATATATATATATATATATATATACATATATACATATATATATATATATATATACATATATATATATATATATATATATATATATATATATATATATATATATATATATATATATATATATATATATATATATATATATACATATATATATATATATATATACATATATATATATATATATATATACATATATATATATATATATACATATATACAGATATATATATATACATACATATATATACATATATATATATACATACATATATATATATATATATATATACATATATATACATATATATATACATATATACATATATATATATATATATACATATATATATATATACATATATACATATATATATATATATATACATATATATATATATATATATACATATATATATATATATATATACATATATATATATATATATATATATATATATATATATATATATATATATATATATATATATATATATATATATATATATATATATATATATATATATATATATAT
>OX578134.1:141675449-141790449 GCA_951213105.1 Amaurobius ferox
TATGATCTTTATGGGTTAAATTATATTATTAAATTATTAAGCTTAATTTAAGTGGTTCTGAATCGTAAAATTTGTAAATTGCTACAGTGGCCGCAAAACTCACCATTGCTTACATAATCATTAAATCAAAACATCACATTAAAGTTCCATTAACTTTCAAAATAAATTATCATTTATTCACATCTTTATTCTGATTAAAATTTCATCAATTTTAACAAACGCTTAAAGAGGAGAAAGGCCTTTTGATTCTTATTCCAAAGATCAAAAATTGATTTAACATGCATGAAGATCGGTACATACGTTTGTATTTTCGGTCTGTGGCTCAGCATGACTGGCATTTTTTCCGATTCATTTCCTGACATTTGGAGTCAGAATTCGTCTTTTACATTCTTAATACTCAATTGTATGACGACTCTCTCTGAACAGAGCTGCTTGAAATCTCGACTCTCATTCTCCAACACATGAAATATGATTCCATTGAAATCACGACTCTCTCTTTCTCTCAACTCTTAAAATCATTCTTTTATATTCGTTGATTCGCTTTGTCGCCGCATCATCCTGGGATTCAAATATTCCCGCCTTGCTCTTATTCGGTGCTCTACAGTGCGATATCGCATCTTTTCATTATTGGCTCTTAATCATTGCATTATTGGCTCTTAATCTTTGTATTATTGGCTCTTAATCGTTGCATTATTGTCTCTTATCGTTTATTACTTTCTCTATTATTGTTATAATTAAAATTACATTAATTTTAATAAACGCTTAAAGAGGAGAAAAGCACCGGTTGAGACCAGGTCCTTTAGAGTCTTATTCCAAAGATAAAAAATGACTTAATATACATGAAGACTGGTACATACCGCTGTGAAAAACGATTTCGTGAAGTCAGTTGCGGTAAAAAAAAGAAAAAAAAAGCGCACATAATTAGAAAATTTGGAATAACACAGAAATAACGTGGTTTTGAATCGTAACATCCGTATATTGCTACCGTGGCCGTAAAATAAAATTATCATTCTTAATTAAAGTGGTCATGAATCGTAACATTTGTACATTGATGTCGTGGAGTCATATTCCAAAGATAAAAAATGACCTAATATACATGAAGACTGGCACATACCTCTGTGTTTCTGGTATGTAGTTCAGCATGATTGGAATCTTTACCGATGCTTTTTCAAACATTTGGAGTCAGACTTCGGCTGTTTCTAAAACATATTCAATACTCAAAATAAAGACACACTCTCTTAGAAACACTTCTCGAATCTTCACGACCTCTCTGTCAACTCTTGCTTTTGAATAGTCATTCTATATATTCGTTGACTTGTTCTTCTTGTGGCCATAGTATTTGGCCTGGTGTTTAGATACGCCCTCCTGGCTCTCATTGGATATTCCTCAGTGCGAAGCCCAATATTCATTTTATTTGATATTTCAGTTTCCAATGGAGTTTTATAAGACATAGCCCTAGGATATTTTGCTCCAACTACACTTGCAATTTGTGTGATGTATATTTATTGGGATAATGGTTTTCCGGGCTAAGATTTTAATAAAACGGTGACTAGAAATCTGCGCTTTGTTTCGTCGTAAACATCAAAAACTGCTTAGAGTGCCTCCTGGTCTGAAACTCCCCCCTCGCACAAAGAACACTTAAAAATCACCTGTGAAATTATGACTTTAAGAAAAAATTATTGAAAAATAATCAGAACGGAAGCGTTCAACTTGACTTTGCCGAGTCTAGAATTCCATGTTGCACCACTGAAAGTTTTTCATGCACACCTTGTATTGTTATCATATACCAAGGAAGAGTTCACTTGATAACTGAGATATATCTAAAATTGTCTTGTACCAATGAAAGTTTTTTTACAATATTATATCATCATTAATATCTACTAATCTTACATATACATTATGTCGAATACTACAATGTATAAAATTAACTTTTGACTATTTTACAATATAAAAGAAAAAAAAAGAAATGAGCCGAGACTCTCGACAGAAAATCGCTTTTGATGTGGTTTGGCAGCTTGATAGCTGAGAGTTAATTTCTTAGCCAGACACGCCCTCTCCTGACGCTAGAATGGCAAGAAAAATCCCTCTTCGTGATTACCTATTATTTGAATCTGAGCTGTTCAACACATAACTGTGAATGACAAAATAACAACCCTGCAACCTTAACTGATATAAGACACGCACGTTGGTCTAGTAATGATTTCCACAGTACAACGCTTTGAAGAAACTGAGAAACCAGAAAGCAAATAGATTAGTGAAAAATTCGAAGTATTGTAAAACCTTCTTTATCCGTCTGTATATCATAAATGTTGGACTAACAATTCATTATTTTAAACTGAATGTCCCCATTATTTTGAATAAACCTTTCTTATGATTTATAACTGAAATTTTATCTTTATATGTAATACATTTGCACTGGAAAGCATTCTCTCAAAACGTTCACTTTTCCAATTCTATTGTTGAACAATAATTAAAAAAATTATATATTTATAGTCCCTTATTATTTAAATTTAAATTAGTGGGGTGCCTATAGCTAATTTCTAATAAATATTGAAATTATCTTTGGGTGCCTTACCATTAATTAAATTCTGACCTGATAACACTTTTATTAAATTTTTAAACTATTGTTTTAAACCATTTTATTGATTACTTTATATTAAATTTTAATTAACTTCTCAAGATTCTTTAGATATTATTCTATTTTATTTATTTATATACTTTCTAACCTCCAATACTTTCATTTAGATGTCATATAATCTTTGAATATTCTTATGTGAAGTGGTGCAACGTAACCTATTATACAATCTTCTTCCGCGATTATATCGTGTAGATTTTTAGTAATTACTTCCTTCTGAAAATTCTTCAATTTAAATTTACATTCCTCAACCTTCAACTACCTTCTATATTACCCATACCCTTTCATTAAAACTTGCATATATTTAAAATTTTAATTTAATTCAAATTTTCATGAAATTTTATTTTTGTCTAAAATAATTTTTAAACCTATTTCAAATAATTCCTTGAATCTATTTAGTTTTTTAAAAACTATTTAACCTATACCATTGAATTACAGCTTTATTTTATTGCAACCTATCTCTAAGCGATGTGTTTACCTATAAAGGGATGTGTTTACCGATGTGTCTCAAATTAAGCTAACATGTTGAGCACACACTCTCCTGGATATCACCTATAATTATTTACTACTTGTCGGCTCCTTCGTAGACTTGAGTTGAGCTGCAGTAGCTCCTTGATCTAGCGATTCACAGTGACTCACACTTTCTGTTTATTAAACATACTTAGGGAACATGAATTTATTTATTTACTTGTTTTATTATCTTATTATCCTACCGATTTTAAAACATTTTTATCTTTTAAATCGCGATTTTATTTACTCCTCATTACCTACAACATTTATAAAAGTTATTTATAAATGTTGTAATTTGTAAATGTTAAAATGTCGTTGAATATCATGAATTTTCAGACTTTTTGAAAAGTTTTCCTAAGTGGTGATAATTCAACATTTTTGAAACATAAAGAAAAATACTTGATAATCCCTGACGCGTTTTGGGACAATGGCAGCACAACTCAATACAAACGGCAATTATAAATGTACGTAGCAAATAGTTAATCCCTAAGAAATAAACTTTTAAACAAATGCTCCAGATTCACTTGAATTCTGACTTGCCTTAAAATACAATTTAAACAAAGCCGTTAATTAAAAAGCTGGAATTCCCGAACGGAATTACATAATTTTGTTCCAAAAATGAATTATGAACTGGCGTGTTGCTAATAACTCTATTTGAAATTAATGATGCTTGTCATGTAACGACGCATTTGAAGTTCATGTTATATTCGGTTAACAAGCACTTTTATATTCCTATTGTATATTCAACTAAATTTTGCGTTTTTCTGTATTTTATTTCGAAATAAGAAATACTTATAAATAATCAGAAATATGTCATATGATATTTTTACTTCATTAGCATGAAAAATAAAATGTGGGATTTGATATTTGACTTTCAATTCATGGTTTTAAAATTTACTAAAAATACATTTTGTATAAATATATATTGTGTAAATGTCACGTTTGTAATATAATGGGAGATGTATTGTTACGGACATATAAAAATCCTTTACTGGAGGCTCTTTTGAGAACCAAAAGGGAAAAGCACTTTTACAAGCAGCCATTCATATTACGTCAATACAGTGTTTCCATATTTAAACACACATAGAAGGGTTGCCGGATATGATGATTTACCGCCAATTAGGTGACTTCTCGAATGTACTAAACCATTCTCGAAATAATGAATATTTTTGGAGATATTAGCCCCTTCTGGAATTTTCTACGACTAGTATATGAAATGTGTTGTCTCTCAGCTGTAGGGTAGGTGACGTAATGCGATCTACATTGCATTGTGAGCTACGTCAATGTTTTGAGAATATAGTATCGGCTGTTGTCGACCGAAATTAGTGGATCAATTGAATACTGTTTTACTATAGCTGACACTTGTTTAGTGATTTTGTGAGATAATCATTGAGATTTTTGCTGTATACTGTTCCTGTTTACGCTGTACTCGTAAGTAGACGTGTTAGATTTCCATAAATATGGACTCACTCTTGTATCTTGAGTGTACATCTATGATTACAAAACGTAGGTCTCAAAAATATCAAGAAATCTATGGAGGATCATTCATGCAATGGCAAGTGGTGTGCACAATTCATTTTCGATGGAAATATTTTTTTTTATATTTATGTGCACACTTTTTCGTGCTACAATTAACATTTTCAGAAAACTTTAAGTTACATCTACAGAACGGGAAATCTTTAGTGAATCTCCCTACCTCCTCCAAAATACAATACTGAATTTATATCATTTATCATCTAAATTATATATGTAATCCATTCTAAGAAATAGATGTTGAAAGTAAAACGTAATTTTTGTAATCGGAAAAGGCATCTATAGAACTGAAAGTGGAAATTCTTAGTGAGACCTCTCTTTTTCTATGCAGTAATAAAGCGATTAACCAAAATTTAATTTTCAATGGAAATTTTCGTTTCATGTCTTACTATCTGACTACCATTGTCTAGATACACTAGTTACTGCCCTTTTGGTTATCTTTTGAAGCTCCGAAACAGTCGATATTTTGAAGGATCTGCGTATTTAAATACTTTCTGTAACTAGTTAAGTAGAATATTTTATCAGCTACTTAATATAATTGACTAGTATAGTACGCAACTACCAGATAACATTAATTAGTATATGTGATGAAATCACATCTAATGTCTGATATGGAAACATGTTTTTGAGCTAGAAATAGTTTCGAAATTACAAGACATTAATATAGAAACTGTACTAGAATAATTTATTGCAGTATAATATTTTTACACAAAAGATGAAACTGTACCAGGATAATTTATTCTAATGCAATAGTTTGCATAAAATATATACAGGGTTTCCAGAAAGTTCCGGAACTGCGCAATAACTCAAGAAATACACTTCGGATCAAAATATAAAAAAACAGGTATACAATATTTTTAGAAAAGCTATCCAATAATACCAAAATTGACCCCCCACCCCTCAGGAGAGGGAGGGGGGCAACTATGAAACCTTCAATGGAAACCCCATTCTTTATTGCAGATTTATATTCTCAAGAAAAAATTACATACATTTGACCTACGATTTTGATTCAAGCACCCCGATCATGAGAGGGAAGGGGAGTTACAGAAAAAACTACCCTGATCATGAGAAGCAAGGGGACTCATGTTAATCAAGCACCCCGATCACGAGAGGGAAGGGGAGTTACAGAAAAAATCACCCTAATCATGAGAGGCAAGGGGACTCATGTTAATCAACTACACCGAAGGGAACAGAAAACTACTACGTCCACATCGTTGTTCCTGGGTAGTGTTAAAAGAAGTTTCGAACCGTTATCTAAGCTGAAGTCAACAGTTGTCGCTGAAGTGAACGGTTAGCAGGGGGAGGGTTTCAATTTTAGCATCATTGGATAGTTTTTTTGAAAATATTGAACATGTAATTTTTTTTTCTATCCGAAGTTTATTTCCCTAGACATTCCCATTTTTAAACGTCTGTACCCCACTTCCGTTTTTCTCGATTATAGCGCCGTTTTTGGGAGCAAAAATCAAAAATCGTAGGTCAAATGTAGGTAATTTTTTTGGAGAATCCAAATCTGCATTAATGGGGATTCCCATTGAAGATTTCAAATTTGCCCCATTGATCCCCTCCCCCCCAGGAAGGGGGAGGGGATCAATTTTGGAATCATTGGATAGCTTTTCTAAAAATGTTGAATACGTGTTTATTTTTTGATCCGAAGTGTATTTCCCATGATATTGCTCCGTTCCGGAACTTTCTGGACATCCTGTATGTAACATACAGTATCAACTACAAATATTTTTATACTTACAGCTCAAACTGCTGTTAAATTAATAAACATAAAGTAACTTCATTTAAAGCGGCATACAATATTTAAATACAAGTGTCGTTCATTTTCTAAGTTGAAATACCGTTCGAAAATGAAATAGCATCAAAATTTACGTGAATCGAATTTGATTTATCTAATGCATTTTAGACAATGTGTGGTTTCCAAACACAAATAAAACATTATTTGATAAGAAAAATGCAAGAGGCAAACCCTACACTTCCTTTTCAGTCGTTCTCTGCGATGAATTTACTTAGGAAATTCAAAAAAAAATTGTCAATTTTCTATGCATTATATTATGTAATAGGGAATGCAAAAATCGTCTGGCGATTTTTTTCTGACTCCATTACGAAAAGACGGCAAAACCTATATTTATGAAATTTTAGATAGAGACAAATATAAGTGCGTAGATGTATAAGAAGGGCTTAAATTTTGGACTAAGGCCTTAGTTAATTAAATATTAATTACTTAAATTTGCATTGTTCGTATTAGCAAGGATTTTATTGGTCAAGCTCATCTCCAACTTCACTGGGGTTGGGTGCTGATAAAAATTTCATGACTACGAAAAAACGACAACAACTTCAGTTATTAAACTTTTGGAAGCGCAGCGTTATTGTTGATTTTTACAAACAGAGCGTTTCGCAACAATTATTGTCAAGAAACTGCAATTATTAATGCACAACAAATGTCTTATTGTCTTAAATAAGTGCAAATATGTAACGTTCAGTTACATATTTATACTTAGTGGTAGGGGTGTAGCTGATGAGACGAGATCCGTGGGATGCACAGAGTCAATGAACAAAGGATGGTTGAATAAAAATGGAACCATCAATTTCACATAGGGAGCGTCAAATATTGGGAGCGTCAAATATCAAATAAATTTTTTTTTTGAACTGGCAAATTAGATTATGTAATCAAATGTTATGTAATGATGCAAAAATCAAATTTAGATAATATCTTGGTGTATAACAGATGAACAATATTTAATTACATTACTTGTGAACAATTTAAGTGTACGTGAAACGTATGTGAAGTTCCAATGATCAAGTAAAATGCTGAAAAATGTTACTAGTGAGTTTGGGGTAATAAATTTAAGTATTCGGGCGTGTTAGTTCGGGTTATACCAAAGAAATTCCTAATCAAGGGGCTTCCCACCAACACCGAGATCGATGATATTTTTAATGAACTCAACCTCCTTGGAATCCGGATCGCCCGGATCACCCAATTCCGCAATCGCACCACAGACTCCCTCATCCCCATTTTTCTTGTACTTGTAAATCAAGTCTCTGTCAGTCAATTTAGTGAAATCAAACAGCTGTTAAACCTCAGAATTCACACCATCCCTTTTATTTCCCGCGCAATCAAGATCTGCTTCAATTGTCAGCGCCACGGGCACTCCTCTGATTGTTGTAATTTTCCGAGCAGATGTCTGAAGTGCGCGGGTATGCATCACACTCGGGATTGTATGCATCCCAAGGATTCCCCTGCGGCATGCTGCAATTGCCGGGGTGAGCACCCGGCAAACTACAGGCTCTGTCCGGCGAATCCTGCAAACAGACCTTCCATCAAAAAAAATACTGAGATCAAGCAACCTGCTGCCCCCCCCCCCTCATTTCACTAAGCAAAAGACTTCCTCGCCTTCGGACTTCCCGGAGCTGCAACTTATTGGCCCGAACTCTGAGACCAACAATCTTCCTAAACTACAAAAATCGAAATCCACTTATGCTAAAATGACTAAATCTTTACCCTACCAGGCTCCCCCCCCCCTCCCTTACAGGAGGAAGACAGAGATAGAATCCACTCCGGAACTAATGACTTCATCACCCTTTTTAATGAGATCAAAAGCTTGCTCAAAGACTTGAACATTGCCAACGTCATTTATTTTGTTAAACAATTGAAATCCATCATGTCTAAAAACATCGGGCCCTTGGACAAATTTTCCTAAATTCTCAGCGACATTCAAACCCTCTTCTAGTTAAACCCCGCCCTCCTCTGCTGACCTAGTCTGATTGGAGGTCCTGTAATCCTGAGATTATTTTTTGTTCCCCCTTTTCTCCGACTCATGGTACTACCAACGTAAGCACTTGCCTTAAAATCTTGCATTTGGACTTACCACACATAATGTAAAATTTCAGCTGTTACTTCATCCTGGAGATACAGGCTCTTTGCCTAGGCGCTCCGTTAACCCACCCAGAGCTCGGCGGTGCGGGTTATATGTAAAGCAAAGCGAGCACATGATTTACTTTCTTTATTAGTTTAATCACCCCATTTGGTGCCATCAAAAATCACTAAATCGGTAGAAATGGATTTTTCTATTTGAAAAATTTAAATTAGAGAATTGTTAAATGTTAAGATGATCATTCATTCAAAATAGAATGTATTTACAATAGATTAGCGATACTTTTAGTTTTACCATATAACAAGATAGATCTGTATACCGTGTGATGTTCTGATATTTAATTTTCAAAGTATAGCTGTTTTCTGTTAATTACATTGTCTAGTTTAGATAAATTAAGGAACAAATATGTTTAACAACTTATCAACGTAAAGTAATTTACCTTTAAGATCCAGCTGCACATGAGCTTGAGACGATTCCCAGTCATTGTATACATAACACTGATATATCCCACTGTCTTCTCTTTGAAACACTAGGATTTTCAGATGAGTCGGACTTATTCGCCGAATTCTGTGATCTGGCACAATCCTCCGTTGATCTTTCACCCACACAACAGATTTAGGTGCAGTTGTCATACTGCAATTCAAAGACACCTCTTCGCCAGATCTTACAACTCTTTTAGTTGTGACGACTTCCACTTTTAAAGGCACTGAAAAAAAAGTGAAATTTTAGTATGCTTTAACTATTGTCAACATAAAGTGCATGTAACAGAAAAGTGTTCGTTTTCATATAATATGAGAATTTATTAATTTAAATAATAATTAAAAAAAATATTCATATGTGTTTATAAATAATATGGCATTTATAAATAACATATATTATAGATAAAAGTAATATTTTTATAATATCTCAGGATATTATAGACGAAAATATAGTTTTCAGTCAACATATAAGTGATAAACAAAATCCATTTAACAGATTTTTTTTTTAATTTCCTTGCACTGAGCTAGAACAAAGGATGGTGATAGTGATTGTGACTTGTACCAATTTCCGTGATACTTTTTGCACTAAGTTATGTAATTATTTTCGTTTGACTGATGTAACTTAAGAAATATATGGTGATAGCCAGGTAATTACAAGTCTAGTTTTCACCGTTAATACGTCATCGAGGTCAATGGATATCAGAAATGACTTTTGCCAAACAGATTTTAACCAAATTTGGGTAATAAGTTTACTATGTTATATAGATGTGAACGCGGGAATGTATATAATTTAGCTACGAAACGACACTTTATTACTATTATCGATTCCTCGTCGTATTTTCAAAAGCTGCTAAAGCGATTTGCATCACATCAGCGTGATATACTGCGTGTATTATGTAGATGAGAAAGCAGAAAACACATTTTGAAAAATGTATATATCTTGAGTCAGAAGTCAAATTCCCACTTGTAATACATAAAAAGTCTCAGAATTGTCCAAATCACCAGTTGTTTCCGTGATGATTTAGGCGTAAAATGTGGCACATCTTAATCGCAGTTAGTACGTTAGGAATTTAATTAAACTGCATGATTATCACTTAACACAAAGCCTGGTCTTAAGCTTGGTCTGTGCGAAAATGTTATTTTTTTGCTTAAAATACTTTGCCTATGAGCTGAAAAGCTGAAAACGAAATTTTATTTCAGCTTCGTGAAACCTTAACTTCTTCTATTTCAAAAAGGAAATTATTTACATATAATTTGTACGGTTGGTAAGCGCACTAAAATTCACAAAATATTGACTCTTAGTACGCTTTTTGTTACAAGTTCAGTCATCATCCACGATGCTCTGAAGATCGTGTTATAGATCAATGGATATTGAAGTCTTTATGATATGAGCGATTTTACATATTTTATTTTTTATACAACTTTCAGCAGTATTTCATGTTTTTTTAATATGTAACGTATATTTAAGAACAAAATGAATAAATATATCATATATTCTATTCAGAAACTGTTAGGAGTGTTACAAAATAATGTTGCAAGATAATTAGAGGATTATTAATATTTTATTTTTACTAGATCAAGTCGTATTATTAAATAAAACAAAATTGCATTGAATTTCTTCTTAGGAATTTATTTTAATGGGAATATTAAATGTAGGCAGATGACTTAATTTTCCAGAGCAATCAGATGCTCTGCAGACTGGCAGGAAGCCATGATCGTGTCATGAAGTTAAATTAAGCGGCAAGACTTGGACTTTGGATGAAGAAAATAAATATTTACGAATGACAAAGTTACAAGACTATATTAAAGACGCTAAAATTCATAATGCATGTTTTTAATGGTTTATATGCATTCTTTGAATCTCTTCCAAATGCTGCATTTTGCGTACTTAGAAATATGATCTTATGTATATTAAATTATAGATATAAAATTTTTATGGAGAATGTTGAAATACTAAAGACTGCAGTAATAACTATGTCGAATTTATTTACATTTCTTTTATCCATAATATTTTGAAATATAAAGTAATTCGTGGAGATGTTAATAACTTACATTTTGTGCTACAGAACACAAAAATAAAAGTCAGAAACTCACATTATATTAGAATATACTATACTTATTACCAACTAGCCATTTCACCCTCGCTTCTGGAGTTCTCATTGATTACTGGTTGTTAAATACGACACCTACACATTTAATAAATGTTCTGAATATAAAACGCTATTTCAAACATAAGCATAAATTACGATTGAGGCACAATTTTAATAGGTAAGGTGGTTGTTGATGTTGTTGATTTTTGAAACCCAGACCGTCCGACCTACCAGAAAGGTGTAAGGTAACTGTTTGGACGGTCGGGAAGTGCCACCCATTTTAGACCGGAACCCAGTGGGGGAGGCATCCACAGGGACCGTACCCTCCTTCCCCTACCACCAACCTCTCGGAAGGACTTTCGGACCCACATGTTTAACGTGATCGTACTCCGCATGAACACGGCGGCAGTTTTGGCAGTAGCTGGAATCGAACCCCGGGTAGGTAAGGTGGTGTAATTTTTTTTTAGAAAATGGTTTTATATTGTTAGCTCTAAATTAAACTTTCGAAATCTTCATTTTTTTAGTTGATCCGTTTTATTTAGTTGATTTTTAGTACTTTGCAGTAGAACATATAAAACACTTATCATAAATGGGTTCTGTAGTTTCATTGTATGTCTGTTAATATGGAAGAAAATGACTAAAAAATCCGGTTTTTTTATTTTTGAATTTCAAAATCAATTTTAACTTAAGTTTAAAAAACGGATGTACCATCCATCAAAGTCATTATTCATTAAAACTGGTTCAGTAGGTAAGGCTGTTGGTCTGTCAACATTGAAGAAAAAACAGACGCATTGAAAATTGTAAAAATTACAGTTTTAAAGTTATTTTTCCTTAAGTGCAGCATCACCAACTGTATTTGTTTTTGTTTTATTTTAGTTAGATTCATGGTAATATTACATCAAGGATAACAAATTTGTAGCAATCTCGGGGTTTGAGATACAGACCCTTGAAGATCTGGTTTTGTTACATAACGTATAATATACACCCATAAACTACAGATTAGGTAAAGCCGATTTAATGAAACGAAACTGTATCAGGTTCCTAAAATATCTTACGCAAATAGCTAGTTAATAATAGCCAGTTTTATAATCAAAGTATAACGAATACATTATATTAAAAACTGAATTTAGTTCTCAAATACTGAAAGTTTTTCTATTTCAAAAAAAATCTCCCATTATAATGCTGACATAGCAAAATTCGTTTTCAACCTGACTTTGTAAGCAAACATTCAATGTAGATAGTAGTATTCCACACTAAAAGTATTTTATTCTTATTTTAAAAGCTTTTAGAGATCAACTAATATAAATACCATACCTTTTAATATAAAAATGCAGTACAGAGTGAGTAAGGTTTTATTGCAGTTCAGTACTTTCCCAAAAAATCTCAATTTAAAAAGGATAACATTTTGCGAAGGCTATACGAATTTCTTTTTACATTAACTTATTGACCAAAATTTTGGAAATATCAATTTTGAAAATCCTTCTGTTATCTAGAGCATGGTTTCGTACGAAAAGGCAAATACGCTTGGAAAAAAGGAATTGGAGAGTGTTAATTCCCCTGCAACAAATAGCGACAAATATATGTAATGGGTTACATGTAATGGACAAAGCTGAATCTTATTGATCTCCGCATTTCATTCCCCAATCTTCTTTTATGAAGCATATTGTGGGTGCCCAGGAGAAATTAATGTCCTTAATTTACTTTGAATTTTATAAAGTTTCAGTTTTTTAAGAATCTTTTAGTTTTTTCCAATTCCAGTCTTTACAAAAATTCTTGTACGCAGAGAGAAATATATATTTTCACAGAAAAATTATTACTTTAACATATATTTCAACAGTTTGATTGACATTCTGAATACAAGTACAGAAACTAGAAAATATGCAAA
Organism: Amaurobius ferox; assembly: GCA_951213105.1. NCBI lineage: Eukaryota > Metazoa > Arthropoda > Arachnida > Araneae > Amaurobiidae > Amaurobius > Amaurobius ferox. Next base: position 141,688,460 of record OX578134.1, read on the forward strand.
AACAACTTTAGTTGATGTGTTTAAAAGCCTTGTATTATGCCATGATGCTCTAATATTTTTTTAATGTAAACTTTATTCCCTTTGCACTTAGTCTAAGCTCATGCATGGAATATTCAGTGCCGTATATTTCGTTCTATTTAGAAAACGGGAATATTTAGAGCTTAGTAAAATATGAAATTTGAAATTTTTCTTCACGTAATTTTGGTAAATATAACAATTATTTGTGCTCAGTCTTTTAAGCTTCGGCATATATCATTTTAAACTTAAGTGTGTCGTAAACTTTGCATTTTAAGCAATACGGAACAATATAATTAGTCGAAAACATTCTATGATCCATTATACCTTCAAAAAGGTTCCCCAAATGCGTTATATCATGAGTTGCCTTACTTTTAAAAACAATCATCAGAAAAATGAAAGAAACATTTATAATTTTCCTAAAAAACAACATTTCTGAAGTCAATCAATATAATAAAAACTTTCAATATCTGATCTTGATATGTATGAAATAATTAACATGAATCACCCAGTATCAAAATCCTATATGATTGTATTAAATGAATACATATGGATGCGTCTTTAGCTCAGTTATATAATGCTCATCTACCTTGTTTTGGTCCCTGTATCAAACCTTTGCACTGCCAAGTTCGACATTAGTGCCCTCGCTTTAAATACTACATTCAGAATATGGACGCACAACTTTTAGCCTTAAATATTTACGCTTCGATTCTCAGCATTGAACCTTAGAGCGTGCTAAGCCACCACACAGGATTCCACTGACATCCACCAGGTGACACTACGAAACACCACACTACGAAAAATATCAAAACGAGAGCTTCTAACGTTCTACGAGGAAAGACTCCCAGCCTACTTTATGCTCTCGATCTGCACTGAGAACCAATGTTTCTTCTCACGGGGGGAATGAGCTCGAACTTCTACTGGGCTAATAAAGTGCCCTAACGAACATTCATGAAGTAGTTTTAACTGCCTTGGTCTGTATGATTCTGCTTTAACAATACTCTTACTACGCAATACGCTTGTAAAGACTAAGCTGCACTTACTACGTTAATGTTCGTTTACTACACTTATTACGCTAATATTTGTTTACTGCACTTACTACGCTAATGTTCGCTTACTACACTTACTAAGCTAATGTTCGCTTACTACACTTACTACGCTAATGTTCGCTTACTACACTTACTACGCTAATGTTCTCTTACTACGTTAATGTTCGCTTACTACATTTACTACGCTGATGTTCGCTTAATACACTAGGTGTAAAAAAACTGCTTTAATGACTGACTTTGTGCTATGCTTTTATAAATAAATGTTAAAGGTAAAGGCAGCCCATGTTACAAAATTTAACTGTAAATTTGAGAATATTTTTCTTTATAATTTTTTCTTGTAAGACAATACAAGGGATCCATTCCCACAGAAGTTTCTAAGACATTTTACGTAAATCGTACATCAAATATTTACTTACATATTATGTAAATCAGCAAGTGTAATATACTAAATTTAGTTCATATAATTTTTAATTTACAGTAAAATAGTTAAATTTAGCCAATTCCTGTTGCAAAATAGGATATACAAACTTACTAGAAATCAAAGTATATTATAAAAAAAAAATCAGTGTACTTTACCTCTTATTCTCAGCAGCCTGTCAGCTTTATCCTCTCCAACACTATTATTAGCGAAACAAATGTATTTTCCACTGTCCGCCGCTGAAACTTTGTGAATGATTAATGTACCGTCCACAACATTAGCCTTTCGGTGACTCTCCATCAGTGTTAAATGACCTCCGGTGTCCCGAAACCAGTAATATTGAGGGGCTGGGTGACCATGGGCTACGCAGGGCAGTCGGGCAGTTTTGCCTTCCCACACTTCCCAAACAGATGGTTCTTGGACGATTCTGGGCAACTGGTTATTTACGGGATCTGTAAAGAATATAATATTTGTGATTGGAGTTAAGGTAGAAATAACATAGAAAAGAAAAATAACATTTTGGGCATCAAATGTCAAGTTAAATTGGGATATGAATTACTGTTACTTAAAAATGGCGGATTGTTAGATAAAATTGAAATTCAGAGAAGTGTTAGAGCTACACAAAATGCCAGGACTGTTACATTAAAAGTACATTTTCACTTATTATCATGTATCTTACATAATAAAGGAAAATGTATATGTTTCTTTCTCTCTGTCTATGTGTGGTCTGTAGAGAAAAATCTAAGCGTGGCATGTCCATAGAATTTGGTACATAGCTACAGCAGAAAACGAATAGATGCACGTGGCCGTTATCTATTTTTTATTTTGAATTAGTTTTTTAGATATTTTATGTTTTAGCCCGAATTACAGGGATTTTGGGCGATATTCACACATATTGGTTCCTTAGCGAACGCAAATGCTATTACAGAGTTTCTATCTTGACACTATCGGAAAGATAAAAAATGTTTCTTTCAAACACATTTCAAACGGAGTCCATTTTATCACTAGACTAATTTTCGTAAATTTTTTAAGAAGTATATAGTTTTCGTGCATTTAAATATCACAAATTTTTATATTACGATATAAAAATGAACGTGTCATCCGAAGTTTATAATTTAACAGCAGCTCCTTGAAATATCAAAGATTTATAAAGAATAAAAAAAATACTTTTCTAAAGCCATCCGTTGATTAATTATGCATTTCAACTGAGTTAACTCTTTAAATTTTTATGTAATGTTTAACATCTATGTCCGGAACCTTTTTTCCTGACCGCTACCGACATCTGTTATCAAACACATTTACTATTGTGTGTTTTAATAGTGGCTGCTTATTTAGGATGTATTATTTAAATAGCGGGTGCTTATTTAGTTATTTAAAAGCAGTGACAGTTTTTTAAGTAGCCAACATTTATTAAATTGTTTATTATAAGCGTAAACCGCATAATTAGAACCCGGGCAACACCTGTTAATTAGTTATATTTTATTCATATAATATAACAATTTAAGATTGATAAACATATATAATGTGAAATACGTATTGTATCAGAATATTTTATTTAAAGTGTATAATATAACAAAAAAGTGCAATTTGCTGCAACATATTTTCAAAGGAGTATATAGATATTCATCCACAACATGGACGCCAATTTTAATCCCATGTTTATATTTGTGGGTTTTATATAACATGTGTTTTAAAGTCTCAAACTTTTTGTGAAAAACAATGAAGAAAATGTTCGTTACGCATAATATGTTTTAACCCTACAGGTAAAACAAGGCTATTAATTCTAAATTGCTTATTGTCATATAAATATTTACTACAGTATATATTTAAATTGCTTATTTGCATATAACTATTTACTACGGCATATATTTAAATTACTTATTTGCATATAAATATTTATTACGGCATATATGCAAATAATACTTTTATTGAAATGTTTATTCCCATATAACTATAACTGGGATGAACTATAATAGTTACGAACAAAAGAGAAGTGATAAAATTCATTCAAGAATCTGTTACAATCATCAAGTTCGCAAATTGATATATTTGTATTCCACAGTAAATGAGGAAACATGTGAATCAAATTTACCCTGTTCTAACTGAAAAAATTCAATACATTTAGAATCAAAAAACGAATCTATGACTCTTTCTGATTTATCATTAGAAGTGACATCAATCGGATGCAATTCCAAAGATTGCTAAAACCAAGGTTCTTTAATATAAGGTGGCGCCCTCAGCCTGGTAACCGATGAAAAGTTGTCAGCTTAACGTAATGGGAATAAAGATTCGTTCAGGATCTAGAGTAAACTTCGAGATTAGTTGCCAAAATACACGCATTACAGTTAAAAATAATTTATTAATTTTGAAGTGGCAACATCTAGGCATAAATAACTTGCGCAAAAGTTTTAAATTGTGCTGTGCACACAGGAACCAGTGAAGTCCAAGAAAATTTAGTGACGTTGTTGAACAAATTTGGTCTCTCGTGTGAACCCAAGAACAAAATGAGCGTGTTCTTAATTCCCATGTCGTCATATGCGCAGAGCGATATACAGATAATTAAGTCTTTCATGCCCCGGGATGACACCTCTCTGGGTAAATACATCATGCAACATATTTCCAAAGCTAATCTTCGTATATATGTTCTCAAAACAAACATTAATAAATCCTTTAACTTTTAAATTATATTTATTATAAAATAAACATTTTCTAAATAAAAAATGTGTAATACTAATAAAACTATAATGTAATAAATCTAGTTCGAAACGCATTTCGAACGTAAGTATCAATAAAACCAAATGTAGCTCAATAAAACCAAAATTATGTATGATATTTATTACAGAATATGATAATTCTCCATCTAATTTGAAAGAAAATCACTCATACGTAAGTTTGCAATAACAAATTTAATATATATTTATAGTTTCGTCAGAAATAACCATATTTGTTAATCCTTTATTAACTAGATAGAAACATTTTATCAGCTATTGACATTTCACCTGTTAATTGCATCATCACCGAAACTGCTGATTTTGAATCATAAACGGGATTATGTATGAGCTACAGATAATGAAGTACATGTTAAAAGAAGCAGTCTCATTTAAATATTTATAACAAAGGCAACACGTGACGGTGGAAATCGAAAGCACCTTGTTTAGCATAATTAAATAATAAGTCTCCGAGCTAAAGAAATAAGAATGCGGCAGTACGGCAATTATAACACAATAAAGGTAGATTTATCCCTATTTTGATGTATTAATGATACATTGAAATGCAGAAGGCATGTTTGTTTTATGAAAAGAATGCAGATGTGGTTCCCGGATCTCGTAGTATTCGTAACAGATAAAACAAACATTGGAAGCAATGAATTCGGTTCCATAAGTTCGCCTTGGTGAACCGATAATTATTTATCTTATTAAATAGCTCAGTTGTATATTTAATTTTTACTTTCTCATGCGTAGTAGAGAAATATATTGTTTTCATGGAAATTTTCCACTTCGAGATTTTGATGCCAATAAATATTTCAAGACCTGCTGAACACGTTTTGATTAATTTTTCAGTGATGCCTGCCTGTCTGTATGTGGTCTACTTTTTTGTATTCACGATATATACCACATATATTAATTAATTTTTGTAAAGTATTACCAAAACTTTAGATCAAGATAGACTTTTTTTTTAAATTGAAGTGAAAACATTATATTTTTTTAACATTTTCAGCATAGGACAAAATTTTACATAATATCTCATAAAATGGATTTATTTATGGCTCAAAAATCACGAAACTTGGCAGTTCCAAACATTGTTATGAAAAATAGCAGCGATACAATTTGTTTTCGTTCGTGATGTCATTAATCTCTATTGGGGGGGGGAGTTACCCCCGGGGAAATAAATTATTTAAATAAAACATGGTAATAAATTATTTAAATGAAATAAATTATTTAAATAAAACTAGCGTGAACTGATAATAAAAGCACAGGTTCGTAAGAAAAAGAAATATTTACACGTATTTATTCAATGCATACTATTTCATATATTAAAAAAAATCATATTTGTACATATATATTACTGGCATTGAAAATTCTAATGTAGTTCGCAGTTATGGATTTTAGAATTCCAGTTTCGTAGAAACATCATAAATATTAATAAAACCAAATATATCTCGCTTTTTATTAACACTTTACAAAAAAGTTGAAAAGTGTTTATGACGTTATTCATTCTGTCTGTCTGTTTGTCTGCCTGTCTGTCTGCCTGACTGTCTGTCTGTCTGTCTGTCTGTCCGTTAGCACTATAACTGTCGTAAAAATGACTTAAACAAAATGAAATTTTAGTATGTTGTTCAGACGGTCTGTAGGACCTATGGGAATATAAATGACTAATATCACCCAATTAGTTTTGGATTGAACCCGAGTTGAAAAAATGATATACATTGAAAATTAGGTCCCATAGGGCTCAAACATTTTTAAGCGGATTTAAAATTCACAAATTGCTTCGAAAATTTTAGGTAATATTCAAATTGCTCCATAAAATATGTACAAAAAAATCAGCAAAATATATTTAGTAGTTTTTAAAATAAAAATTAAAATAATAATAACACCTCTTATATAAAGCGATCACGTGACCACGATATGAAAAGATCACGTGACTCACTTCAAAATGATATATGGCATCCATCTTGTTTCAAAATCCTGATTTTTAAAGTTCTTTTTAATTCATATTGAGTGTTGTATCCGTCCTAAAACCACTTTATTTTTCTTAAATTCTGTATATCTACATACTGAAACAACGCAATTGCAATATATTTGAGTTTAAATGCTCATCCAAATTTGATTATTTCTACAACGAAGCCTATTTTTCACCTATGTAAAATGTAAACAGCAAAATATGTAGAATGAGTTGTATTAGAATTGCTGTATTTCTTTAACACAAAATCAATTAGTTCATGGAGTCTGCATAGATGATATGAATGAAATATTCACTGATTTCAAAAAGAGAAGGACGATTTTTTTTCGATGAAGTTCTACGCATAGAGTTTAATTATTTGTCTCCATGGTCTTAATTTTTAAATGAAATAAATTATTGTAGTATTGTGATGAATGACATGAATGGGAAATTATTTATGAATGAAATGTTGCTTTTATAGAGAGAGCCAGGCGTGTTATTTTTTCTATGACGTCATTTGAATGAATTTCAGTTGTTTTCGATGAAGTTTTCAAATATAATAAATTATCGTAGTATTATGATAATTCTAAAATTATTACCGAGGAATGTATCACATTTTAATTTCAATGCCGTGTCATTTGAATGAAGTTCATTTTTTTTCGATGAAGGTTAAAGTTTTCAAATATGATAAATTAATGCAGTGTTGTGATAAGTTTTAAAATATTACCGAGGAATGTATTGCATTTTAGACATGTTTAAATAAAATTGCATTGAAGTTGGAATGTGTTTCATAATCAATGCTTTAAGCATGATTGATCTATGTTGTTGTTTTTTCAACCGTTCAATTCACTATGATCATTTAACATGTAATTTACTAGTATAAATAATTTTCGAAGTTCTACTACCTGCATAATCCTTGTCGAGACATTCAAATGCAGACATATGAATATGATTTCCTAATTTATTTGTACAAAGCAATTACTTATTTATTTTCTATTAATTCTATTAATACATTTACGTCACTATGCGTTTTCCAGTATTTTTTATTTAATATTTATTTATTTACTGTCTACTGTCAAGCTTACGTAACTATGCATTTTATTTCGGTTTTGTGTCTGACATTTATAAATAATCTTTTAGAAACAAGATTAACTTTACGACTAACATTATAAGTTAAATAGATATACAATGTAAACTATTTGTCATAATCTATTGCAAATATATACTAAGCAAATTATGACATTCAGCTTACCTCAGATACATTCTTGTTCTATATTAACTAAAACATCTATTCGCAGAAAAGAACACAGAATGATTCCAAAGATTATAACCATTCATATTTGCAATTTTGAAGTGATTCCCTATCATGTTTGAAAATAAATTATCTTAAAAAAATTATAGATAAATATATATGCTACTAATCAAACGAACTACAACTTTCAAAGGAGTTTCCTTTGTTTTCAAGTAAGCTTGATGTACTGGAAAAGTATAGGGATAGTGCCGAAAATCAAAACTCGAGTTCGAAAACAATTCGGATAAAACTTACAAAACTTGGTAGTACGTTAGACGTAGGTTAATCTAGTGCTGATTAAATTTTGATACTGTTCGGGAAAAAAGAACCTTCCTATTTATTCAAAATGGTCCGCAAAAATCCTTAAAATCTGAGGATTACATATGCTAGACTGTATCAATTAAATTCTTATTTTATACATAATTATTGACGCCTAAAGGCAACCGATATACTCTTGAACTAACAGTTCTCGATATATTTACATTTTTCTGCAGTTTTACAGCACCTCTTTTGAAAATAATTCCAGTCGTCTAAGTTGAATAAAAATCCAAGTAAAACCGCAAAGTTCAGTGTAGTTTTAATGTTCCGTTATTTATTTTGTTCAATTAAACTCAATTTAATAAATTTTTAAAGAAAGGGGAAATGAATTTTAGTTTGTAGAGAAAGTCATCTATTGCCCGCATCAGATTTTTGACATAGCATTAGTTGCCAAATTCAATTGTTCCTATTGAGTTTAGATCCTTAATACATATTCAGCTATACTCTAGCAAGTTTCTGCTAGACATATATATTAAATAAGATGTATGCATCGTTAAACTCATCACCTTACTGCGTAAATAACATAACCATGATTTAATCACTAGATCTGTTTAACTCTCTTAATATTAATAGTTTATTTAAGTTAGTATTAGTGAACGCTTATGTTATGCCTATTGGTTTTATTAAATTTAATACCACTTTAAAAATAATTTTATATAATAACTGTATTTCCAAAAATCGTACAAAATTAGAAATAGTATTAACATTCAACTAGTCAACTATTATATAACGTGAGGTAAAACATGGCCTAATAGCATATCCCTGAGAATATAAAATTCAATTCCATTAAAGTTGCTTGTTCTTATTTTTCCAAAGTGGTGTTTGCAATTCAGAGACAGGAATAAATACAATCGTATCAGTAAATCCACTGTTTCAGGGTAATATGGCCAGAAGATATCAGTGGTACAATTTCCTGCTGAGGCAAGTGTTCTTTGAAAGTGTTTTGCATTACAAAATAAATAGCCCATTTAACTATTGCTTTTATCTATGGCATTTCATCTTATTTCCATACACTTTGAAACATGAAATATATATTTTGTAAGCTGATACACTTCTCTACAAGTCAGTGAATCATATTTCTTAATTTTCTCAATTTAAATTAAAATGAAATTTAACAATTGTGACACTGATAGAAGAGAAATATTCACTTGAGAAGGAGGAATAATCAAATCATTTCAAGCATCAATTAGTTCGAGTATCAAAGAACTGTAGTTGCTTCAAATTTGAAATAGCTATATCTTAAATGATTTAACTGTATTGCAATTAGTGATCTCTCTTTCTTTATAAAGCTAAATAGTCTTAACTAGAAAATTCATTAACTTCACTGAGTTTAAATTTTAAAATTGCCTCCAATTTAACGTTCAATTCTCTAATAATTCTTTAATGATTATGTTCGTTAATTGACAAGGAAATAATGTAGATATTTGTGTCCATATATATGGATATGCATAGAATTTTCTAAACGAATCTATGATGATAAAGGAAGATTTATGTGTGTAAGTTTCTATTGTTTTAGAGGGAAATCTAAGTGGCGTCCAACCGCGAATTTTGGTAAAGAGATACTTCACCTCTCGAGAGAACACCCTTTTGAGTGATTTTTTTAGAAAAATAATAAATGAATTTAGTCACTCAAAATTGTATTTCAAAGTTATATTATGTTGGAACTCAATTTTGAATGACTTTCCCACGAATCAGATATAGTTACTAAATCTGTTATTGCTGAGATTTTATTTAAACACCATAGGGAAGATAAAAAAAAATATTTTTGGAACAAATTTTGAGCGGAATCCGTAAAATAAAAAGATGAAATCTCGCAAATTCTTAAACATATGTGCAATTATTTTGTTTTAAAGACGTAAAACTGCATTACCTGCAGTAAACAAAAAATCACATTTTTGTTTCATTAACACGATACTGGGGATTCTGATAAAGCGTGCTAGCATCTGAATAACAGTCTGATGTGGGCAACACATGATTTTCCCTACATAATGTATGTACTTTACTTCTTTCAAAGCAAAATAATAATGGTATAAATCCACGGCACAATTTTTTCAATGTTGAAAAATATTGGCATTTTTCTGGATGATAAAATTACAATTATTTGGAAATAAGAAATTAACAAACATTTCGCACAAATCAAGCTTGACAATTGGAAATATTTCTAACATGTGCTAACCATTTCTAACATATGTTAATGTGCTAACCATTTCTGACATGTGCTAAGCTATTACTAAATATTTTAATCAATTTGACTCCACATTAAAAAGTGAACAAGTTGGCGATTAACCAATCGCTAATGTCACCAAATTTTTCGTCGAGTGCTACATATGTGAGGATTTTAAATACTGCTCATTTTTAAGTTTTTTTAATATATGTATTTTATTTGGAAAAACATGCTATATCTCGATAGCTGTCAACAGTTTGCGTTTAAAATTAGTAGGGTTCCAGTATTCATGGATCATAAAAATCATACCAATTTACGTTCGACACGCGTCATTTGTTCGCGAGCTCTTGCATCCACAGTCTCACGGATACACAGACAAAGAGAAAAAAAAGAACATCACCTCAAAACGTCTAATTCAAGTTCAGGGATGCTTGAAAGGTGTTATTCCTTCGAAAACCCGATTTTGAAATTTATACTCCCTCACAAGACTTCCCCTTTACATCATAGTACTATGTACGAAGGAAAAATAAAAGAAAAATCCAAACTGAGACAACAAGAAAGATACCATCAGATGTCAAGTTTTTACAGAAATCGCAAAAGTCCGTATACTTAAATTTTACTTCATAACCGGCGTTTTCCAGAATTTATAGGAGGGATTCAGTTATCTAAATCAACCGGGTCGTCTTTTGAAAAAATTAATGAATAAATTCAATGAAACCACGTTCTAAATCCCAGACAACGCCAGTTATATTTTCTAGCTTACAATAAACGCAATTTATTACAAAAATAATGTTAATATTGCATTTATCTTTCTAGAGGTCACAATGCACGTTTTGAGGAACGCTTTGAAAAATATTACTCCAGGTAATTGCTCCCTGAAGAATGTGTAAGAAATACGAGGTCTTCATGCATCGAGTAAACGCTGTTGATAAGGACCCTGTGGGAATCCTTGAAGTTTCTTGATGCCTATCATTCAATCCTTTTAGGAGGAAAACGTTCTATTTCAGTAATAAACACTAGTTTGCAGAGTTTATTTGTTAATAAATTATTCTTATGTGCTAGGTATTTTTAAGGAAAAGTTCGAAGGCTTGGAATCTCTAAAATCTACCAGATGGGTATTTTAATGCGTAGGTAGATTTAAATGAAATTTAAGTGCATTTAATGGTGAACATTTTGATACATTTCAAACAATAAAACCTTTTCTTATCAGTCAGAATCAATATATAAGAATGTTAATAAGAACATAGTATATTTATTAACAGCTTCTCTTTCATGATACAGGTTAATAAATAGTTGTATTATGGGACGCCAAGAGTAAATCGTTGCCAAACAAAAATAGAAAATATTAAAAGAGACGGAGGAAATAAAATGATCTGAAATATAATTGATAATTGGTGTTGTCAGTGAAGAAGATAAATACTTGAGTTGTTTTAATACGCTTCGTTATCATTTATAAAATATCTTGTTTTTTTTATTTTTATCATATACTACACATAATTTTATAATTTTAATCACAAATAAATTCATAATTTCACACATGGATTTTTTTTTTAATTATTTCGGTGATTCTGCTCATTTAGTTTCAGAAACGGATTAGTTTTCTATTTGGGACATCATAAAACAGTTAAGTGTATATAACAAACATAAAAAATGACTGGTTTCAGAATAATGAAGAATATAACAAAAATGAATGAAACAACACGCTTTGAAGGCTATATGAGCTAATTTCATCAACTGAATTAAAAAACATTAGAACAAATTAAAATTGTCATTACACCTTCTATTAAACCCTAATCTCATCATCATAAAGATTATATACAAATGTCTAATAATTGGGCCATACAGTATTCCTTACCAGTGTGTTTCTCATATTGATAATGCTATACATGCTTTAAAATTTATTATTAAGAACATGAAAACTATGTCCAGAACAGGAATTTAATAAATGTTCAGTTGCCCAACATTGCTATAATTTTAATAACCGCTTTAAGATTTCTTAAACATGCATCACACAAAAACACACTTGCATCTGTGATCTTACTAGTGACCTGTCCAGTACTCAATTTTTGTTTTCTGTCATAGTGTCCTGAAATTTTTCTTTGTATTTTCTTTATATGTGTTCCATTTCTTAGACTTTGAGACCATTTTGTGTCGTTTCTACTTATTTTTCGTTGTTATATCTCATCCATTCATGATTGAACTTCACTCGTATTGTTGAGATATTTCTGCTTTGTATTGGCGCACGCCAATCTTGTGTATTGCTTCTTCTTTTAGATTGGCTGTATTATTCTTCATTCTGCTTTCGGATTGGTTTATTAAGTGGTCTCTTAATTCAGGCCGGATCCGTATTTTGACTTCGGATTTGTTCGTTTGCTTGCACTGATGAAAGGGATCCAGAGTATCCCCGAAGCAGCTGTATGCTGCACTACGCATTTCAAACGCTAATTACCTCAAACGTTTACAAACACATTCCCATAAATTTTAACATTAATTTAAATTATTTAAAATCCTTATATAAACTACATCTATAATGTATTTTTCATCTCATGAATTTTACTGCTTTTAAGAAAGCATTTTTACTTATCATCAAACTGAATTATTATTTAATAAATTATGTATGTATGGATAGTTATTTTCCATCTTTCTTCAAATAACATTAATAAGTTCGTGACAAAATCAACATAATTAATATTTATGACTTCAATAAATATAATTATATTTATATATTTCTTCATCACGTATTGTTATAAGAATTTAATTAACCGTTTGTTCCGCTCTCTTGATTTAATTGCATTATAATGATACTTCAGCTTTTGTATGATAAATGAGTTCATTAATAAGTTACAGTCACTGAAGTGCATGTCAAAAGAAAACGTCTCACTTGAATATCGATAACACCGGCAACACGCGACGCTGTAACTATAAGAGCTTGTTAAGCATAATTAACCAATAAGCCTCTAAGCTAAGGAAATGTGGATAAAGGAATAAGACGATTATCACGTAATAAATGCAAATTTTTCTCTATTTTGATATATTAATAAGTATTCAACAGCAGGCAGCAGAGTAGTTCTGATGTGCGAATAATTTGGAAATGATCCACGAAGAAAGTTTTATTTCTACGAAAAAACACATACATTGAGAAAATGAAAATGAATATTAAAATTTAATTGAAAAATTTTAAACGAAAATGTCCTTCTGAAAATAAATGTTTACCCATTAAATAATTAATTAAATTTAAATTTTTATTATTTGTGATCTATCAAACTATAGAATAAAATTAAGAAATTCGTTCACGCTTCCTTTTAGAACACGATCCAGAAAACTCGATGAATTCTTATGGGTCCAAGCCGATACTGACTAAAACAAGTACAATTACCCCGTAGTTGTTCTCAGCGTCTGGTTCAGAACATAATGTGTCTGGTATTGTTTGTGAGCATAATGTGTGTGATATTGTTTAAAAACATAATGTGTCTGATATTGTCTGAGAGCATAATATGTCTGATATTGTTTGAGAACATAATGTGTTTGATATTGTTTGAGAACATAATGTGTCTGATGCAGAGGGTCCAAAACTTTCTTGAAGCTATTATAGCTACTTAATTGACATATATCTTTCTTTAAGGACTCTTTAGAAAGTTGTAATTTCACGACTGTGCTTGCCGTGTTTAGATTTTCAAAGAAAACAAACATACAGCGGATTATTAGAATTCAATCAGCATTTTTACTTCCAATGATATTTAATTTCTTTTACTGGGCAAATTTATTTCTGTTTCAAACTGCCCATGGTTTGTGAATAACCTGCTTTTCACATCATTGTAGTGAAACTTTAGAATACAATATTTCAAAAACCACTGTGCTCATGAGAATAAAATTTGTAAGAGCCCACATATGTTGATCGAACAAAAAAATTTCTGTTGACCATGCAGGCACGAGTTTTCACAAAAATGTGCCATTTTGCATGGAACATTTATTTTCAAACTTGACTCAGGTTTCTTATACCAAAATTTTATCAATTTACATTTTCATCTAAATAATAATAGTGTGATGTGATTTTAACCCGCAATTACTCCTGCAATTTTTGGAGTACTAAAAAAAAAGCACTTATACTAAAATTATCTAATGTGTGGAGAACATGACTTTCAATACAGACTGAAATTCAATGTATCTTTCTTTTATAATTCCTTAAAGTAAGTTTAATAGCACTAAGTAACAGGGTTAATTATTTGAAATTACACTGAATTTGTAGTTTTATTTCAATTTTCTTTTCCATGAAGCGACTACACGTATACTTTCAAAAGCGACTTAGCAAAAATAATTATCGTAAATAAATTAAAATAATTAGCATAAGTATCCCGAGAACAATTATCACTTAAGTTATGGGGTTGATCGCATTATTTTTCTCATCAAAAATTAAGTATAAAACAAGCCTGTAATTGACACTTTTAAGCAAACGCAGTTTTTTTTATTTCAGATTTGGGAAATTTTATGGACAATTTCGCAAAAAACGGCAAATTCCTTCCTTTAGAATCATAACAAAATCTAATCAGTATCAAAATATTTCACAGTTGATTTGTCTACCACATTTCGTTAAAGCTGGTTAATTATTTATGCAACTAAAGTGAGCAAAAATTTTTTGCAGGCCAACTCACAAAAAAACAGGTTATTTTCTTCCGAATCATATCAGAATCTAATAAGTACCACAGTAAATCTTACCTAACTTATCTATCAAATTTTGTTAAAGTTGGTTAATTAGTTTTTCCTGTTAGAATGGATGCATATATTACACACACAGTCATACAAACGTACACAGACGTCACATTAAAAACAGCATTTTCGGTTTCTAGAATGTTCGAAACGTGTAGATTTGTTGAAAACTCGAAATTACTTGATACGATTCTAATACTGTCCCTATACATTACCATATATGGTAGGGAAAGTGAAAATGAATTTCACACGAATAATATATTGTACAAATAAATAATCACTAGCACTTTAATATCTGAAACAAAGATAAATATTTAAATTGTCTAAAGTAAAATAAGATTCGTATCTTGACAGCGGGATTATAATTGGAATTGATCAAAACTACCAAATTTTGATCTCGTGATTACCATATAATGTTACACCACAACGCATTGAATTTTCCCACATTTTCACACGTGTTACTTATTTTATCAATCAAGCACAGAATATACATTTAAAATTCTTTATTTCGATGTGCACTGAAAAGAGAAAGATGATATAATTAATTATTAAGGATTAAGATAATTATAATAATATATATTAAGCTTATGGGGGTTTATGATATTTTATTTTAATTTAAATAAAAAAATGAATAATTCAAACACTAATGTTATGAAATTATTGTACTAAACTATTATTACTCATGAAAGTAATTTCATTATACAAGTTTTATAAATTATAAAATTTCAGTTCAAATTATCATAAAAGTTCAATAAAACTTTTAAATAAGCTTTAAATTGAAATAAACATTTATAAGCCACCTTTATCTGAAAAATTTACTGCACGAAATGGTAATGGATAATAACTGAATAAACGCGGTTTAAACAATAAAGAATGCTTAAATCAAATGTTTTAACCAATAATGGATGTTTAAATCAAATGTTTTAACCAATAAAGACTGTTTAAAGAATGTTAAGATATTTGTCAAGCAGAAGCAGATATCAAATTATAATATACTAGGGGGCTCTATCCCCTGCTCGCTTAGCTCACATAACCTCCTTCGAGAGGGTGAGTCTCCTACTCGCTGCACTCGCTTCATATCTATCTTTCCCAAAAAGTCTACTTTCAAAAATTCATTTTCTATCCCTGCCTATTTTCAACAGGAGAGAAAAGCAGAGATTTTTCTTAGCCCAGGGAATCCAGAAATTGAATTCCTTGACCATGAGCTGGCTTCGTGAGCTATTTCATGCCAAACTAAAGTTTACATCGATAAACGGTTTATTTCATCGCGTTACCGTATTATTTCTCTATAAATGTACCGAATTTCATATATTTGTATTCTACAGTTTTTACGGCACGAGACAGAGAAATCGCTAGACGTACCGATACTATAAAAAATTCACTTCAGAAGTGCATAAAAGTAAAATATCTCAAAACCTATATCGAAATTAAAAAAGAGACTCCGTCCTGCGAAAATTCACTCATGTAGGTACCAGCCTGCAAAAATTAGTGGTGTTGCTATTTTTAGTCTGTCCAGAACGCGAACTCGCAGCTTAAATACTTTGTACAATATATATCAACTATAATATATATCAAAAAATGGCTTATTTCAAAATCTTCCCCAAATATTTTTCTACAAGTGTATCAAATTTCATATTTTTATATGCCATAGTTGTTGCGGTTCGAAGCAAAGAATCTCGATAAACAAGAAATTTGTCAAACAGCGGAGGCGTCAGGGTCAGCTACGGTTTTTTAAAATAGATATATATTTTTATGTCATAAGCAAATGTCTAGGTGTGGAAGACCCAGACCGTCCGACTCGTCCAGAGTCGAAAATGTCTAGGTGTGTACATTCAAATACAAATATGAACTAAATAAAATTTTAGAATTTACATTCGCAGAAACATCATAAATATTAAAGAGAAAATTATAGTTTCCAATGTGTTTTCCCAACAAAGCGTTTTTGAGTAGTTAGAGACAATATATTTATCTCACTATTTAATGTTAGTTTCTCATACGTTTGCGCATTATTTTAAAGAATAATTTAAACATTTTAAGATGTAAGTCGCTTTATGGGAGTAACTACAGCATCTTATTTAAAAAAATTTTGATTTAAACAAACAGCTTTTAAATACGCCAATTTTTCACGGTCTGATATATGATTTATTCATATCCGTATATTATCTGTATGAAATTCGTATAGAATAAACATCAACCAATATATTTCAATTTGTTTTTTCTCACCATAAGAAATGTAATTAAGAGTCAACTATTTAAGATGAAGTGTTTGTCATTGGTTGTCGCTAGTCATGAATCTTTAACTTGAATAAAGCATTACATAAATTACTAAATGACATAAATGTAATAACGGATATTTTGTTATCCTCCAAAGGGTTGTTTTTAAGAAGTTTAATTAAAGTACCTGCCAAAATTACATCAAAAACGGTGCGTTGGTTTACCGTTAGATTAATTATGAAGGACATTTTAAAAGTAAATTTCAGTAGAAAACAAAATATAAATTATTCTTTTATATCAGAATACCAGAAACATATATACAATGTTTCGTAGTCTTTGCTAAAAATAATTATTTTATACCTCGTGTCAATCTCTCTAAAGTAACATATTATCCCATGGATATTTTGCGTAAATATGGGTCAAATATTATTTAGATTATGACAATAAAGATGATAATGATTTGTTTTACTCTAAATGCTAGTGCTATGTAAATATCTTAAAGATACTTTATCCAACTTGGAGTCATTACGATGTACTAAATCCGAAAACTTTACACAGTTCAGCTTCATAAATGAAATTGTATATGTAATTAAATAAAGACATGGATGATTTATATATATCAGTAACATTTATGAAATGGCAAGGTATTTTATAAACACAAAACCCGACTATAAACGTTTCCGAAATTCAGAAGATAATCTCATTGCAGATACCAGCATCCATGAACTGCTTTCACGCCTATTATGCGCTTGCCAGCATGGAATATCCAATACCAGCAATGGTAGCAACACACTTGCTATAAATTACAGTTTTTGTGAACTTCTATAGGAACTGACAATTCAAGTCATTTGTCCTCCATTGTCAGACTTTCGCCATTTTAATCGGCCAGGTAAAGGACTGCAATTGTCAGTTTCTTCAGAACTTCGCAAAAACTGTGCAATTTTCTTGCTGCCATTGCAGATTTCTGGTTTTCCATGCGGACTTGTGCATGATAAGCAAAAAACCGGTCCATGCATGCTGGTGTCTGCATTTGGAGTGTCTTCTAAAAACATTTTGTTTTAAAGCCGTATTAATCATTATACTAATATTTGAATGCTGGTATTGCCACATAGAGATGGTTTACGTGGTGGTAAGGCATGGAACATTTAAGAAATATAGGTAATAGTAATAAAATAAGAAAGCTGAAATCGAAATTTATTTTTAATTAAAGTAAAATTGTACATTCTTAAAGGGATTTCTAAATTCTTAAAATTCAGAATTCTACATTCTTAAAGGGATTTCTAAATTCTTAACAAGCAAAATTCTACATTTTTAAACGGATTTCTAAATTCCTAAAAGGCAAAATTCCTCGTTTTTAAAGGATTTCTAAATACTTGAAAGGCAAAATTCTTAAAATAATTTCTAAAATTATATTTAATAAATAATTATAAATCTAAAATAATTCTAGGGTCAGACATAAAACATGAAATAGAACAAATTTACGTGAAAATAGATTTCAACCTTTTCATGTTTGTCGTTCCAAATACCCAGTAAAAACTATTATATATATATATATATATATATATATATATATATATATATATATATATATATATATATATATATATATATATATATATATATATATATATATATATATATATATATATATATATATATATATATATATATATATATATATAT
Organism: Amaurobius ferox; assembly: GCA_951213105.1. NCBI lineage: Eukaryota > Metazoa > Arthropoda > Arachnida > Araneae > Amaurobiidae > Amaurobius > Amaurobius ferox. Next base: position 141,706,975 of record OX578134.1, read on the forward strand.
ATATATATATATATATATATATAACATTATTAAACATACCACATTTTATGTCATAACGAAGCCCGAATTTCAAATTTCAATTTATGTACTGAAATATCCCAGGTTAAATATCGGACAACGCTAAGTTTATAGAGACAAAATTTATCGAGAAAAGTTTATAGAGAAAAAGAGTTAAGTTTATAGAGAAAAACGAGATGTCTTTTATTTGACACATCCTAAAAGATGTACAAACCATATACTGTTGAAGGGTGTATATAAGTCCGAAAGCTCTCTGGCAGTTTTTAACACTTTACAACATAGTTGAAAAGTGTTTATGACTTTGTTCATTCTGTCTGTCTGTCTGTCTGTCTGTCTGTCCGTCCGTTAGCACGATAACTGCCGTATAAGTGACTTTATCAAAATGAAATTTTAGTATGTTTTTCAGACGGTCTGTGGGACCTATGGAAATATAAATAAATAATATCACCCAATTAGGTTTTTATTGAACCCGGGTTGAAAACATGAAATACATTGAACCCTATGGGACCGAATTTTTCAAACATTTTTTAAGCAAATGTAAAATTCACAAATTGCTTAGAAATTTTTAATTCACATTATCCCATAAAATATATAAAAAAAATTCAGTAAAATATGTTAAGTAGTTTTTCAATTAAAAATTATTTAATATAGGGAAAAAAACAAATTCAGTTAAATTCTGATTTTGGGGATATCCTCCAGAAAGAAAAAATAGATATATTATATAATAAATATCCTTCCAAGACTTTATTCATTTTGTATTTGAGAGAAACCTCACCTTTTAAAATAAATTTGATAGATAACAATTTTTCAATTTTTTTTTAAATTTTATATAACTCTTCATGATATACTTATTTGATGGCATTTTTAATGCACTTTCCTACGTCCTAGAGAGTTAAAATTTAGTACACAGCTTAAATTAGTTGAACATTTAATTCTACAAAAATGTGGTGGATCTTTAAATATAGATCATACATTTTTTTCGAAATGGCCTGCAAATAATCCCCGTTCACTTCTATAAATCATTGTTGTAATATTGCTAAAAATTATGATGTTGGCAGCACATGTCTTTCCCTGCAGACTCATATTCACGTTCGTTATTTCTTCAATAATAATTTGAGTTTATCTGCACAAAATAACATCCATAAGTATTTTAAATGACATTGAATTTGCACGTTAAACTTAAATTTGGTTCTCATTTGATAGCTGAACTTATTATCAATGGTGGCGTAGCGAAAACTAAAAAAAACTAGAATATCTCAAAAACGGCTAGTCCTAGAATAATGGGGTTAGTCTTACTCTTTTGGTTGCCAAAAATCACGTATAAATTAGGAATTTAATCGATATAATTGAGCACACTTAGTCTTTTATTTTTATATTTTACGATTTTTGCGGGCCATTTCGCAAGAATAGCCCGTTCCTTTTTCCCGAATCGTACTAGAATAACCTACAAATGATTTATATACCAAATTTTGTTAAATTTGGTATATAAATCACTTGTAGGTTATTGAAATATTATACATCAAATTTTGTTAAATTTGTTCCGTTAGTTTTTAGCTAGAGTGAATAAAGGCAATTTTTGCCGGCCATTTCGCAAAGAAGGTAGATTATTTTATTACGAATCGTACTATAATCTAATGAACATCAGGATTTCCCACAAAAAACATACCTACCAATTTCTATGAAATTCGGTCCATTAGTTTTTCAATTAGAGTGGATGTAATAACCTCACAGACACACCGAAACATACACAGATACACCTTTACACACACTGACGTCTTCTTAAAAATAGTTTTTCCGTGTTCTAGAAGTCCCAAAACGTGTAGATCCTTCGAAAATTCGATTTTCGGCACGATTCCAATACTTTGAATACATACATACACACACACACACACATATTATCTGTGTATTATCTGTGTATCTAAATTCCGTGCCTATGCAGTTACAATAGTTGTGATTTTAAATGATCCCTAAACTTTTATTATTTCTTCAACGAAGCCTAATTTTAACTTATGCAGAATGCAAATATCTAAAGCGATTGTAAGGTGAGTTACTTAAGAATTGCTGAATTTTTTTCACACAAAATTATTTAGCTCTGGAGTCTGGAATACAAGTTATATAAATGAAATATTCATTGATTTTGCACAGATGATTTATATTTCGATACAGTTTTAAATATTTCAGTATAATAAATTACTGTAGTACTGTGATAATGTAAAAGATATCACCACTGAATGTATCACATTTTAGAAATTTCTAAGTGAAATTGCATTTCAGTTGGAAAGTGTTTCATAATCAATGCTTATGCATGATTGATCTTTCTTGTTAATATATGTTTTGCACGTCTTTTTGGATGCGTTAAATAAAATACATTTCGTTTTTTAAAACGCTTTGTCCTTGATTTTATCTATAGGAAATACTCCTGAATAAAACATTCAACCAATAGACAATATACTAATAGACATGTTTCAAACACAAGAATTAGAGATATAAAGAAAAATATGTTTGCAATTTATACTAAATAATTAATAATTAATATTTATATAATACGTATCCAAAACTTATTACAAAGATAATTAAAATATCAAAGAAAATTTTAATATTTAAAATACAATAGCAATTTCATATTTGACTAAAACAAAAAATAACAGACATTATATATATATATATATGTATATGTGTGTGTGTGTGTGTGTGTGTGTGTGTGTTATTTCAACATATGTGTTATTGCAACAAAACGTTTGCAAATAATTAGTCTTGCGTCGGGATTAACGAAACTAAGCAAGGGCATCACTTCATTTCAATTTTAACGAAAGTGTGTGAAAAAATTTAAAATCTGTATTACGTGTTTTTTCATTTTAACATATAAGTGTTTTCCAATATTCAAAGAAATATTTAACAAATACCGATTTTTAATTTCTTAGAGCTGAATTTAAAATAACTTCCAGAAACTATAAAATAAGTATTTATATATAAAAATAAAATAAAATCTGGAAACTAATCCAAAAATAATTTTGACTCATAATATTTAAGTAACATGATCGCACATGAGATCATATGAAATGCAACATTCACATATATTACATTTCTACACTGTCTTCTTTATTGGGTAAAGCATACTATTGTCGATGGAGATATACAAATATCAATTATGTGTCAGAAACCACGTTATAGATTTTTTATTTTATTTGTATTATATATACCTGCGATTGATCATTAATCGAAATTGTTCTGTATAACAAAAAAGGAAAGAAGATGGATGGAAGTGTAAATGTGATATTAAAATTGACTATATGACAAGATGTTGAAGAATGTAATTAAAGCATTTTTAAAAAACACTATAAATAAAACTGGTACTGAAGTGGTAAAAAAAATGCCCCATTTTCAATGTTCCATAAGGAATGGAAAAAGAAATACATGTGGTAACGATGGGTGAATATAATCCCTTAACTATACACTTAAATTAAAGTTTTATAAATCATATATGTAATACAGGCACTTAAGGTACAAACCCCCTTGTTTCCTGCATAAACATACATGGTGTAATGCCGAAATTGTGCATGAGATTGAAAGTCGCAAAAACAGTAACATGGTTTTGTACGTGGAGTTATGCCTTTTGGCTTCCAAAAAAATTTTTTTTTGAAAATGAATAAATTGAAAAAAGTGAAAAGCATTTCCAAAACCATGTACGTTATCAAGGGCCATACCTGGTTCTTTAATGCGGATTTTACGTTTCTGAATGCATTACTGTACATTGTATTACAGAAATAATGTACATGACCCGACGTAGAAGAATAAAGAAACTGGATCAAATAAAATAATCAAATATTATCAAATGCACCAGCATGTGGCTTTGTATTCATATGATAATATAATGTAATTAAAGAGTATAAGAATAAAATAATATAAATGTAGTTACCCCCTTTTATTGTCTTAAGCTATCAGTGGTCATAATCAGTATATCTAATTTTGTGGTATGTCATCATATGTTATATATAAAATGTACCCAGATTTTAGGCCTAGTATGAATATGTCATTAGCCCGGTGTTGTGTTGACAATCTTAAATTATTTATTTATTTTTCATAGTCATTTATATTGAATGCCGTTCTTGGCATTTTTTAAGGCATCAGATTTTCTTCTGTCAAATATGTATTACAGTTTATGAGGGATATTATACAATCAGCATACATTTGAATTGAATGTTGAACTCTCATCTAATCTTATAAATAATAAACAAGAAAATCAATAATGTAACCTAAGCAATGGCAAAATTAATCAATACTTAAAAGCTGCCTATATCTTACAACCACTTTTAATTAAAATACCCGTTAAGCGAATAGCTTTCATAACGTCGAAACGTCAAATTATATTTTTCATTTCAATTTCAATATTAGCAATTATAATTAGACAAAGTGGCTCGACATGACTTATATGAATAAAGCGGTTCTAAGTGTAATTTGAATCCCAAGCAAATTATGTTATTACAGTATTAGAAATACATCGCCGCATTAAAAGTTAATTTAGCAAAGTGCATTTTGCGTCTCTAACGTAATCGGGAAATATGCATTTCAAAAGAATATGTGAACATTTTTTTTAGTTTCAATCTAAAATAGGTCTGGGAATATTAAAATTGGTAAACATGATACTGGGGGATTTTATATAGATGAAATTTGCTTTCGATTATGCTTTGATGTTTAATAAGCTAAAAGTACGTATTTTAAAGATAATGGTTTTAATTCCTATTGTCCTTTTAACGGCAGTAGATTAGAATGTTATGCTATTACTTTTCTATCATTAATTTTATTTATACTCCACTTTTTCATTGGAATTGAAAGGCAATATGCACTGGTAACAGTAGTTAATTAACTGGCGTATGGTTCAACCCGACTTTTTCATACCAGAATCTGTTTTTAAGTAGCTTGCGATATTTTATTTACAAATTTTACAATACAATATATCTGAAAAGCTGTACCTTTGATCCAATTGATTGCAATTATAGCATGCTACCCTCAATGTAATGGAGCTTAACAAAATCTTTCGATTGATACTATGTTTGCTAATGTACCTCCTGAGGGTGTAACCCCGCCACTCCTCCGAGGGGAGCTAATGGCGTCACAAATATACAAATTGTATCGCGGCTACGTTTTACAACAATGACTGAAATTGTTAAGTTTCGTAATCATTGAGCCATGAATAACTACTTTGATATATAATTATGACAAAATTGTCCTACGCTGCCATATTAAGAAATAATAAATAAAATGTCGATATAAAATTTCTAATAAATTCTAAAATTTTCACTAGCATTTCAAAGAAATTCTATCTATTTCTAGCTTTTTTGAAAGCAAAGCAGGATATAAAATTTCGTGAAAATCCATTAATATTTGTAACAGCTATAAATTACAAAATAAATCGACCGCAATCAGACGAAAGACAAACGGGCATCTCTCTACACGTTCTAAACGTCACGTCAAAACACGTTTAGTTGATCCTAAAACATATATTGGCATCAAATTCTTAAAATTGAAAATTTTCATGAAAAAAATACTTTTTCTATACTATATGCTACAATATGGAACTGTAAAAATGTTAATAAAAATTTTGTGATTTCGAAGCATAGAGGATAACGAATGATTTACTACTGTATATAACAATGTAACTCATAATAAAGTAACGGCAGTGTCCGCAATTTTGTAGAACTTGGATATATTGGTGTTTAAATAGTGTTTATATGGGGTTTCAAGTGTACTTGAGAATGCATTAATGTAAAGGTATGTTATCAATACATTTTCGTATTTGTATGCTTCAAATTATTGAAAGAAAGTAGTTTAGGTGTTTTAAGATTGGATATTCCTATTTTAATACTACTTATAGAGCTGATCACATAAAATAATATACTACATATATAAAATAATATATAATATATGTTCATATTGATAATTTGGTTTACTAACATTATGTTATGCTCCTTTCTACATTTTTTTTAATTTTTGGATCCGAATGTAAAATATAACTTTCCAAAAAAAAGCCTTTGCATAATCAGTTTCCATAAAATATGATGTAAATAGGGTCCTAGCATTTACTTATATTATCGTTAGTACATGCCGAGCAGGACCAAGACCTGTCATACTGCATAATTATCTTATAAATTAATTTATCAAAACACATTAAAAATATACTTTTATAGACTTTCACCAAACCAATATTAACATTTTCGACATTTTCCCAGCTTCTTTCAAAATGCAAATGATTTGCATATGCGTGCATACATCTTAAGACTAACAAAATCATCACGTGTACTTTCAGTTGCCTCATTTGTCATCAGCCACGCATAGAGTTCCCAAGAAAGTACCATAAAGATATTTATAAATTGCATTGCTTAAATAGGCTGTTCCACAATATCCCCCGGGATTTTGTGAAGAGTTGAATTTGCCTTCAAGAAAACAAGTACCATTAATTAAAAAATGTCACTTTCATATTTAAGACTTTTCTTTAAAAATGTAAACATTAGATACAAATGAAGGTTTTTTAGAATATGTGGCAATACAATTCAATATACCAAATGGGATTGGTTAGGTCGATTTGCCAAAAGGGGTGATTGTGTACCAAATTTGCAGAAACGATGTCAGTAAACTGGGCGTTTATGATTAAACTCGTCGTTTGATAATATATGTATAGTAGTTTGGGAGGTTTAGTTTATAATTTCAGGAACAATTTATTTACATTCCATATTTTGAAGTATGCGCATACAAAAAGATTTACAATTAAACGATTAATGTTATGAAAATTAGAGATAGTCTTAATTCTGATCTGCCAAACATAAAGCACTCGAGTGATAAATACATCAATACATAAATATAGATTATCAGCTAGAATTTTCTAGAAATCAATTAGATCTAGAAGTGAAAAGTTAAATTTTTGTCATCAAGTAAATAATTACTCAGAAATGAAATGAAAATTTCTTCTTTGACATATTAAGCTGGTAAATTATAGAAATGACACGAGAAATATGAGCACATTTTTATTAGGATACCTATACTTGTGGCAATCCTAAAGTGAGATTAAATAAGTATAGGGAAATCTGGTAACCTTTAATAGATTATATAGTTCATCTATTCTGCGTTTTTATTATTTAAATAATGAAATTTTGCTGTATTATACAGGTGATTTGACTACGAATCAAACAATTTCTATCAGTAAAATTAAAATATTTACATGTTCTTACATATTTAAAAAATAAATGCATTCTGAATTGATATAAAAAAGTTATTATATTGTTATGGAAATAATCTAGATAACGTACGAATAATGGGCGTATGGAAACAAAACCGAGTATATCGTCTGACATGGCGTCTGTAATGTTTCAAGTTAGCTTTGTCACAAGTATAACTGTATAATGCATCACTTTACATGATGTACAATTATTCTAACAGATATTCAAATGTTTTTTAATTGTACTCATTTAAGTTGCACTCATTTCAAATATTTATTGTTTCAAATATGAAAATTTTACAGTGTACAAAGTATAAAATAAAAATTAATAAAATGCTGCTGCTGGATCGAAACTTGCAAGTATTAATATTTTTGAAAATCTAGTATACATTTTATTCACCAAAACCTGAAACGTATCATTTTAAAACAAACTGCAGAAGAAAACTGTATTTATCACAAAACAGAACATTTAATGAAAATTATAAAATTAATTAATCAAAGTTATCTACTTATTTGAGAAATGCATATATTAATTGAATCAATAAGTAAAATACACTGTGTGTAAATGACAAAGAAAACCTCGAGATATTTATATAAACACAAATTACACAATAATGCAGCATACAACTGATAATACGCTGAATCCACTTCATCAATGCAAGATATTCTTTAAATCCGAAGTCCAACATAGGAATGGGATAAATAATTATCCCATTTGAGAAATAATTTGTCCAATTCTCTTTTGAATTTGTCGTTTCTCTTGCACTGGTGAAGGGGATGCAGCGTATTCTGAAGACAGCTATATTCTGAATTATTGTGTTATTTGTGCTTATGTACGTTGTTCCGGTTTTCTTTAAATAGAATATTTTACTTTTATATTCCATCATTTATTATTTTAATTTATCTCTAAGGTGTGATACACACTAAGGAAGTCCGGCCATACATTTAACTGACGTAAACCCCTGGGATGGCTGTATGGTCTGGGCCTTTCATACACTAAGGAAGCATGCTGCATCGTGCAAAATGCGGTTCGTTTTAATCAACGGTTTCTAACAACTGTCCATACGCTGAAAATACCCAACTAGAGACGCAAAAACAACATTAGACAAACCGATTTCTAGTGCATATTTGAACAACATACGAGACGCAATGCACGACGTACAGTGCGTCTTGAATTCTCAATGTGAGGCCTGCCTAACATAAATTAATTGCCTTTCAGAAATAATACACCCATGCATGATGGGTTTAAATATAGCGAGTTGTAAAGAAAAGCATAATAACTTATTCAAATATGCATAACAATGTCAACACATGTCGCTGAAAACCGCGATCTTTCACTTTGCATAATTTTCTAATAAATCTATCTGCCGGAATGAAAATAAGATCATTCTAAAGTTCATCGCAGCTCATCTTAGATTATCCCGTAGTTTCCCCATTTGTTTAAAAATATAAAGTATCTTGAAGTAGACGTATACTAATATCTTCGCAATAATCAAATCATGAAGGGTCAACTTTCCTTATAGTCTCATTTGTCATCGGCCAAGCGTGGAGTTTCCGAGAAAGTAGGCTAAAGCCATACATAAATTACGATGTTTAGCTAGGCTGTTCCGCAATTTCCCCTGTGTCCTGGTGAGAAGTTTAATTTGGCTTCAAGGAACATGTTTGAAAAATGCAAGAAAATTTCATTTTGATATTAAGCTGGTTTCTTATGGAAATGACTCGAGTTGCAAGAAGTTTGCATTAAAGAAAATAGCTTTAATATTTCAAATGAAATATACTTCAGTTAGATCTTTTTAAGTTTTTTAAATTAATGTTCTTACGGAAACGTGTATATTTTTATTTAAATGAAGATCCATTAATTCAAATAAGGGGTTTAATAAATTAATTATCTTTACATATATTTTATTCTACACAATAAAACGAAATACATATAAATGAACAACTTTAACTAAAATGTGTGAACATTATATACCAATGTTTTTATTAACAATTTATGCCTGATTATTATATTGCAATGCAAAAACAAAATAAGTTGAAATTTTGTTTTATTTTGCCTCTTAGATATAGATTTCAGTTAGAATGAAAAATCGTTGATTTCAAAAAATGAGATAATTCATAATAAATAAACAAAAACCAGCAGATTAACATATTTCAATACGCATTAGTAAGAACAACAATGATATATATTTAAATAGTATTCAATTTTTCCTTATATACTCATTAGCAGTCTTTAGACAACTAATATATTTCATTACTTGATGATACACAATGCGTAGGCAATTACCACGTGTTTAACATATTACAACGAGTATTACTAAGATCATATAAATAACTGATAAATGATTTTCATTTCATTCCTGCATATCATTTATCACACGTTAGAAAAGTGAAAGCTTGCAATAATTGTTGTTATGCATTAGCAGATATACTTGACTTTGATTGTGAATTAAAAAAGATACAATATACAGTAGGATTCTAAATGATATAGCTTTGGAGAAAAATTTTAATTAGAATGCAAAATTAAAATCCCCTCAAAAGGATCATAAGGGTAAGTGTACTCGCTATACAATAGTATCTTCTCAGGTAGATCTAAAGAACATTATATCCTGGACCTGTGTGTAAATACATTTACACATAAACTGGAGTGTGGCCCAATTCGACTTTGTCATACCAGAATCCATTTTTTGTAGCCTTTTCTTCGAATTTTACAGAAAAATTTGAGTCATTTAGTAGGTTTAAAGTCGTGGTATAAAAATTATACTTCTTGCACGTTGATTAACAGATTGAAAAATATTACACATATTTCAGTGCCAATCTATTTAAACATCATCTTGCGTTGAATTAATATATTTATTTAATTGAGATTATTAATTTTAAAATAAATTCCACCAAAAGCATTTCTGCAAACATATTTTTATAGCAGAGAATAAGTAGTAAAAAATGGAATCGATAAATTCCCCAAATGCAATACATTTTTAATTTCTGAAACTAGCATACAAATTGTTTTACTATCTTTATTATAAGCCTTTTTTCATGGAGGAGAACATACACTCAATGATTTTTATTCAAGAACGTGTTGATTTTAAAAAATACATTTATTTAAATTGCACCTTCTTCAAATATATGACAGTAAACAAATGCATCTTGTTTCAGTTTAATAACAATAAATATTCCCATGATTACAATATTAGTTCTGCATAATATTCAAATTGATCCTGATGGAAACTGTTAGCAATAAAGAATGTCCCTTAAGAATTTCTTTACAGTTTTACTTGGAATTTACATACCTGTGTTAGAAACGTGTCTTGTGGGATATAACAGGCGATTAATAGTAGCTATAATGAACATTCTCTTTTAGTTAGTTAAATTCCTTTGTATTCCAAGAATGCTTGCATCGATTTTACTTTTCCTATAACACATAGTATACATATATCGGTGCGATAGAATAATTGTGTTTTGGTTAAAAATCCTCTTCTGGGATTTTGATGTATGCACAAGTCGTAAGGATACGTGAATACGAATCAATCATTTTTTCAATGTATGCTTATATGTGCATATGCGTATACGTCTATCTATGAGAAAGTGGACAAGCTACATCTCTAACAAATTGAGCCAATCGAATGAATTTTGGTACGATTTTATTTTGATAGATAAATACCAGATGCATATTGACTGTCGCTAAGACTAGTAGAATGACTACAATGTATCAGGCATTCGTTTCTTTTCCAGAAACTTGATATATATATAACACAATTTCCGAAATGTTAACACATATAACACATCACTCAATAAGTCTCCGGTCTGACACATATATGGCAACACTGTTGACAGACCCATATGATTTCTGGATAGTACTAACCTTGAAACGATACGTGTCAAAATTTCATGACATTCTGACAATTAGTTTATAGGTTACAGAGGTTTTAGTGCCTCCAGTTTTGTAATTTTCAAAACAATGGATAAAAAAGAATTTAGCGTGTTGATTAAACATTGTTGTTTGATGGGAAAAAATACTGTTGAAGCCAAACAGTGGCTTGATAAGCGTTATGGAGACTTTGCACCTGGAAATCAACTATCATTGACTGGTATGCTGAATTTAAACACGGTCGTACAAACACCGATGATGCTGAACGCTCTGATCGCCCGAAATCGGCAGTTGTTCCGGAAAATATAAAAAAAGTCCAGAAAAATTTTGAAAGACCGTAAAGTGAAGTTGCTTGAGATAGCTGACACATTAAAGATATCAGAAGGTAGTGTGTTTACAATTTTACACGAAAATTTCAGCATGCGTAAGTTGCTTTCGAAGTGGGCGCCGCGTTTGCTCACACCGGACCAAAGACAACAAGACATGCCCAGTGTCACAAGTCGATGAAAACGATAGTTAAATTATATAAATTACGCTTTGAATTGCTTCCTCACCCACCGTACTCTCTAGATCTGGCCCCCAGCGACTACTGGCTTTTTGCAAACATCAAAAATATGCTCCAGGGAAAGAAATTTGGCTCAAATGGAGAAGTGATTGCCGAAACTGAGGCCTATTTTGAGAGCAAAGACAAATCGTTCTACAAAAAAGGCATCGAAAAGTTAGATGTGCTTTGGAATGAATGTTTCACTCATGAAGGAGAGTATGTTGATGAATAAAATCGAATTTCTTAAAAAAAAATTTTTTTTCTTAGTTAGACCGGAGACTTATTGAGTGTAGTGTTTTACGCTTTTATCTAGAATTAAAAACAGACATAAAAATATACTATATTTTATAAAGATATAATATTACTTATTAGTACTTTTAAACCAATATAAACATAAATTGCTTAATAGTTATCTGAAAGTGTTCTATTTATATTAGTGAATAAATTGCAACAAATGGCATCAATAAATTCTTCAAAAATGATAAATTTTCACTTTTTTAATCTAGCATACAAATGCGTAATAATCCCAGTACAATATTTTTATCATACCACTTTTTCAGAGAAAATAAAATACACACAATGCCACTTATTCTGAAATGTGTATATTTCTAAGAACACACATATCTTTAAATTGCAGTTAGTTCAAGTTTCTAATACTAAACAAATGCATTTTGTGTTAGATTAATAATGATAACTATCCTCTTGATTACTGTACTAGTTTAGTATAATATTTAAATTATTTCTGTCTTATTAGATTCTTCTTAAGTGGGATACTTTCAGAGAGAAATGACAAGGATTCTTAAATTGCAATGTGTTTCTGGAGGAAACTGTGGGTAATAAATAATATTCCTTAAGATGTTCTATATAGTTTTACTTGTAAATTGCATACCCGTGTCAGAAACATGGCCCATGTGACACAACAGGCGATTAATAGTAGCTAGAATAAACACTCTTTCTCAATTCGTGAGTGTTTAATATTACAAGAATATTTACATCGTTTTCACTTTCCACTGCTACATATAGTACAGCTGCAAGCTACAAAGGGGAGTATTGTGATTCAGTCAAAAATTCAATTGCCGGATTTCGATGGATCTTAGTCTAAGTTCACATCAAGAAAGAACTTGGACAAATATGTTTACGGATGAATGTGCAGCCGATGACATAACAGGTACCCATTTATTACAAATACCCATTTATTATCAACGGCTGCATATAGTACGGCTGCAAGCTACAAGGAAAGTATTGTGACTCAGTCAAAATTTCGGCTGATCGACGGCTACGAATAGTACAGCTGCAAGCTACAAGGAAAGTATTGTGATCCAGTCCAAAATTCGGCTACACGACGGCTACATATAGTACAGTTGCAAGCTACAAGGGAAGTAATGTGATTCAGTCAAAAATTCAATTGCCGGATTTTGATGTAACTTAACCTAAGTTCGCATCAAGAAAGAATCTAGAAAAATACCTTGTTGTTGTCGTTGTTGTTGCTGTCGTGTCCCTAACATTACATTTAAGGAGGAATGTGTGCACTGCTTCTGTTTAGTCTAATGACCCGGGGCACCCGAAGGTAGAAGTCTGACTTCTGCCCCAAATAAGACATTACAACATCCATGCCCGCAGGGGGGACTCGAACCCGCAATCTGGCAAATACCCTGTTAAAACAGGTATTAAAAAAAGTAAAATGTACTCATTTTCGAACACTTTGCATGCTTATAATGGCACCGAGTAACCATGTTTCAAGTTTGAAAAACGCATGCACTCATTTTTGAGTATATCAAAGAATTAAATTTTAAGCATATTTAGGTTCGAATTGTAAATACTATGCACTCATTTATGAGTATATGGGAGAATCACTTTTAAGCATAATTGTAAATACTATGTACTCATTTTTAGTATATGAGAGATTCAATTATATTTTTATTTTTCAATTATATTTTTGAACTGTAAAGAAATGACGGGTTACAAACAGCGCATATGCAAAAGACAAACAATGCTCATTGCGTGTCCATATTCTACCGCCACATTAGAGAAAAAACATACGACCGCACATTTATTATACGATTTTTAATGACATATAATACGTATATTTATTTAAGTACTTATATTTAAGTAAGTGCGGTTACTTATATTTCAGTATGTCACCTACTCGTTAATGGTGTCATTGTACTTAAATGAAAACGAGTACGTTGAAGATTTCATTTTTAAGTACTTTATTTTTTACAGTGTATGTTTGCGGACGAATGTACAGCCTATGATTAACATGCACCCATTCATTGCAGATGCCCATCCACGGAAATCAAAACTTATCATCACACTCTTCTCCATGTAAGATTAAAACTAAAGAATAATATTGAATGTTAAATCGAAAGTTTAATTGATAGAATAATATTTAAATAAATAAGTAATTAAAAATAGGAAGAGTTATCATTTAAGCGTCTTTTATTTTAATGATTTTTGGAAATTTAGCTCATTTGACGATTGAACTCTGTTAACGAACATTTCTGAGTTTTCTTTCACATACGATAATATAAACTACCACAAGCTTATTCACAAATTCTACCAGCAACAAAGTAATAAATAATCTGATATGCGCAGCACATGGCTTTCCTCATATAATGCAATGAATTTACTACTTTTACAGTTAAAAAAAATATTATTCTTATAGTAGATACTTATATTCTTTCCCAGATATTGAATTTTCTTCAATTAGTCTCATTTGCATTGATTTAGCGTTATTCTTATCCATTTGTCGAGATTTTCGTAAATTTGGCAACATCTAAAAATGTCGCCAAGTTGGCGACATTCCGCTAAATTCGTCGCCAAAATATCGCCAAGCCTTATGGACAGAGAAATAAGTTATTCTTACAGCAGATACAAGAATATTGGCGTTCAAATACAAAAGTATTAGTCAAAGTATCTTTTCTCGAGAATGGAACGAGTTAGATCCACGATAATGATGTCACCAAATTTATCGCATGATATTACATATAAAAAGTGAACATGTTTCTCAACAGTTAATATATTTTTTGTAATTTATGGGATTTTTTGATAAATATATTTGAAAAATGTATAATATCTCGAGAACGGTTCATGCTAGCGTTCTAATGTTTATGGCAATGATTTTATAAGAGAAAATTACATAAGAATTGTCTATTTGCGTAACTTTATTAGAAGTTTTGATTTTTGATGATTTTTTCAAAATTTCACTCGAAAGTTTAGGGGGGTTCTGAACATTCGATTCCGTTTAAAAACAATAGGCTTCCAGTATTCACGGATTGTGATCTTTGTACCAAATTTCATTCGAATCTCTCCAATCGTTCGTGAGATATTGTCTCCAAAGACTCACTGACACAAACACACACACACAAACACACACATCACCTCAAAAATGTTCGATTCGTGATCAGGGAGGCTTTAAACATGCTCTCCCGTCAAAAACTCGAATTCGTATTTTCAATCCTGTCACCATATTTTCCCTATACATTATGTATATAAGGAAAGTAATACATTTTCACCACACAAATCAATCATTATATCAATGTATGAGTATCTGTCCATCGGTGTGCCTCTCTATTTGGCGACTCTGGTTATCCTACGTCTCTAACAAAATGAGCCAATTGAACTTTATTCGACATGAATATTTTAATTGATAAATATCAGATGGATTTTGATTTTTGCTAAGACTAGAGGAATAATAACCTCATTTTTTCGAATATTTATGTTTTAAATATATGAAAAATGTATAACATTTTTTAAAATGTTAATATGTGACGTTCTTGAAATTTTTCTCGTTTTTGACTGAAAAGAGAAAACAATCATAAATCATAAATATTTAAAAATTTTCAAGGATGATTCTTTATGAGTAATTTTAATCTGACACAAATATACATTGCTTAGCAGCTACTTCAAGACGCTCTAATGATAACAGAAACTTTGTTTTTTCATTGGAAGCATGTTATTTCCCAAAACAATCATACGATTTAAATGAACTGATGAATGATTTTTTGAATTAGTAGCCACAAAATTTACCCATTATCGACCGATAAGCAACTTTTTACAAGATCGAATTATAAGACAGTTTGTGTTTGTGTTATTGCTTCCTCACCCCATTAAAATTTGTTAAATTTTAAGAAGAAGTTGAACTCAAAAGATTTTTTAATATTCAGAGTAGTACTCTCGTACAGGCAAAACATCACTATATGCAGGGTTGTGCGCTAATACAATTTGTAACGTAGTTAGCAAGTACAATCTAAGAAGTGCAATAGAGTTGTACGCAAGTATAATGTGCAACACAGTAAGCTAGTATAATTTAATCTATTAGAATAATGCGTTCAAACATCAGTTTATCTTCAAAATATGCACTATTGTGCGCTAGTAAAATCTAAACAGTACAATATGCGTCGTCGTATAATATGCAGAGTTATGCGCTATTACAATAATCAGTCTAGTAAGCTAGTTCAATTTAAGCTAATGAAATCATGTTTTAGTCAACTTTTCTTTTAAATGTCAAGCATATTTTGCTATTAAAATATTTAACAATACAATATGCAATGTACAAATTAAGCTAGTGCAATCATATGTTCAAATCATCAATTATTTTTTTTTAATATGCGTTGTAAGGTTAACTAATACATATTTATTCATAGAACTTCTGTGGTGCACATAACAAATAATCTTTAATGTAACCTTTAAGAAACATAATTAATTAGAACATGGCCGCAAATTATCGTATTCGTGGAACATTTTACTGTGCCGAAAAACTAGTGTGAGATCTATTTCTGGTCACACTTCATTAGTGAATCAACAGTGAATCAACAGTGAATCTTAAGATGGTAATCTTCTGCAAAACATTTCCATGAGAGTGATAAAAAAAAATTCTGATTATTCGGTCGTTTTCGAGTTGGATACACCATAATTTCAGAGGCAAGAAAACTTTTAAGAGAATTTTTAGAGTTTCAAACACAAACATTTTATCGTATGATAAGGACTTTTGGAGAACTAGTTTCAAGACCCACGTGTGGCCATTCGGTTCAGTATATAGCCTACTGATCCGTAAGAACTTGGTTTGGATTTTTTCTTGAGAATATTTTATACTCTTTACCAAGCAGATGAATTTTTGCTTTGTACAAGGGTATGATAGTTCTTTCATACAAATGTTTTAATTAATGTTCATCTATCTTTGCAATATTATACCTTGATATAAATCTTATAACAGAAGCGATATATATTTATAATGACTAATAGCTATAGCAAGAATTAATATTCCCTGAAGAAGATCTTAACATAAAAAACTATTTTTTTTAAATATTTCGCAAAACATATTACCTGAGAAAAAAATATATATAATATGATACTTCGTTTTTTCCATACTGACTTGCTTTAATTAGCCAAAAGATGTTCAGATTAAAAATAATTAGATAGCAAAATTAGAACTGAGTTTGAAAGTTTTTAATTACATTCTTCTCAGGATTGTCTTTTTTATATGGATTTTTAATTAACCAATGCGACAAAAATATTTTTATTACATAAAACAAATTAAAATATACATTTATGGTGGAGCTATAAATTTATGCATTACATCTCAGAAATTTATAATGCCTATAAACAAGTTCGGATTTATACGCATTAAATGACGCCAATACATGAAGTATACTTTTTATAACATTGCCTTTATTCTAAACACATACTTTACACATACCTTTATTCCCCCACTGGGTTCCGGTCTAAATTGGGTGGCACTTCCCGGCCGTCCATACAGTTACCTTACAACTTTCTGGTAGGTCGGACGGTCTGGGTCTCAACAACAACAACATACCTTTATTCACCTTACACCTTTCTGGTAGGTCGGACGGTCTGGGTCTCAACGACAACATACCTTTATTCTAAATTATTTTCAAACTAAAATAAAATCATATATAGATTAAAAAAAATTATTTTTATGGGACATTTCCTCATAAATGGATATTTAGTTTTAAATTGTGTCTCAGACTGTTTTCTATTTTGAAAATATTAATATGTGACAAGAAACCACCTTTTCCTATTTATTATAACTTAGTTTATATTTTATAACCTTTAATTTAACTTGATCTACGGTTTGCTAGTGTGTTTCAAACATTTGAGGCTTTAACGAAGCAGGTTTCATAAGTCACAGTAACATGAACTTTGTTATGGTGTTGTATTTTGCAGTGCATTTTAATTCTTCCGATTTTTAATGTCCTCTGTCTAACCCGTTTCGAACACGCTATATAAATATACTCGTTCTTTGAGAATAACTGGCAAACCGGAATAGCTAGAAAATATAAATTTAGTATTTCATTATATTTTCTGATATCTTTTAATTATTTAGATATTGAGCCTTAATGGGGCGAGCTCGTTTTGGAATGTACTCGTTCTGGAAATGACTCTAGAATGGGAGCAAATATAAATTATAATTTTAGCATCTTGTTGTCCTTACGATGTATTTTAGCTCTTCAGATTTTGAATCTTATAAGGCTAGTCAGTCGTGGGGACACAGTAAGAAAGTACACGTTTTGATGAATAACTTAGAACCTGGAGCATTTAAAATACCCTTTTATTACAATCTACCATCTATTTCTATGTTTCACACTTTTCGAAATATATGAGCTTTCCAATTATATAAAACTGTTGAATACTAATGCATAATATCTGACTAAAGTCGGCGCTATATTTGCCCCGGGAGAAGACAGGGCAAAATTTTGAACACGTGAAGGAACGCTGGATATCATACACCTACAGACAAGTCATCGCCTTCTAAACATCTCATCCTGTACACATTAACTATTATGGTAAACAACATTTATATAGTTTTCTTATCATTTTACTTGAACAGTAAGATTACAATTCATACAGGTAAGTTTTATGTGATTTCCCACAGTTGATATAAATATTGAAACAGTCAATCAGAATGTTTATCGTAGAATCGCCCATAAGACGAATCTAAATAGTCGGCATATCTTTTAAAAAAATTTTGTTTCCGGGAAGTTGAACAATTTATTTTATTTCGCTAAACACATACTATATTACTCATACGTTGGTTTGAAACTTCAGCTTCATCCATTTTGTACAAATTTTGCAAATTAAAATGATCTACTTTTATTTGCAAATTAACATTGTCTTTTTTTTTGCAAATTAATATTATCTACATTTGTTTGCAAATTAACATTATCTACATTAGTTTTGCAAATTAACATTATTCATTCAATACTAAAGTGCCACTCGCTAATTGACATTATCACTTTCTCATTGTTTGTTTCAGATTAGGCAGAAAAATTAATAATGGCTGCAGCACATTCTTCGTCTATAATCGCGTCATCATTTTTACTGAACGATTCTTCAAAAACTGCTTGAACACGTTCTGTCGAAACGGCTTCAAGCACATGTTGCAATATTTTCGTTTCATCCTTGTATCTCCTATATGTTGATCGAAATAAGAAAATGAGCAGCCAAATCAATGTCATTAGAAAAGTGAACGGGAATACTATGCCACAAGGACCAAATTTCCAGGAAAATAATATTCTAGTTTCCCTTGGCAATCCGTCCTCTAAATGAATGTGACCTTGGATTCAACTACAAAATGTATCATCCATTTTTGAATAAAAGGGAGGGAAACAGACAGCAATATATAATACTTATATAATCTGTGTCCTCTTCAGGCAACCTATGGTGTCATATATAGGTTTGGTCTAGTGCTGTTTGGTCATGTGCTATCAAGTTCTATTGGGTATGATATACTCAGCGCGTCTTCTTCCAGGTCACCTACCATATGGATATTGCTCGTTAAAATACATGTAAATTCAATACAGATACGTTTCACTCATATGTAATATATTTGCAAATTGATGTATTAAAGACATGGTATGTAGTATCCATCTACTTATAGACAGTAAACATCTATAGACAGTAAACTGTCCCAATAGAAAGAAAAATGTCTATCTATGTATATAAGATGCATTTGACTAATTGACAGACCGAGTGATATATCGAAATTATCGAGCACATCCACTATAGTTAGAATCTTCGATTTGGCGTCATTTGATCAGTGTTAGATTCGAGGCTGAGGATGGAGGATAAAATCTAAAAAATTCGAATTAGGCGCAACAATGCAAAGGAATAATCTAAAGACTTCAAACCACTTTGTCTAATCATCGAAAACTTCCATTCTAGCTGCAATCTCGGTGTGCGTATTATTCAATATGCCTCATCTTTTAGGTCAGACAAACAATCTATGAACTTAGGAAGACGATGCAAAGGAATGACAAAAATTATCATAAACTTAGCTTAATTATCGAGTAGTTTCTGTTCGTAATATTGGTCTCATTTGATGCTCATCGTAGTCCAGTACAAGGGGGAAGCTTCTTAAATTGGAATTAAGGGTGACGATATAAATATATTTTTAAAGAAACTCTACACCACTTTACCTTTCAAAAGTAATAACTACATAATTTGATGCTTTTTCGCTGCAAACAATTAAAACTGCTAAAAAGAAATTACTTTATATATATGACGCGATACAGTTTTTCTAACTGTAAAAAATCGTTACACAGTAATTAAATAATGTGTCTCGTGAAAATGATATTCAATTTATTTATGAGCCGCAAATAACAAACACACAATTTATTATAGTTTCGCTGCAAGTCAGAAAAAATAAATTAAATTTTGTTGCGGGTGGAAATAAGGTTAGATATATTTTCCAATTTAACAAAATTAAGAAATGCGTGCAATTTTTATTTAATTCTGAAAAGGTTTTGATATTCAAAAATGTTATCAATTGCTTTTGCTAAATATGTAGGTATTACGTTTAATGACAACTATCCATTTCGAACGTGCGAAGCTCGGACTTCAAATTATCTGGCTAGTTTCAAATATTACCACACGATCATATTTCCCACAAATGTTAACATTTCCTTTCTAATAAGCACATTACGTCGTTTTTACGCGCTATTAACGCATGCAAACCCTGCAAAAAATATGCTGTGTGTTTCTTTTGCATTTTCGCTGTCACGGAGAAATAAATGTTTGAGGAGCTCTGGGATATGATGTAGTTCTAAGAAATGTTTTTTTGGTTGTGCTTTTGATTAATGGAGCGCACAAAAAAGAACTTAAAGTAGCAGTTTAGGAGTTCTTAGGATAACAGCACAATCAGCTGAACTAATTTGCTTGATACTAAGAGAAAAATGAAGAACACAACAGAATGAATAATTTGGCTTGGATATAAATTAAGACCGTGATGTGATATAGCGTTATGACCTGGTCTAGTTTATTATTTAATTACTGTTTTTCTTATTTGGAAATCTTAGAGATTGATTTATCATTGCATCATATCACTGGATTTGGAACGATATAAAATAGTAATACATGAAATGCGGTTTTTTGGAAGAGGCCGGGGGTAATAAATATTTGAAAATTCTTGATATGCAAAAGTGATTTATTTATAAAAAATATGATTTTAAATAATGGTTTCTGTTTTAGAATCATAACTTGAGAGCTAAATGATATATATATATAGGCTGTCCAAAAAACATTGACCTCGGCTTTTATTCCTTACATATTGATCTTTGACATATATAATAAATTACAATGTTGCTTAAAAAGGGTACAGAATTTTGAGAAATCGATAAAAATTTTCAAGGGAATTAAATTTTAAGAAATACAAAATTTAAATTTGTGCCCCTCTATAAAAACATTTCCAATGAGTAAAATGTACCCCATACACAAATAATGTGTTGTACAAAATTTCAGATTATGAAATTTTAGAGTATGAAAACACCAAATGTACAATTTAACCTTACAAACACTACGCCGTGAATATTTTCATTACTTTTTCACCTTTAAAGAAGTAAATTCATTGCATTATATAAAGAAACTCATGTGCTGCCCACATCAGATTGTTTTGTTATGTTATTCTTGTCTCATATTATGGGGCATCTGTGTACAACATTTCATTAAAATAAACCAATTATTTTACGAGATATCATGTATTTAGTGTTTATAACCTTAATCTTGGACACTAGTGTACTTTGCAAATACCATATTGAAATTATGTTAATAAAATTTTAACGTGGGCACTACATGACTTTTCCTACACACCGTAATAATATTCACACATACATATATATATATATATATATATATATATATATATATATACTTTTTGGAATTCTTTTGGTATATTATTAAAATATTTATACCCTATTAAATAACTTGTGCCACAAAATAAATATGTGGAGCAAAATTCAAATTCAAATAACATTGGCATTTAGTTAATATCAAGTGAAATCAATAAAACTTGGCAAACTAGCTGGTGGCAAAACAGCCAAAATTTAGAGTATTTTCTTATGATTGAAATATGTTAAATACATGAGTAGGAAGTTAATAAGTTCAGTGCTACATAAATAATATATATGTGTGTACATGCGGGTCTCTATGGTCTGTAGCGTAAATTCTAAGCGTCATTTATCCATGCAATTTGGTACACATGTTCTTCAGAAACCGGAAAGGTGCACTTTGGTCATATTTATTTTTAATTCGAATTAGTTTTTTAAATATTTTATGTTTGGGCACGATATTGAGCAATTTTCATGATTTTTAGAAAAATAATATTTAATCTAAACTACAGGCGTGGAGTTAGTGGAAAATCCAGACCACATGACCAACCCAAAAACTTATGGTAGTTTGTGTGCGGAGACGTGGAGTAAGGGAAGTACTTATCTAAATTCATGAGGTAAATTAAATTTAAGTATGACTGCAAGTATGGTAAATGCTTGTAAACACTGAATCCAGGTATCAAAAGTATTTTATAACGATTTTTTAAATACGGTTAAGAAATTATATAGTAGATCAGAAGTTCTATTCGCCTATAAAACTTAAATATCAACACCATTAGTTCGATTTTTATTTCAAGTAATATCTTAAGGAATGTTCTACAATCGATCTCAATGTGTGTTGTCAGTGTGCATAAATTGTGGCGTTTAAAAATATAAGTCTGATATTAGTATAATCGTTAACGCAACTGAAGGGTGTCCGTGAATTGTGAAATTGGAACCTTGCGTAAGTGAGTGATAACCCGCCAATTTAATTTAATGTGTGGCCCGGTTTTCCTGAAATTCAAAAAGATTAATATACATAAATATCTTCACTAACACAAATGCAGATACATAATTGGGCAAATTAACATCTATTAAAATATTGGCCGTTACAAAAATTATTGTTATGGGTAATTATTTTCTTAGAGCCGGATATTGTAGCACAATGGTCGCATTTTACTGACTTAAAGTCAGCCTTTAATTATTCTTCTCAAATATTTGATATAAAGTGTTACATGGTTCACTTTTTGGTGCACCTCGTTGGTCATGGACTCATTTTCCAGTCTTCTTGGAAATTTCTAATGAACAACTGAATACAACCCATTCTTAGGAGCTCTTGCTCTGACAAGTTAACGTGACTGCACACTCGACGTCTTAGAAGAATTATATTCACGATATCACCTTGTCACGTCATCTATAATATCTAAGTCATCAGCAATTACTTATTGAAATCATTAAACGTACTTGAAGTCACCAAGCATACTTTTCTTCACCAAACACACTTGGAGTAATAGGAGCATTTGAACGTTTTCAAGTGTGTTGTACGGCTGTACACTGAGAGCTCACCAAAATGCAATTCGCAATGACACTAGTTTCTCAATCCATCTCTCTCCCAATGTTATCCATTATTAAAACAACAGTATCTTTAACTGGTGGAAAGTTTTCAGAAGAACTAATTTGCTCATATAAATATTTCAGTGTCATGTTTTTGAAAGGGCTAGTAGGATGAGGAACTCCAGAAATAATCAAAAACCACACTGACACCTTGATCATTATTAGGATAACCGAAGTGTATAATAATGTATATCTCCATTAAATGTTCTTTTCTAAAAATGCTGAAATACAGGATTGTTTGACTCGCTAGAACACAAGTGAAAAAATTCTTTATACATATTATGCATATTATCGGTATGATAACCACCGTTTATCAAGCTAAATGTGTGCAGATAAGTCTGGAATTAAAACAGTAATTTAATATCAATACAATATCCATATTAAAGGAATCACTCGCTGCAAACTCCCATATTACTTTAACATCTATTAATATTGCATTAAGATACCATTAAATGTATCAATTGAGTTTTGAACTGTGGTAGAAATATGTTTTAGATTTTATCTCTGCATAATAATTAGTGCACTCTGAATTTTTAACATAAATAAATACCTTTTTAACATAAATAAAAACGCATTATCTCTTTAAAAAGTGTTTAAATTTGCAATTTTAAAATTTCAAACTCTCCCCGATTTCCCAATAGAATTTAATCTGTGATTTAGCATATCTCATATTTGTAGCTATTTCATTTCTAATGAATAAACAGCGATCGTAATCCAACTATGCTCAAAGTAAACTACTATTTTATGTAAAAATAGCAATTAACGCTGCCATATTCCCCTCCCCCCTAAGGTGGAAATCAAACTGTACATTTTGAAGAGAACTTTACAGAAAAGATTCATTCAGATAATCACTCCCCAAAGAACATGTTTGAAATAGAAAGTGTTCGTGCGTCAAGGTAAATACAGGCAGGATACCCCAAAGCTCTCATATGTCCTTTATGTAATAACTTTATATAATAAACGTTATTTTTTAAAAACAAATAGTACTTTGTCAAATTAGTTTGTAAATGGTTGCTATTTAGAAGTAAGTATTTGCAGGGCATAAGTCTGCGTGTCGGGAGATTTTGGAACTCCCACATGTATAGTTTAAAGCAAATAGACGCAGAACAAAATCAAAATGAATATAATAGCGTAAATGAATTTGATATACGTTGTTTAACAATGAAACTGATTGAATGATATCGAAAAGAGACGATATTGTTTTGGTTATTACGCAAAGTTTAATTTTGAGTTTCTTTTTGAAATATAAGGTAAGATGTAATTTACAAATGTAATTAACAACCGTTAATCAAGTTAAATGTGTGCAGATAAGTATGGAATTAAAGCAGTAAATTAATATCAATACAATATCACTATTAAAGCAATAAATCTCTGCATACTTCCATATTACTTTAACATCTATTAATACTGCATTAACATATTATTAAACACATTAGTAGCGCTTTGAACTTTGGCAGAATTATGTTTTAGATTTTATCCCTCCATAATAATCAGTGCACTTTGAATTTTTAACAGAAATTAATACCCGCTTAACTTTATTAAATTACTTATCTCTTTTAAAAGTGCTTACATTTGTAACTTTAAAATTTCAAACTCTCCCCGATTTCCCAATAGAATTTAATCTGTGATTTAGCATATCGCATATTCGTATCTCTTTCCTTTCTAATGAAGAACCAGCGATCGTAATCCAACTATGTTCAGAGTAAACGAATATTTTATGTAAAAATAGCTATTAATGCTCCTATATTTTTCCCCTTAAAGTGGAAGTTCAAACTGCACATCTTGAAGAAAACTTCACAGAAAAGATTCATTCAGGTAATCACTCCCCAAAGACCATGTTTGAAATAGAAAGTGTTCGTGCGTCAAGGTAAATACAGGGAGGATATCCCGAAGCTCCAATATGTCCTTTATGTAATCCTGTTATATAGCAAACGCTCTTTTTTCATAAACAAATAGTACTTTGTCGAATTAATCTGTAAATGGTTGCTATTTAAGAGTTAAGTATTTGCAGGGCATAAGTCTGCGTGTTGGGAGATTCTGGAACTCCCATATGTATAGTTTAAAGCAAATAGATGCAGAACAAAATCAAAATGAATATAATAGCGTAAATGAATTTGATATATGTTGTTCAGCAACAAAAGAGGATTGTATGGCATCGGAAAGAGATGATATTGTTTTGGTTATTACGCAAAGTTTCATGTGAGGAGTTTCTTTTTAAAATATAAGGTAAAATGCAATTTACAAATTGTGGCACACTGGTTGGTATTTCTTTGGCGCCTTGTTAATCCTGTTTGAAAATATTACCTAAGAAGGTGTTTGCCTATGTGCCTGTCTTTCTATGGGCCGCGTAGTGGAAAATATAAGTGACTTACAGCTATAAAATTCTGTACACTGATAGTTTAGCTCGGAATGATTCTTTTTTCAGTTCGAAGTAGTTTTTTTATGTTGTTTTGTGTTGTGTGTATGTTGCACAGTTTCGTGTGAGTTTCACACAAAGTAATTAATCAGTGATCCAAAATATAATCAACTGTGTTGTAAAGTGTTAAAAACCGATTTCTAGTGCATATTTGAGCAACATACGAGACGCAGTGCCAGATGTGCAGTACGTCTTGAAACTTCAATTTGTGGCCTGCTCAACATAAGTTAATCGCCTTTCAGAAATAATAGGCCCTTACATGACGGGTTTAAATAAAACGGAATGTAAAGAAGAGTATAATAACTTATTCAAATATGCATAACAATGTCAACACATGTCGCTGAAAACCCCGATCTTTCACTTTGCATAATTTTCTAATAAATCTAGCTGCTGGAATGGAAACAAGTTCATTCTAAAATTCATCGCAGCTCAACTTAGATTATCCCGTAGTTTTCCCTTTTGTTCAAAAATATAAAGTATCTTGAAGTAGACGTATACTAATATCGTCGTGATAATCAAATCATGAAGGGTCAACTTTCTTTACCCTTCATAAACACAAGTGAAAAAATTCTTTATACATATTATGCATATTATCGGTATGATAACCACCGTTTATCAAGCTAAATGTGTGCAGATAAGTCTGGAATTAAAACAGTAATTTAATATCAATACAATATCCATATTAAAGGAATCACTCGCTGCAAACTCCCATATTACTTTAACATCTATTAATATTGCATTAAGATACCATTAAATGTATCAATTGAGTTTTGAACTGTGGTAGAAATATGTTTTAGATTTTATCTCTGCATAATAATTAGTGCACTCTGAATTTTTAACATAAATAAATACCTTTTTAACATAAATAAAAACGCATTATCTCTTTAAAAAGTGTTTAAATTTGCAATTTTAAAATTTCAAACTCTCCCCGATTTCCCAATAGAATTTAATCTGTGATTTAGCATATCTCATATTTGTAGCTATTTCATTTCTAATGAATAAACAGCGATCGTAATCCAACTATGCTCAAAGTAAACTACTATTTTATGTAAAAATAGCAATTAACGCTGCCATATTCCCCTCCCCCCTAAGGTGGAAATCAAACTGTACATTTTGAAGAGAACTTTACAGAAAAGATTCATTCAGATAATCACTCCCCAAAGAACATGTTTGAAATAGAAAGTGTTCGTGCGTCAAGGTAAATACAGGCAGGATACCCCAAAGCTCTCATATGTCCTTTATGTAATAACTTTATATAATAAACGTTATTTTTTAAAAACAAATAGTACTTTGTCAAATTAGTTTGTAAATGGTTGCTATTTAGAAGTAAGTATTTGCAGGGCATAAGTCTGCGTGTCGGGAGATTTTGGAACTCCCACATGTATAGTTTAAAGCAAATAGACGCAGAACAAAATCAAAATGAATATAATAGCGTAAATAAATTTGATATACGTTGTTTAACAATGAAACTGATTGAATGATATCGGAAAGAGACGATATTGTTTTGGTTATTACGCAAAGTTTAATTTTGAGTTTCTTTTTGAAATATAAGGTAAGATGTAATTTACAAATGTAATTAACAACCGTTAATCAAGTTAAATGTGTGCAGATAAGTATGGAATTAAAGCAGTAAATTAATATCAATACAATATCACTATTAAAGCAATAAATCTCTGCATACTTCCATATTACTTTAACATCTATTAATACTGCATTAACATATTATTAAACACATTAGTAGCGCTTTGAACTTTGGCAGAATTATGTTTTAGATTTTATCCCTCCATAATAATCAGTGCACTTTGAATTTTTAACAGAAAGTAATACCCGCTTAACTTTATTAAATTACTTATCTCTTTTAAAAGTGCTTACATTTGTAACTTTAAAATTTCAAACTCTCCCCGATTTCCCAATAGAATTTAATCTGTGATTTAGCATATCGCATATTCGTATCTCTTTCCTTTCTAATGAAGAACCAGCGATCGTAATCCAACTATGTTCAGAGTAAACGAATATTTTATGTAAAAATAGCTATTAATGCTCCTATATTTTTCCCCTTAAAGTGGAAGTTCAAACTGCACATCTTGAAGAAAACTTCACAGAAAAGATTCATTCAGGTAATCACTCCCCAAAGACCATGTTTGAAATAGAAAGTGTTCGTGCGTCAAGGTAAATACAGGGAGGATATCCCGAAGCTCCAATATGTCCTTTATGTAATCCTGTTATATAGCAAACGCTCTTTTTTCATAAACAAATAGTACTTTGTCGAATTAATCTGTAAATGGTTGCTATTTAAGAGTTAAGTATTTGCAGGGCATAAGTCTGCGTGTTGGGAGATTCTGGAACTCCCATATGTATAGTTTAAAGCAAATAGATGCAGAACAAAATCAAAATGAATATAATAGCGTAAATGAATTTGATATATGTTGTTCAGCAACAAAAGAGGATTGTATGGCATCGGAAAGAGATGATATTGTTTTGGTTATTACGCAAAGTTTCATGTGAGGAGTTTCTTTTTAAAATATAAGGTAAAATGCAATTTACAAATTGTGGCACACTGGTTGGTATTTCTTTGACGCCTTGTTAATCCTGTTTGAAAATATTACCTAAGAAGGTGTTTGCCTATGTGCCTGTCTTTCTATGGGCCGCGTAGTGGAAAATATAAGTGACTTACAGCTATAAAATTCTGTACACTGATAGTTTAGCTCGGAATGATTCTTTTTTCAGTTCGAAGTAGTTTTTTTATGTTGTTTTGTGTTGTGTGTATGTTGCACAGTTTCGTGTGAGTTTCACACAAAGTAATTAATCAGTGATCCAAAATATAATCAACTGTGTTGTAAAGTGTTAAAAACCGATTTCTAGTGCATATTTGAGCAACATACGAGACGCAGTGCCAGATGTGCAGTACGTCTTGAAACTTCAATTTGTGGCCTGCTCAACATAAGTTAATCGCCTTTCAGAAATAATAGGCCCTTACATGACGGGTTTAAATAAAACGGAATGTAAAGAAGAGTATAATAACTTATTCAAATATGCATAACAATGTCAACACATGTCGCTGAAAACCCCGATCTTTCACTTTGCATAATTTTCTAATAAATCTAGCTGCTGGAATGGAAACAAGTTCATTCTAAAATTCATCGCAGCTCAACTTAGATTATCCCGTAGTTTTCCCTTTTGTTTAAAAATATAAAGTATCTTGAAGTAGACGTATACTAATATCTTCGTGATAATCAAATCATGAAGGGTCAACTTTCTTTATAGTCTCATTTGTCATCGGCCAAGCGTGGAGTTTCCGAGAAAGTAGGCTAAAGCCATACATAAATTACGATGTTTAGCTAGGTTGTTCCACAATTTCCTCTGTGTCCTGGTGAGGAGTTCAATTTGGCGTCAAGGAACATGTCTGAAAAATGCAAGGAAGTTTCATTTTGATATTAAGCTGGTTTCTTATGGAAATGACTCAAGAGATGCAAACAGTTTATATTGAAGAAAACAGCTTTAACATTTCAAATGAAATATACTTCAGTTGGAATTTTTTTTAATTTTTTGAATTAAAGTATCTGAGGAAAGGTGTGCATTTTTATTTAAATAAGGAGTCATTAATTCAAATAAGGGGAATAATTAAAATAATATTTGTTATTACATATATTTTTATTCTATACAATAAAATAAAATACATATAAATGAAGAAATTTATCTAAAATGTGTGAATATTATATGCCAATGTTTTATTAGCAATTTATACCTGATTATTGCATTGCAATGCTCATATCTAATAACAATAATTGAGATAATTCATAATAAATAAACAAATAACACTTGATTAACATATTACAATACGCATTAGTCAGAAAATTAATGAAATATATTTAAATAATATTTAATTTCCCCCTATATAATCATTACCGTACTTTAGACAAATAATAGATTTCGTTACTTGATATAATACACAATTCATTGGAAATTACCTCGTGTTGAACATATTACAATGCGTATTACTAAGATCATATAAAGAAATGCTACAAGATTTTCATTTTGTTCCTGAGTATAATTTATTACACGTTAGAAAATTTATAGATTATAATAATTGCTGTTATACATTAGCAGATACACTTAACTTTGATTGTGAATTTAAATATGTACAAAATATATTAAGATTCTAAATGATATAGCCCTTGAGAAAATGTTTTAATAGAATTTAAAATTAAAAATCACTCAAAACAATCATAAGGATAACTGTACTCGCTATACAATAGAATTTTTTCAGATCGATCTAAAAACATTATATCCTGGACCAATGTGTAAATACATTTATAAATAATCGTGAATGTGGCTCAACTCAACTTTCATATACCAGAATCCAGTTTTAGTAACTACTAGCTGAATAACCGTTGAAAATCAACGGTTTCGCAATATGCAAACCCTGAATAATGTAAATTTACGAATAGTTCGCGTTTCACATTTATTCGGCAAACCAAATATTTTGGTGAACAGAATCCCCTAAAAAAGAAAATTTTGGAAAAATTAAATTTGCACTTCAGCCTTTCGAACTATCTACCCGTACACCAAATTAAAGTCTCTATCTCATACCGAAGCATACTATTTTATCATTTCCCCATTAGAGCGTTTTACTCTGGAGAACACCCTAAAAAGAACATTTTGAAAACTATGTTCGCTTTGAGTTTTTTTATAAGATGATTGGTCCATATACTAAATACCAAGCCTATATCATATTTAAAAGGAATCGTGTCTCATTTATTCGGAAAATCCAACATATTGGTGTGAGGCACTCACTAAAGTAGCAAATATTGGAAATCAGAAATTGCACACTTTCTTTCTTTCAAACTATCTACCCATACACCAAATGTGAAGTCTCTATCCTACCGCGAAGCATGTTTTTTCTATCACTTCATCTCTCGAAAGTTTTTCTGTGTAACACCTCCCTTAAATGAACATTTTCGGAAAACCGTATTCATCGTGGATATTTTTATCAAATGATAGCCCATACACTAATTTTCAAGTCTCTATCACATTGTAAAGGAGGCGTATTTCACTTGTTCGTCAAATCGAATATTTGATTGAGAGGCGGCCCTTTAATAGCAAATGCTGAAAAATTGAAATTGCACACTTTTTCTTTTCAACTATTTACCCGTTCACCAAATTTGAAGATTGTACCTCATCGCAAAGCATGCCTTTTCTATCATTTCAACTTTCGAATGTATTTTTTCAGGATTACCCACCCCCTTAAATATACATTTTTGAAAAAAATTCCATTTTCCCAGGATTTTCTATCAGATAATTCGCCCATATACCAAATATCAAGCCTCTATTATGTTTTAAAAGAGGACGTTTCTCCTTTAATCCGAAAATCAAACATTATTGTGTATGCGGCACCCCCTAAAGTAGGAAATATTGGAAAACTGAAATTGCACATACTTCTCCTTTCGAACTAACTACCCGTACACCAAATTTGAAGTCTCTATCCCATTCTGTATCCCATTCCGAAGCATAGTTTTTGCCATTTCACCGTTCGAACGTTTTTCTCTGGAACACCATATTAAACGATCAATTTTTAAAAAAATATTTTTTCTTGGGTGTTTTCATCAAATGATTAGGCGGTCTACCGTATTTCAAGCCTCTATTAAATTTTAAAGTAGGCATTTCTCATCTGTCCGTCAAATCGAACATTTTGGTGTGCCGCACCCCCTAATGTAACAAATATCGAAAATTTGAAATTGCACACTTTCCTTTTTTTCGGAAGTTCTACCCATACACCAAATTTGAAGCGTATATCTCATCTCAAAAGTATGCTTTTATATCATTTTACTTTTCAAACGTTTAGGTGTGGACCTGTATAGAACATTTTTGAAAAATTCTATTTTTTTAGGGTTTTTTATCGAACGATCGATACATATACCAAATTGCAAGCCTCTATCTACTTAGTAAGTCCGTAAAACAGCGTGACAGACAGACGCTTGGCTATTAGTAACCCCTGAAAAATGTAATCCCTGTATAATGTAACCCCTGAATAATATAAATTTTCGAATAATTCGAGTTTCACATTTATCCGACAAATCGAATATTTTGGTGTGCAGAGCCCCCTAAAGAAGAAAATATTGGAAAACTTAAATTGCGCACTACTTCCTTCCGAACTATCTACCGGTACACTAAATAAAAATCTCCATCTCATCTTGAAGCATGCAATTTAACATTCCCCCTTTCGAACGTTTTTGTGTGGAGCACACCCAGAAATGGACATTTTTGAAAAAACGCTGTTTGTCTTGAGTTTTTTATTAGATGATTGGTCCATATACCAAATATCATGCCTCTATCTCATTTATTCGGAAAATCAAACACATTGGCACCGTCTAAAGTAGCAAATTTTGGAAATCTGAAATTGCACATTATCTCCCTTTCAAAGTATCTACCAATACACTAAATTCGAAGTATTTATCCTATCGCGAAACATGTTTTTCTATCACTTCACTTTTCGAATATTTTCTGTGTAGCACCCCCTTAAATGAACATTTTTTGAAAAACCTTATTCATCTTGGTTTCTTTTTATCAAATGATGAGCCCATATACTAAATTTCAAGCTTCTATTTCATTGCAAAGGAGGCGTTTTTCATTTGTTCGTCAAATCGAATATTTTAGTTTCCGACTCCTCCTACAATAACAAATGTTGGAAAACTGAAATTGCACATTTTCTTCCTTTCCAATAATTTACCCATATACCAAATTTGAAATCTCTATCTCATCGTGAAACATGCTTTTTCTATCATTTCACTTTTCGAATGTTTTTCTCTGGAGCATCCTCTTAAACGAACATTTTTGAAAACCTATATTCGTCTTTGATTTTTTCATCAATTAATTAGCCCATATACCATATTTGAAGCCTCTCCCAAAATTTAAAGTAGGTGTTTCTCATTCATTCGACAAATCGAACATTTTGGTGTGCGGAACCCCTTTGTATAGCAATTATTGGAAATCTGAATCTGTAGATTTTTTGCTTTTTGAACGCTTTACCCGTACACCAAATTTAAGGTCTCTATCCCATGGCAAAGCATGCTTTTCTATCATTTCACTTGTCGAACGTTTTGGTGTGGGGCACCCCCTCTATAGAACATTTTCGAAAAAATCGATTTTTCCAAGGATTTTTATCGAACGATCGACCAATGTCCCAAATTGTAAATCTCTATTTATTTGGGAAGTACCCTAAGTTAAGAAGTACAGACAGATGGACAGGCAGACAGATAGACGGTCTCTTGGCAATTAGTATATATAGATAGATTTTTTTGCGAATTTAACACCAAAAATATGAAAAATCGTTATCATGGATCAAGTGATTATAATTATAGGGTATCACCTTCACTTCAAAGGCCTTGAAAATATATTTCGATTGATACCAAACTTGAAAATGTACCCCCGGGAGGCTGGAAACTTGCTCCCTTAAGGGGGCTAATGAAGGCATGGAGAAAATAAACTATACCGCGGGTATTTTTCACAACAATTATTGAAAGTATAATTTCTTCTGATCATTGAGCCATAAATGCATCCATTTATGATGCATTTATGTCAAATATTGTCCTATGCTGACATGTTAAAAAACTATTTCGAATAAATTTCGAAGTTTTCGCTCGAATTTAAAAATGTCTATCGAGTTCTAAAATTTTTTACAACAGGGTTGGATATAAATATTCCTGTAAATCCATCAATATCGTGTACATACGAAATCGACCACATACATACAGACAGACAGACTGACTGACAGACAAACATCACTCAAAAAATAGTCAGAACGTGTTCAGGATGTCTTAAAACATATATTGACATCGATTTCTCGAATTCTAAAATTTTCGTGAAAACAATAATTTCTCAATAGTAAGTAAGAGAAAGTAAAAATATAAAGTTTGGTCAGCATATACCAAGTTAATACTCTAAAATTGTAGAAGAAAATGTACCTGCATTTTTAACACTGTTTCAGTAATCGGTTAAAACAGTAGAAAATATATGAAATTGAAAAATCTTTGCAGAACTATAGTGACTGGAATACTAGGCACGGTAGCGAAACTGTAACAGATGATTTACACGCTTGAAATTATCTGTAATTATTGCAATCTTATATTCCAAGATCGTAGTTGATATAAACCAATCAAAAATATAATATAGCTCATTTATAAATTTTAATCTTTAATCCATATATTTTTTAAGTACATAAGAAAAATCATCTGCCGAATAAACACATTTACTTTAATTCCGTTGCTACGCAAAATTAATATAATTTTTTAAATTAAATTTCGGGAGATTATCGTCTTAACAATGATATTTATAATTATTTCTAACTTGATGTAATTTTGCGTTTTTTATTATATCTACAAACCTTGGTTCTATAAACATAGACTAAGTTACCTCATGGTGAAATAGACCATATCGAATTCGGCAAAAAATCATTCTAAAACTGGGGATTTGTATACGGAACACACAGACAGACGATCAGACTTACTATTTTATATAATTATATGCATACACAACTTAATGCAATGCTTGATAGATAATTAGTAAAATATATTTATATATTATTGACACATAATTAGCATACTGTAAAACTCATAACTTTATTCAAATATATTTGGCCATTGTGTCTAATTCTCGGCAAGTTCAAATCATTCATCATAACAATACGTTACATTCAGTTTGAAAGAATATGCTATTTATGTTAAGTCTAATTCAAATATCTTGATTATAAATGTCATTTAGTATACTATAGGAATTTGCACATGATTGTGACATTTAAGTTCCTTTATATTATATACTCCGTACGAAGAACGGGCATGCTGCTAGTTCAAAAATATCGTTGTGTCTAATTAAAAGTAAGTTCAATAGCATCCATCTTCGTGTTATTTCACTTTGTACGTGATCACATAGAAACGACTTCTGCTATATAACAAGGAGTTACATTCAGTTTGGAAAAATATGCCACTCATGTTAATCCTAATTTCCCTATAATAAACACAACTTTTATGTAAAAAATATATTATTTTTCTTGTCCATTCTTTTTCTGGATGCGACTGGTAAATATGCACATTTTCATGATAACTATGAAACAAAAGAAAATGTTCCGGTAATTATTCTCCAGGGATCTGGTAAGAAATAGGAGGTTTTCATGCATCACATAAAAGATCTAGATAAGGACCCAAAGGATATCCCGAAGCATTTTGGATCCTTTAATTTAATGCTTTTAGACAGCATTTTCTAAATTCTAGTAATATATATAGTACTTAGACAATTTTATTTGAGAATGATTGGAATATTCGAACTTGGGAAATAAACATTATACGTCTTAAATGGCTACGAGACAACCCATAAGCGGTTTATAGGTGACATGCGTATTATTTAATCGAATGAAATGAAATTAAAAGTGATTTCAGTAGTTCTGAAATATATACAGGATATAAAGGAAAGTCATGGATCAAGCAATACAGAAGTATATGTGTGATCATTCATTTTCATGCAGGTATGCAGAAAACCCCAATGGCTCTACACGATAAGCCAGCATTAGAAGGATAGATCCCCTTTCTTGAGAGTACGAGGGCATACCCCTCCCGTTAGGGATATAGGTCATATTTTTATCCCCTACAGGAAATGTAAAGGTATCATGAAAAACAGTGTATACAATATAATCCCACCACTAAAAAATTCGAACAATACGGCAGAATGAAACTGATTTGTTACACATAAAATACAAATCGATTCCTTCCTAAACTATGCATGCTTGCACAATGCACATGTTGAAGACCCAGACCACACAATGCACATGTGTAATAAAATGCCACAGTATGTTTTCTAATGTCTCTAAATCAAGCTGTTACATACAGGCTAATAAAACAGTATGTTTTAACATTGTAATTTAAATAATTATTTTGCGGCTTTCGTTGCAGAACAGAAATGCTTAGTAATAATTTTGCAACGCTCTAAAATTTTGCTATTGACTCACGCCCCTATCGACAACTTGAATATATACAACATCCTTAAAGTTGCCTAATATTATAGCACTACAAGGGTTTCCTATGCAACTGCATAAAAATATACGATAACCTGAAAACTGATCGAGTTATTGATTCAGTCTATTTTTTCTTATACACAACTTGTATAGTTTAGAATAAAATTTCAAAAGATCAGAACAACATATATACAATCAAGAAGGTCAATCAATGGTAAGAAATGTAGTATATTTTCTTATTATTTAAGGGTCAAGTGCTCCGTGTATGCAACATTTCAAGTTTCTAACTTTAACAGTTAAAATGTTTAAATATTTACGAGTTTCTACCTTTAACATTTTCAGCTGTATGTATATGATTACGTTTACCCTTATGAGCAGCAACCTTGCTACAATTTTCAACACAAACGATAAATATTTTAATTTTTGTTATTTAAGATAAGAATCCTTGAACTTGGAATTTTATACTATTCAAAAGGAAAATTGACGTGCATTTTGATTTCAAAATAAGTACTCGTACATGCATGATAATCAATAGATTTACTGAACTTATAGTGACAGTTCTCTCATGCGCTTGTACCCCAAAATGGTTTTCAAATATGAATAGGCAGAAACTTTATATTCAAACTTTATATTCTAAGGCAGAAACTTTATATTCAAACACATAATCATTGCAATGTGGAATCTAAATGATATTTCTTGAGATAGTTTAAATTTATATAGCTTTTTAGAAAACAAATAAATATTATCAACTTGGTGTGACAATGAAGAAACACAATATTTCTATGATTATTGTTTTTTTCAATTAAGTGATTTACAGTTAATGTTCAAATTAGTTTTATATGAAATAAGTTTAGGTTCTGCTCACTTGCTATTTAACAATGGAGCTTTACGATCAATATACTGCCTCCATTTTCCGATATGTCATATATTGCACATTAAGTTAAAAAGTGAGTTTGGGTTTGGCAGTTTGATTCTGTGTCATATTGCAGATTACAAGGTCGTGGTATAAAAATTACACTTCTTGCAAATTTATTGACATTTTGAAAAATATTAAACATAGTTCGATACTAATCTATTTAAACATTATCTTAACAGAATGAGTTGCATAAATATATATATTTATTTTCAGGAGGAGGCTATGGTGCATTTAATTTATTTAATAATTGATGTAATTTATTTTAAAATAAATGACACCAAAAGCATTTCTTCAACTATATTTTTATAGCAGATAATAGGTAGTAGGAAATAAAATCAATAAATTCCCACAATACAATAAATTTTTATTTTCTGAACCTTGTATATATATAAATTGCTTTACTGCGTTTATTATAAGTATTTTTTCAAAGAGAAGAACATACACTCAATGATGTTTATTTAGGAATGTATATGTTTCGAAATATGCACTATTTCTTTAAATTGCACCTTCTTCAAACATATGATAATAAACAAATGTATTTGTTTCAGTTTAATAAAAATAACTATTTCCATTATTGTAATATTAGCTCTGCATAATATTCAAATTATTCCTGCGGTAGTAGATGTTTCTTGGGAGAATACTTTCAGTCCAAAACAACAAGGATTCTTAAATGGAAATATTTTCCTGCAGTAAACTGTGGATAATAAAGAATTTCCCTTAAGAATTTGTTTACAGTTTTACTTGTAAAATACATACCCGTGTTAGAAACGCGTCTTGTGAGATATAACAGGCAATTAATAGTAGTTATGATAAACATTATCTTTTAGTTAGTTACAGTCTTTTGTATTCAAATAATATTAGCATAGATTTTACTTTCCCTATAACACATAATACATATCGGTATGACCGAAGTATTGTGTTTTGGCCAAAAATCCAATTCTGGAATTTTGATGTATGCACGAGTTGTAAGGATGCATGAATACCAATCAATAATTTTTTTAATGTCTGCCTATATGTGCATACACGTATATGTCTATCTGTGAGAGAGTCGACACCCTATATCTCTAACAAATTGAGCTAATCGAATGATATTTGGCACGATTTTATTTTAATCTATAAATGTCAGAGGCAAATTGATTGTCGCTAAGACTAGAAGAATGGCTACAGTTTTTCAAGCATTCATTTTTTCTCAAAACTTTAAAAACTATATAACACAATTTCCTAAATGTCAACACAAATATTTTACAAATTTGACTAAAATTAAAAACAATCATAAAAATACACTAAATTAAGATATTATTCTTTATAAGTATTTCCAAATCAATATAAACTTTAATTGCTTAATAGTTATCTGAAAATGTTCTATTTATATTAGTAAATAAATAGTAGAAAATACCATCAATAAATTCTTCAAAAAAATAAAAGTTCACTTTTTTAAGCATATAAATATATAATACAAACGTATAATGATACTAGTACACTAGCATACAAATCTATAATGATACTAGGACACCATATTTATCATAACACTTTTTAGAGGAAATAAAATACACACAATACCTTTTTCTCAAAGGTGTATATTTCAACGAACACACATGCTCTTTAAATTGCAGCTAGTTCAAGCTTCTAACAATAAGCACATGCATCTTGTGTTAATTTAATAACAGAGACTATCATCACGATTATTTTACCAGTTTAGGATAACTAGGGAGATCTTCCCCCCTGTTCGCTCGGCTCGCACAATCCCCTTCGATAGTCTTCGCCGCCTATTCGCTACGCTCGCAGAGCTCGCTGCATATCTATCGTTACTTTCAAAAATTTCTTTTCTTTTCCCTGCCTATTTTCCGCAGGAGGGAAAAGCAGGGAATTTTCTTAGCCTAGGGAATCCAAAAACTATATTCCTTGATCATAAGCTCATTTCGCGGAATATTTCATGCCACACTGAAGTTTAAATCGATAAACTGTTTATTTCATCGTGTTACCCTATTATTTCTCTATCAATTTACCATATTTCATATTTTTGTATGCTATAGTTTTTACGATACGAGGCAGAGAAATCGCTAGACGTATCGATACGAGAAAAAGTTCATTTCAGAAGTACATTAAAAGTAAAATATCTCAAAAACTACAGCAAAATTAAAAAAAAGGGGCTCCGTCCTGCAAAAATTCACCCATGTAGATACCTGCCTGCAAAAATTCGTGGTCTATCTAGTGTTAGTTTGTCCAGGACGCGAACTCGCAGCTGAAATACTTTGTCTTTGATTTTGACATTAAATATATCTTAAACAACAATGTATATCAAAAATCGGTTTATTTCAGCGTATTTCCCAAAAAAATTTCTACAAGTGTACTAAATTTGATATTTTTATATGAAATAGTGTTTGCGGTACGAAGAAAAGAATCTCGAGGAATTTGTCAAACTGCTTCGGACGCGTCAGCTTCCTTTTTAATATAGAGATATTAAAATTTTTTCTGCCTTATTAGATTTTTGTTAAGGGAATACTTTCAGCGCGAAACAGCAAAGATTCTTAAATTGTAATGCGTTTCTATAGGAAACTGTGGGTAAAAGAGAATAAATATTCCTAAGATGTTCTATATAGTTTTACTTGTTAATTACATGAGTTAGAAACGTGTCCCATGTGACACAATACACGATTAATAGTAGTAAGAATGAGCATACTTTCTCAGTTCGTGAGTTTTTAATATTACAAGAGTGTTTACATCGTTCTCCCTTTTACCTGCTACATAATAGTAAAGGTGAAAGCTGCAAGCTACAAGGAAAATATTGTCGTAACGAGATTTCATAGTCTCGCGTCACTTATGTAAAAATCGTAATTTATACATTATATGTCAAGATTTTATATTTCTATATCAATTTAACCCTATTTTAATTGTCCCTCTTGTCCATTAAATTGATTTTGTTCTACAATTATTCTGTGCTAAAGAAATATATTTTTCGCCATTTTATTAATCTGTAAAACCGCACTCAGAGAGAAGTATATTTGACCGTTAAAGTTCAAGGTCCTGTCCCGGACAGAGCAGATGTCTGGCTTTGCTCGCGGCCTGGTAATATTTGTGAAATGCATGCACTTTTCCACACAATAGATTTTGGAGAGAAACTTCTGGATGAAATCGAGAAATAGAGACCTCGCGTAGAGGCTATGTTTCCTTTATTGGGACACCGCTCTAGACTGGCGAGGGTAGGTCTTGGAAGTTTTCGATTGATTAAAAACAATAAATAGCTTACATGCAGGTCCGAGTGATTTCTGGGCCCTGAATCCGCCCTGGTGCATAAAAGCTGCATTTAAGAATATTCGGCGCTCTCTTTCCTGTCTGGTTGCCGACACCATCCGGTCGGTCCGGACCATATTCTATATGTTGTCCACCACGGAGTGCGGGAGTCGGCACATGTCGAACCCTGGCCTCCGTGGGCATGGGAAGGGGTAGCCATCTTCGCCGACGGACATCGAGATCCATCGTCCTTTGGCCAAGAGAGGAACTTCGTCGCACATCTATTTGCATCTAATTTCGACTCTGCCGACGACTATCCGAACTTGACCCGAGGTCCATTTCTGCCGGGCCGTGATCGTATAGTGGTTAGTACATTGCGTTGTGGCCGCAATTACCCAGGTTCGAATCCTGGTCACGGCACCAAATTGTTACACGGACAATTATTGTCACGCGGACAGGTGCAGACCAAACATTTTATGTGATACGAGAATAATAAGATATTTGTAAGTTTTAATTAATAAGAAGTAAATATGCTAAGCCGTGGTATATCTTAATTCAACCCAGGTTCTTTTACGAAATTCTGTCGTCCAGGAATAAATTCAAGGATGACCCGCTGCAAATACTAAGTGCAATTTATATAAACAAAACTCTTACGTTGTAAGGCGACTGCACCTGAAAACACTTTAAGAAACAATTTCAGGAGACAAAGATAATGTTAAATAGCCTCACAGTTATAAGGATAAATCATTTTCTTTATTAATATTGTAATTAAGATTTGAAGTAATTAAAATGGAAAACTGAGTTATTATCAGCACAACATTAGGTAACACAGTACACTGGACTCAGGACCAAAGTTAATTTATTTGCTGCCACGAAATAGCAATACGTTATTCAATAATGTGATAGAAAGTGGCACAGCAACACTTACACAACTGATAAACAGTATAATTTATGGCATGGTCTTAAACAAAAGGAAGAACACCCGCATTCAGAGATACTAATCATATAATAATTTGGAAGATCCTGTTATTATAAATTACTTGATTTAAGAAGATAATTAGATATAATTTATAGATGGAAGCCAGAGTTTATGTTAAAGATGCGTAGAAACTCTTACTATTAGTTATGCTTCCGTAAAAACTGATTGTCCGTGTGACAGTATTGTGATTCAGTCAAAAATTCGATTGCTACATTTCGATAGATCTTAGTTTAGGTTCGCACCAAGAAAGAACCTGGGCAAATATGTTTACGGACGAATGTGCAGCAGATGACATAATAGGTACCCATTTTTTACAAATACCATTGATTATCCCTGTCTACATATAGTACAGCTGCAAGGTACAAGGAAAGTATTGTGATTCATTCAAAAATTAGACTGTTCGACGGCTACATAGAGAAGCCCTAAGCTACAAAGAAAGTATTATGATAAAGTCAAAAATTCGGCTGATATTCAGCTACATATATTACAGCTACAAGTTAAGAGGAAAGTATTGTGATTCAGTTAAAAATCTAATTGCCGGATTTTGATGGATATTTGTTTAGGTTCTCATCAGAAAAGAACCTGGACAAATATGTTAACGGACGAATGTGAAGCCGATGTCATAATAGGTACCCATTTATTACAAATACCCATTGATTATCCCCGGCTACATATAGTACAGCTGCAAGATACAAGGAAAGTATTGTGATTCATTCAAAAATTAGACTGTTCGACGGCTACATACAGAAGTCTTAAGCTACAAAGAAAGTATTATGATAAAGTCAAAAATTCGGCTGATATTCAGCTACATATATTAAAGCTACAAGTTAAAAGGAAAGTATTGTGATTCAGTTTAAAATCTAATTGCCGGATTTTGATGGATATTTGTTTAGGTTCTCATCAGAAAAGAATCTGGACAAATATGTTTACGGACGAATGTGAAGCCGATGACATAACAGGAACCCATACATTACAGATACCCATTTATTATCAATTGGAATCGCGATTTATCATCACACTCTTCTCCATGTAGGATTATAACATAAAGAATAATATTGAATGTTAAATCGAAAGTA
Source organism: Amaurobius ferox (assembly GCA_951213105.1). Lineage (NCBI taxonomy): Eukaryota > Metazoa > Arthropoda > Arachnida > Araneae > Amaurobiidae > Amaurobius > Amaurobius ferox. Next base: position 141,748,947 of record OX578134.1, read on the forward strand.
TTAGATAGAATAATCTTTGAATAAATAAGTAATTAAAAATAGCAAGAGTTATCATGTAGGCATCTTGTATTTTAATGATCTTTGTGAGACATAGCATTTTTAGGTGAACTCCGGGCTGCATAAAATTTAGCTCATTTGGCAGTTGAAATCTCTTAATGATTATTTCGGAGTTTTCTTTCACATACCATAATATAAGCTATCACGAGCTTATTCACTAATTCTACCAGCAACAGAGTAATAAATATATTTACATCACACAAATCAATCATTGTATCAATGTATCTGTCCATCGCTGTGCCTCTCTATTTGGCAACTCTGGTTATCCTACGTCCCTAACAAGCTGTGTGGAACGAACTATATTCGACATGATTATTTTAATTGATAAGTATAAGATGGATGTTGATTTTTGCTAAGACTAGAGGAATAATAACCTCAATTTTTCGAATGTATATGTTTTTAAAATATGGAAAATATATAACAATTTTCAGAATGTTAATATGTTACAATCTTGAAATATTTCGCGTTTTTTGATTGAAAAGAGGACACAATCATAATATAAATATTTTAAGTTTTACCAAGGTAGATTCTTTATGAGTACTTTTAATCAGATAAAAATATACACTGTTTAGCAGGTACTTCAAGATGCTCTAATTATAAATGATCCTTAATTTTTCATTGGGAGCAAGTTGTTTCTCAAAGTAATCATACGATTTAAATGAACAGATAAATAATTATTTGAATTAGTAACTACAAAAATATACCGATTATCGATGGGAAAGTAAATTTTTACAAGCTCGAATTATACAGTTTGTGTTTGTTTTTCTGCTTCACACATTGAAATTTGTTAATTTCTAGGAAAAACCATATGTTGAACTCAAAAGATGTATTTTATATTCAGCGTAGTACACTTGTTCAAACAAATAAGTATAATATGCAAGATTATACGCTTGTGCAAAATGCGACATAGTACGCTAATACAATCTAAGCAGTACAATATGCAGCGTAGTAATCTAGTGTTGTTGTTGAGACCCAGACCGTCCGACCTACCAGAAAGGTGTAAAGTAACTGTTTGGACGGCCGGGTAGTAATCTAGTGTTGTTGTTGAAACCCAGACCATCCGACCTACCAGAAAGGTGTAAGGTAACTGTTTGGACGGTCGGGAAGTGCCACCCAATTCAGACCGGAACCCAGTGGGGGAGGCATCCACAGGGACTGTACCCTCCTTCCCCTACCACCAACCTCTCGGAAGGACTTTCGGACCCACATGTTTAACGTGATCGTACTCCGCATGAACACGGCGGCAGTTTTGGCAGTGGCTGGAATCGAACCCGGGCCAATAGTAATCTAGTGTGTACTAATTCCCCCGTGGTGAAGGAGTTCCTACGCACCACGTCCACAAGACCTCTCCAGGGTGTACCATAGCGAAGGGGAGGAGATTTGCAGCTTCACTTTTATAGAAGCCCCCCCAAAGAGTGGACGTCTGACTTGGCGTCGACATGACAATATCCATGTCCGCTGGCGGGATTCGAACCCGCAACCAGGGTAACCTAGTGTAATTTAATCTTGTAGAATCATGCGTTAACGCATTAGATTTTATTCAAAATGTGCACTATTGTATGTTAGTAGAATCTAAGCAAAACAGTGCAATCACGTGTTACTATCTACTACTGCAATCATGTGTTGGAATCAACTTTTCTACTAAATGTAAAGGATATATTCTTCTAAATGAAAGCATATAAAGTTAGTGCAATATTACCAATACAAAATGCAGCGTCCAATTCCAGCTAGTACAATCATGTCGTCGAATACTCAGTCTGTTAGAACAATTTTATTTATATCACTGCATTAGTAAACAAATGTGAATCTTAAAATGATAATATACTGTAAAGCATTTCCTGCATTACTAAATCAACAGTGAATCTTAAGATGATAATATACAATAAAGCATTTCCAAAGCATTTGAGATGATAATATACTGTAAAGCATGATAAAGAAAAATTCGGTATGATCGGTCGTTTTCGTGTAGGATACGCAATAATATTTCAGAGACAAAAACACTCTAAAGAAGATAATTTTTAAAGTTTCAAACACAAACATTTTTTCCATACGGAACTTTTGGAGAGCTAGCCGTGGCAATGCCCTTTCATTATGTAGCCTTCTGATTCAAAGGAACATGGTTTGAATTCTTTATTGCGAATATTTTATACTATCTACAGGGAAGATGAATTTTTGCTTTCTACAGGTTTATGGTTTTCCTTATACAAATGTCCCCCTTAATGCGCATGTATCTTTGTAGTTTTATGAGCTGGTATAAATCATATAACAGAAGTGATATATATTTAAAATTGTTAATTATTAAAGCAGGATTTATTAATCTCTGAAGAAAATCTTAACAAAAAATGAATATTTTTTTTTAAATCTTTCGCAAAATATATTACTAAAAAAATATATAACAAGATACACTTTGTTTTTTTCACTGGCTTGATTTAATTTGCTAACTAAAAGATGTTCAGATTATAAAATTAATTAGATAGTAAAATTAGATCTGAGTTTGAAAGTTTTTAATTATATTCTTGTCAGGAATCTATTTTCTATATGGATTTCTAATTAACCAATGCAACAGAATTATTTTTATGACATAAAATAAATTAAAATATATATATTTATGGTGGAGCTATAAATTTATGTATTACAACTCAGAAATGTATAATGTCTGTAAAGAGATTAGAATGTATACACATTAATTGACGCCAATGTATGACATATACCTTTTTTGTAACATCACCTTTATTTCAACCACATACTCTACACACACCTGTATTCTAAATTATTTCCAAATTAAAATAAATTTATTTATAAAAAAAAATTAATTTTTTATTATTGTGGAAAGTAAATATTTTGTTTTAAATTATGTCTCAGCCCATTTTGTAATTGGAAAAACATTATAATGTAAAAAAAAAAACTTTTATCATTTAATACAACTTAGTTCATATTTTATAACCCTTTAATTAATTTGACCTGCTGTTTACCACTGTGATTCAAACTTATGAGCTTTTAACGAAGCAGGTTTCATAAATCACAGTAACAAGGATTTTGGTATGTAGTTTTATTTTGTGGTGAATTTTAATTCTTCTGATTTTCAATGTTCTCGGGCTAAACCGTCCTGGACCCGCAATATGAATGTACTCGTTCTTTGAGAATAACTCGAAAATCATTGCAGCTAGAAAATATAAGTTTAGTATGACATTATCTTTTATGGTAACTTTTATTTCTTTAGATGTTGAACATTAATGAGGCGAGCTTGTTTAGGAATGTACTCGTTTTGAAAATAAATAAATCTAGAACGGGGGTAACCACAAATTTCTAATTTCATCCTCTTCTTGTCCTGGCGATATATATTTTAGCATTTTGGATTTTAAATCTTTTCAGGCTACTCTGTTGTGTGCTTGCCATAAGAATGTACACGTTTTGGTGAACAGTTTAGAAACTGGAGCATTTAAATATTGTTATTACTTTAATGTTGCAATATACCAATTACTGTAATATAGGTATATTCCAAACATATTGTAATATATCTGTTATTATAATAATAAGTATCTATCTATCTATCTGTCTGTCAGTCATGCTTTTTTTGGTAGTTCCCGAATAGACAGAGACTTGCAATTTGGTACACTTCTCGATCGTTCGATAAAATCCCCTGAAAAAATCGATTTTTTTTTTTAAAACGTACTCTAGAGGGGAGGGGGGGGGGGGGCTCTACACTAAAGCGTTCTTAACGTGAAATGATAGGAAAGCATAATTTGTCATAAGATAGAGGCTTTGAATTTGGTGTATGGGTAAATCTTTCGAAAGGAAGAAATCGTGCTCTTTCAGATTTCCAATATTTTCTACTTATGGGGTGCCGCACACCAAAATGTTCTATTTACCGAATAAATGAGAAACGACTCCTTTAAAATTTGATAGAGGCTTGAAATTAGGTATATGGACTAATCATTTGACGAAAGCACTCAAAACAAATATAGATTTTCAAAAACGTTCGTTTAAAGGGGTGGTCCAGAGAAAAACGTTCGAAAGATGAATTGATAAGAAAACATGCTTTGGGATGAGATAGAGATTTGAAATTTGGTGATCTGGTAGATAGTTTGGAAGGAAGAAAGCGTACAATTTCAGTTTTCCAATACTTTTTACTTTAGGGGGTGTCACACACAAAAATGTTAGATTTTCGGAATGAAGTAGAAACACCCCATTTAGAACGGGATAGAGGTTTTATATTTGGTGTATGGGTGAATCATGTGATAAAAAATCCAAGAAGAATGGCGTTCTTCAAAAATGCATTTTTTAAGAGGTGGATACTCCACAGAAAAGCATTCGAAAGGTGAAAAAAACATGCTTCGCGATGAGTTAGAGACATCAAATTTGATGTACGGGTAGATAATTGGAAAGGAAGAAAGTGTGCAATTTCAGTTTTCCAACGTTTGCTATTGTAGCGCGTGCCATACACTAAAATATTCGATTTAACGAACAAATGAAAAACGTCTTCTTTACAATATGATAGAAGCTTGAAATAGTATATGGGCTAGTCATTTGATAAAAAAACCTAAGATTATTACGATTTTTCAAAAATGATCATTTAAGGGGATGAAACACAGAAAAACTTTCGAAAGATGAAGTGATAGAAAAACATACTTCACGATAGGATAGAGACATCAAATTTGGTGAACGGGGAGATAGTTTAAAACGGATAAAGTCTTCCATTTCAGATCTCCAATATTTGTTACTTTAGGGTGTGCCACACACAAATATGTACGATTGTCGGGAATAAATGAGACAAGCTTCCTTTTAAATGTGATAGCTGCTTGACATTTGGTATATGGAACAATCATCTCATAAAAAACTCAAGACGAACAGAGTTTTTCAAAAATGTTCATTTATGGGTGTGCTCTACAGAAAAACGTTCGAAAGGGGAGATGATAAAATAGTATGCCTTGGGATGAGATTGAGACTTTAATTTGGTGTACTGGTAGATAGTTTGAAAGGAAGAAGTGCGCTATTTAAATTTCCCAATATTTTCTTTTTTCGGGGGTTCTGCACACTAAAATATTCGAATTGTCGAATAAATGTGAAACGCGAACTGTAAAAAAAAAAAAAAATCAGGGGTTGCTTAGTGCGAGACCGGTTATTTTCAACGGGTATTCGGTTAGTCTATATATACTAATTACCAAGTGTCCGTCTGTCTGTCTGTCACGCTTTTCAGGGCACTTCCCGATTAGATAGATGCTTGCAATCTGGTACATGGGTCGATCGTGCTATGAAACTCCCTGGGAAAATCATATTTCCCGAAAATATTCTGAAGAGAGGGTTCTCCACACCAAACCGTTCGGAAAGTGAAATGATAGAAAAGCATAATTTATGATAAGATAAAGACTTCAAATTTGGTGTATAGGTAAATCGTTCGAAATGAATAAAGTGTGCAATTTGAGATTTCCAATATTTTCGACTGAAGGAGGTGCATCACATCAAAATGTTCGATATGCCGAATGAATGAGAAACGGATCTTTTAAAATTTGATAGAGGCTTGAAATTTATTATATGGACATCATTTGATGAAAAACCTAGGACAAATAAAGCTTTTCAAAAATGCTCGTTTAAGGGGGTGCTCCAGAGAAAAACTTTCGAAAGATCAATTGATAAAAAACATCCTACGGTATGATACAGATATTTCAAATTTAGTGTACTGGTAGATAGTTTTGAAAGAAGATAGTGCACAATTTCAGTTTTCCATATTTTCTACTTTAGGGAGTGCCGCACACCAAAACGTTCGATTTGACGAACAAATGAAAAACGACTCCTGAGATGCTTGAAATGTAGTATATGGGCTAATCATTTGATAAAAATACCCTAGATGAATACGGTTTTTCAAAAATGTTTATTTAAAGGGATGTTATACCAAAAAAACCTTGAAAATGTGAAGTGATAGGAAAAACATGTTTCGCGGTAGGATGGAGACTTCAAAATGTGGTGTACGGGTAGATAGTTTAATAGGAAAAAAGTGTGCAAATTCAGATTTCCTATATTTGCTATTTTAGAGGGTTTCGCACACCGATATGTTCGATTTTCAGATTAAATGTGATAGAGGCATGATAGTTGGTATATGGTCAAATCATCTGATAAAAAACCCAAGACGAACGCATTTCTTCAAGAATGTTTATTCATTGGTGTGCTTCACAGAAAAACATTCGATGGGGAAATGATAAAATAGTATGCTTTGGGATGAGATAGAGAATTTAATTTGATGTACGGGTAGATAGTTTGAATGGGAGAAGTGCTCAATTTATGTTTTCCAATATTTTCTTCGTTAGGAGGTTCTGCGTAGGAAAATATTCAATTTGCCGACTAAATGTGAAACGCGAATTATTCAAAAATTTACATTATTAAGGGTTTTCTTATTGCTGTTGATTTTCAACGGGTATTTGGCTAGTATTACAATAATATTGTAATATACCTATTATTCCAATCCATCATCTATTTCCAATTTTCACACTTTTCGAAATTCGCAAGTTTTCCATATATATGAGATTGTTGAACACTACTGTACGTCATATATAAGATCTAACTAAAATATTCCACACAATTATCTGGAATACTTTGCGAATTTAAATAATAGAAGCTATATTTGACCCGGGAGAAGGCGCGATCGAATTGTGAACATGAGAATGCGAGCTGTGTATCATACACCTAGACAAGTCATTGCCTTTTAAACTTCTCATCATGTGCACATTTACTATTATGGTAAATAAAATTAATTAAAAGGAATACTAATAACTTTAAAATCACTTTGCACATGCAACCTGTTTTCTATACATTGGTTTTTTACATCGTATATTAATTGAGGATATATGCCTCATACAACTATTCATTTTAGGCAATAATATATGAGTTTTCTATCACTTTCAATTGAACAGTCAGATTACATTTCAGATATATATATTTTTTATGTCATATCCCGCTCTTGAAATAAATACTGATATGATCAACAAAAATGTTTATCATGAAATCGTCCACAAATAGAATCCAAAGCAGTCAAAACATCCTTTAAAAAATTGTGTTCCCGGGAAGTTGAACACTTTATTTTATTTTGTTGAACACATAATTTACTACCCGTACGTTGGTTTTAAACTTCTGATTCATTCACTTAGTACAAATTTTGCGAATTAACATTATCTACCGTCTTTTGCAAATTAACACTATCCATTCAATACCGTGCTACTCTCGAATTATCAGTATCACTTTCTCATTGTCAGTTTCACTTTCGGCAGAAATCCCCTGTCGTTCGTCCCCAGAATCCTTCGTCTATAACTGCTTCATGATTTTCACTGAAATATTCGTCAAAAAATGCTGGAACAATGTCACAAGAAAGGGCTCACGGGAATTTTTTTTCTTCCGAATCGTACCAAAATCTAATCAGCAAAAAGGTAACCCACAAGTGATTCATCTACCGAATTTTGTGAAATTCGGTCCAGTAGTTCTTCAGTTAGAGTGGATAAAAGCTTTTGCGGGCCATTTCGCAAAAAAAGGCGGTTCTTTTATTCCAAAGCGTACCCAAAACTAATCAGCATCAGACTCGCTCACAAGTGACTTACCAAATTTTGTGAAATTCGGTCCATTAGGTTTTTAGTTAGAGTGGATACAAAATCTGCACAGACAGACAGACAGACAGACAGACAGACAGGCAGACACACAGGCAGACAGACACACAGACACACACACAGACGTCACGCTAAAAATAGTTTTTTCGTATTCTGGAGGTCTCGAAACTTGTAGATCCGTCGAAAACTCGAGTTGTGATTTTCGACATGATTCTAATACTTCCCCTATACATTACCATGTATTGCAGGGAAAGTAAAAATGTCTATCTATATAAGATGCACTTGACTGATTAGCTGACCAACTAACTGAATGACTGAGTGATATATCAAAATTATCGAGCACTTCCACTATACCTATTATCTTAGGTTTGGCGTCATTCAATCCGTGTTAGCTTCGAGGCTACGGGTGGAGCATAAAATTAAAAAAATCGAATTAAACAAAACAATGCAAAGGAATAATACAAAAGACTCCAAACCACTTTGATTAATCATCGAATACCTCCATTCTAGCTAGAATATCGGTGTACATCTAATTCGATCTATCTCATATTTTAAGTCAAACAAACAATCATATTTTTCAAAAAGTTTGAACTTAGGATGACGATGAAAAAGGAATGATAAAAAAATTGCAACAATTTAACTTAATTATCGAGTAATCTCACTCTGTTTTGATTCTTAGTATTGGTCTCATTTGATGCTTCGTCCAGTCCAGATCAAGGGGGAAGTTTCTTAAATTGAAATTAGGGGTGACGATATGAAGATATTTTTAAGAAATTCTGCCGCACATTGCCTCTCAAAAGTAGTAAATACACAATTTGATGCTATTTAGCTGCCAACAATCAAAACTGCAAAAAATAAATTACTTTACATATATAGCGTGATACAGTTTTTCTAACTGTAAAAAAATCGTTACACAGTAATTAAACAATTTGAAATTGATATTCAATTTATTTATGAGCCACAAATAATAAAAACGCAATTAGTTATAATTTTGCTGCAAGTCAGAATAATCAAACAGTTAAATTTTGTTGCGGGTGGAAATAAGATTCGTTATATTTTCAAATTTAACAAAATTATAAAACACGTGCCAGTTTTATTTAAATCTGGAAAGATTTTGATATTCAAAATTGTTATCAACTACTTTTGTTAAATGTTTTCGAGCGTGCGAAGTGCGGGCTTCAAATATTTGGCGTGGGCTTCAAATAATCAAGCGTGGGCTTCAAATATTTGGATGGTTTCGAATATCAAAACACAATCAAATTTCCCACAAATGTTAACATTCCCTTTCTAATAAGCACATGACGCCACTTTTATGCACTATTACCACAAGCAAACCCTGCAAAAAATATCCTGTGTGTTTCTTTTCCGGTTTCGCTGTCAAGGAGAAATAAATGTTTGGGGAGCTCTGGGATATGATGTAGTTCAAAGAAATGTTTATTTTTGGTTGTGCTTTTGATTAATGGAGCGCACAAAAAATACCTTAATGTAGCAGTTTAGGAGTTCAAGGATAACAACACAATCAGCTGAACTAATTTGCTTCATACTAAAGAGAAAAATAAAGAACACTACAGAATGAATAATTTGGCATGGACATAAAGTGAGACCGTGATGTGAGATAGCGTTATAATCTGGTCTAGCTTATTATTTAATTACTTTTTTCTTATTTGGAAATCTTAGAGATTGATTTATCATTGCATCATATCACTGGTATTGGAACGATATAAAATAGAAATACATGAAATGTGGTTTCTTAGAAGAGGGCGGGGGTAATAAATATTTGAAAACCCTTGAATTGCAAAAGTGATATATTTATAAAAAATCTGTTTTTAAATACTGGTTTCTGTTTTCGAATCATTACTTGAAAACTTAATGATACATATATAGAAATTATGCATATATTATTTTAATAAAAAAATAACACAGTATTAAACACATATGGACTCATAATAAACTTTAATTTTTATTTAGAAGAAACAATTTACATGCATAAAAATCATACATAAAAATTTTGAATTAAATTTTTTCAAACTCATTTTTTATCACATTTCTTTACACTGGTGACCAAAATTAAGGTTACAAACACATTTTTGTCAATAATTCAGAATAGCTACGACTAATATTAAAAAATTGATATCTTATATAAAGTGGCGAACGGTAAGCATCCAGTGTTTGTTAAACGGTTAAAATGGTACGTTTGGTGGGAAAACGAGAAAGTGACCATTTTACGTATCTGAGAATTACGGCTATAAAAGTGTGTTTCATGAAGGAAAAATCATGATAAGGACTGATTTCAGTAAAAAACAAGAAAGATCAATCATGCATAAGCATTGATTATGAAACACTTTCCAACTGAAATGTAATTTCATTTAAAAATTTCTAAAATGTGATTCATTCAGTGGTAATATCTTTTACATTATCACAGTACTACAGTAATTTATTATACTTAAATATTTAAAACTGTATCGAAATATAAATCATCTGATTCTTTATGCAAAATCAATGAATATTTCATTCATATAACTTGTATTCCAGACTCCAGAGCTAAATAATTTTGTGTGAAAAAAATTCAGCAATTCTTATGTAATTCATCTTACAATCGCTTGAGATATTTGCATTCTGCATATGTTAAAATTAGGCTTTCTTGAAGAAATAATAAAAGTTTAGGGATCATTTAAAATCACAACTATTGTAATTGCATAGGCACGGAATTTAGATACACAGATAATACACAGATAATATATATGTGTATGTGTATGTACTCAAAGTATTGGAATCGTGCCGAAGATCGGAACTCGAATTTTCAAAGGATCTAACCGTTTTGGGACTTCTAGAACACGAAAAAACTACTTTTAGGAAGACGTCTGTGTGTGTAAGGGTGTATCTGTGTATGTTTCTGTGTGTCTGTGTGGATATTACACCCACTCTAATTGAAAAACTAATGGACCGAATTTCATACAATTTGGTAGGTATGTTTTTTGTGGGAAATCCTGATGTTCATTAGATTATAGAACGATTCGTAATAAAAGAATCTGCCTTCTTTGCGAAATGGCCGCAGAAATTGCCTTTATCCACTCTAGCTAAAAACTAATGAACCAAATTTAACAAAATTTGGAGTATAATATTTCAATAACCTACAAGTGATTTATATACCAAATTTAACAAAATTTTGTATATAAATCATTTGTAGGTTATTCTACTACGATTCGGGAAAAAGGAACGGGCTATTTTTGCGAAATGGCCAGCAAAAATCGTTATATATAAAAATAAAAGACTACGTGTGCTCAATTATATCAATTAAATTCCTATTTTATATGTGATTTTTGACAACAAAAAGAATAAGACTAACCCCATTACTCTAGGACTAGCCGTTCTTGAGATATTCTAGTTTTTTCGCGTTTTCGCTACGCCACCTTTGACAATAAGTCCAGCTATCAAATGAGAACCAAATTTAAGTTTAACGTGTAAATTCAATGTCATTTAAAATGCTTATGTTGTGCAGATAAACTCAAATTATCATTGAATAAATAAAGAGAACGAATATGAGTCTGCAGAGAAAGACATGTGCTGTCCACATCAGAATTTTTAACAATATTACACCAATGATTTATAGAAGTGAACGGGGATTATTTTCAGGCCATTTCGAAAAAAATGTATGATCTATATTTAAAGATCCATCAAATTTTTGTCGAATAAAATGTTCAACAAATTTAAGCTGTGTACCAAATTTTAACTCTCTAGGACGTAGGAAAGTGCATTTAAAATGCCATCAATTAAATTTATCATGAAGAGTTATATAAAATTTAAAAAAAATGAAAAATTGTTATCTACCAAATTTATTTTAAAATATGAAGCCACTCCCATATGCAAAACGTTTAAACAAATGGAGAGATATTTATTATATAATATCTCTCTCTTTTCTTTCTGGAAGATATCCCAAAGTCAGAATTTAAATGAATTTGTTTTTTTCCCTATATTAAATAATTTTTTTAATTAAAAAACTACTTAACATATTTTACTGAATTTTTTTTTATATATTCTATGGGATAATGTGAATATTTCCTAAAAATTTCGAAGCAATTCGTGAATTTTAAATTTACTTAAAAAATGTTTGAAAAATTAGGTCCCATAGGGTTCAATGTATTTCATTTTTTCAACCCGGGTTCAATAAAAAACTAATTGGGTGATATTATTTATTTATATTCCCATAGGTCCTACAGACCGTCTGAACAACATACTAAAATTTCATTTTGATAAACTCATTTTTACGGCAGTTATCGTGCTAACGGACAGACAGACAGACAGACAGACAGACAGACAGAATGAACAAAATCATAAACACTTTTCAACTTTGTTGTAAAGTGTTAAAAAGGACTGATTTCAGTAAAAGGTCTCGTAATCGCATAGACGATGGACTGATATGGAGTGTTATCGGCAAGCTTGAAGATGGCCAGTCTCAAACGGCGGTCGCTCGATGTTTATGAGTGTCTCGACTGATGGTATCCAGGTTATAGTACCAATTCCCCACAACGGAGTCTATCACCAGGAGACCCGGCCAAAGTCGCCCAAGAGCCACAACACTACAGAGGATCGATACATGACATTAACTGCATGACGCCATCGAGGGACTACGGCTAGAGAACTCTCTCAAGTTCTCGCTGCTGCATATAGAACAACAATTTCTAAGCAAAATACATACAGACGCCTAGCAGAGAAGACTTTCACGCTCGGCAACCAACGGTGTGTGATCCCCTCAACAGATCGCAGAAGCGAGTCCGTCTTTAATGGGACTAGGCACATCATTCCTGGACACATCAAGATTGGGGCCTTATCCTCGAGATGATGAACCGAGAATCAGTACCCAAGGTGATTACTTACGAGTCTTCGTCTGGAGAGAGCCTGGATCCCGCTACCGTAATTCCAACGTAATATAAATCGACCCCTTTGTTGGAAGTAAAATCCTTGTTGGATGGTCGTATACCACTGCACATCTTAGATGCGGGAACCTTATATGAGGCGTTTCCAGTTGAAGAGGACTTTGCTTTATTGGGCGATAATGCGAGGTCATGCAGAGCTCAACTTGTCGATGATTTTCTGGAGGAAGAAGGTATTCACCGTATGTTGCGCCTAGCTAAATCGCCCGTCCTAAATCCTATACAACATGTTTGGGATGCTCTAGGAAGAGACATTTCAGGACGTCAATCCCTCTCTGTTAAAATCCCCAGCCGTTAGAACACCCCAGCAGTTAAAATTATCCCTTTCAGAAGATTTGTTGACACAAGCTATGATCAACAACTTGATTTACAATATGAGGCCCCGTTGTGCTGATTGTACAGCAGTGCAGGGCGGACACACTCCGTATTAACCGGACCATTTTTGAGATATGATGTGTCAAAGTATGGCTTATTTGGTCATTTTTGCATATCGCAAAAATTTACCTCTTGTTTATTTTCTTATGTTACTATTGTCTCATAGGTATGGGGCATCAGTGTACCCCGTACCTATGGCGTCTCATACCTACGGGGTCTCATAGGTATGGGGCATATATATATATATATATATATATATATATATATACTTTCACAAAAATCTAATCCAATTTCCAGTTGCTTACCTTATATATGAAACAGGGTAAGAAGGGTATTTAATACATATTTCATTTATAGTTTAATTTCAATAGTATATTATATAGTTTCAATAGTATAATTCATAATGGAATTTTAATGTAGATCAATTCATTTCTACATAATAAAATTATATGTCTGTGAGTATATGCGGGTCTTGTGGTCTGTGGAGTAAATTCTAAGCATCTTTGTCCATGCAATTTAATACACAAGTTTTTCAGAAACCGGAAAGGTGCACTTTGGTCATACTTTTTTTAATTCGAATTATTTGTTTTAAATATTTTATGTTTTGGCAAGAATTTGAGCAATTTCCATGATCTTTCGAATGATAAGCTTTAATCTAAACTACAGACTTGGAGTCAGTGTAATTCTCTTAAAAGTTAGTGTAGTATCCAAATTGCTGAGGGGAATAAAATTTTAAGTATGACTACAAGTATGGTATATTCTTGTAAACACTAGATACCGGTATCAAAAGTATTTTATAACGATTCTTTAAAGACGATTAAGAAATTCTAGAATAAAACAGATGTTTTATTCGCATATAAAATTTAAAAATCAACACCATTAGTTCAATTGTTATTTCAAGTAATATCTTAAAGAATGTTCTACAATCGATCTCAGTGTGTATTTGCAGTGTGTGTAAAATGTGGCGTATAAAAATATAAGTTTAATATTAATATAATGGTTAACGTAACTGAAGAGCGTTTGTGAATCTTGAAATTGGAACATTGAGTAAGTGATAACCTGCCATGTTTATTTACTGTGTGGCCCGATTTTCCTAAAATCCAAAAAAATTAATATACATAAATAACTTCATTAACACAAATAAAGAGATATAATTGGACAAAGTAACATTTATTGAAATATACTTTTAAAAATTAGTTAAATTTGTTCAACATTAACTTTATAATAATACACTCTAAGACAAAAAAATCGACGCATTTGGCAAATTAATCCGTTGGTAATGAAACTTTACATGCAAACACATTTCGAAAGAATATGCAAATAATAAAAACTTCGCAGTCAATGACTGAATAGTCGGAACTACAGCGCATTTAAACTGAGCAACATGGTGGTGTATATAAGGAGCGAACCTCGATTTCAGGAACTAAACGTCTAGTGGATTTCAATTCCGTTTACGCACCTTGATTGTATTAATGTCTCGCCGGCAAATTCGCGGCCACTATGAGCTTATGAAAGAGTTTGAAAGAGGACGTGCGGTCGGACTTCATGAGGCTGAATGGGCAGACCGACGAATTGCTCGACATTTGGATAGGAGCGATGCAGCAGTTAGACGATGTTGGCAGGAATGGGTCCGAAATGGCTGATTTAAAAGACAATCGGGCAGCGGACGGCCTACAGTGATGATAGAGCGGGAAGATAGAGCGATTGTCAGAGCAGCTGTGGCAGCACGAGATTCATCGTTATCAACCACCCAACGTGTGACAAAAACGAAAGTGATTACCCGAACCTTTAGTAGAAGACTACGGGGGCGGAATCTATAATCGCGACGCCCATTACGCCGCCTACCACAGGCCATTATTCACCGCCAACAACGATTGAAAAGGTACCGTCCCCGATCAACGTGGAATTGTTCGGATTGATAGCGAATTATCTTCAGTGATGATTCCCGTTTTGAACTGCGTCCCGATGACCAGCGACAAGAGTGTCTGGAGACAGCCCGGAGATCGTCAGAATCCTGTTCTTACTATCACATGCCACACGGCTCGACCAGAGGAAGTTATGATTTGGGGTACAATTTCGTTTGATAACCGGACCCCTTTGATAGTCCTCCGTAACACCATCACAGCACAGCGATACGTTGCCTACATTCTACGGCCCGTTGTATTGCCATTCTTTTACCGACACCCTGGGATAACTTTTCAGCAAGATAATGCCAGGCCACACACGGCACGCATCTGTATTGATTGTCTGCTTACGTCGCACTGCGATGGCCTGCCAGATGCCTAGATCTCTCGCCTATTGAGCACATGTGGCCTGAGTTGGGGCGACCATCCCAAAATGTATATGCATTAGCTTTTCAATTGGAGTCTAGTTGGACGGACATCCCTCAAAACACCATCCTGAAACTTTATGCATCAATGTCACGTCGTGTAACAGCTTGTATCAAGTTAAGAGGTGGATCAACGTCATATTGTCGTGCTCAATTTGTGTAGATATTTCAGTGCAATAGATCATCTTAAAATAAATTCTAATAATTTATTTTCTGTACATCCATGTCACACGTGTCAAATTTTGTCTCATTTGGATAATTATTTGTTAGTGCGTCGATTTTTTTTGTCTTAGAGTGTATATTAAATTTATAAAAATCAGCCATTATCAAAATTATTGTTACAGGTAATTACTTTACTTACAGCTGGATATTGTGATACATTGGGCTAATTTTACTGACTTAAAGTCAGCCTTTAATTATTCTTCTCAAATATTTGGTATAAAGTGTTACATAGTTCATCTTTAGTGCACCTCGTTGGGCATGGACTCTGTGTCTAGTCGTATTGGGACTTACTATTGAACAACTGAATACAACACATTTTTAGGAGCACTTGATATCACAAGTTCACATGACTGCACACGCGAAGTCTTACAAGAATTATATTCATTATATCTACTTCTCACGCCACCTGTAATATCGAAGTCCTCGAGCATTACTTATTGAAGTCATGTAACGTACAAGCAAATTTTTTTCTCACTACATATGCATAAAGTAATAGAAACATTTGTACGTTTTCAAATGTGCTGTACGGCTGTACTCTGTGGGTTCCCCATAAAGCAATTTGTAATGACGTCAGTCTCTCAATCCATCGCTCTCCTAATGTTATCCATTCTGAAAACAATAGTACCTTTAGCTGGTTTAAAGTTTTCTGAAGAATTAATTTTCTCACATAAAGACTTCAGTGTCATGTTTTTGAAACGGCTAGTAGGATGAGGACCCCCCAGAATTAATCAGAAACCACAATGATGCCTTGATCATTTATATGGTAACCTATGGGTACAATAATGTGTGAGTATATCTATATTTAATGAACTTTTCTAAACATGCTGTAATATAGGATTGGTTGACTTGCTAAAACACAAAAGAAAAAACTCATATTTGACGGACTATCGGAATGATAACACAAAGGATAACCACAGTATATTCATCATCATTAAAATTAAAATGTTCTTTAAAATTCACAAATTTACACCTTGAGTCAAACTAAATGCGTGCAGATAAGTCTTTAATTAAAGCAGTAATTTAATATCAATACAAAATATCCCTTTTAAAGCAATAAATCGTTGCATACTTCCATATTACTTTAACATCTATTAATACTGCATTAACTTATTATTAAGCACATTAGTAGGGCTTTGAACTTTGGCAGAATTATGTTTTAGATTTTATCACTGCATAATAATCAGTGCACTTTGAATTTTTAACAGAAATTAATACCTGTTTAACTTTATTAAATCCCATTATCTCTTTCAAAAGTGCTTACATTTGTATCTTAAAAATTTCAAACTCACTCCGATTTCCCAATAGAATTTAATCTGTGATTTAGCATATCGCATATTTGTATCTCTTTTATTTCTAATGAATAAACAGCGATCGTAATCCAACTATGTTCAGAGTAAGCGAATATTTTATGTAAAAATAGCCATTAATGCTCTTATATTTTTTCCCCTTAAAGTGGAAGTTCAAACTGTACATCTTGAAGAAAACTTTACAGGAAAGATTCATTCAGGTAATCACTCCCCAAAGAGCATGTTTGAAATAGAAAGTGTTCGTGCGTCAAGGTAAATACAGGGAAGATATCCCGAAGCTCCAATAGGTCCTTTATGTAATCCTGTTATATAGCAAACGTTCTTTTTTCATAAACAAATAGTACTTTGTCGAATTAATTTGCAAATGGTTGCTATTTAATAGCTAAGTATTTGCAGGGCATAAATCTGCGTGTCGGGAGATTCTGGAGCTCCCACATGTATCGTTTATAGCAAATAGACGCATAACAAAATCAAAATGAATATAATAGTGTAAATGAATTTGATATACGTTGTTTAGCAATAAAACTGATAGCATGACATCAGGAAGAGAAGTTAATATTGTGTTGGTTTCTATTCAAGGTGAGTTAGTTTAATCTGGAGATTTTCTCTTGGAAATGTAAGGTAAAAGTATGAATTTGGAAATTTTACCCTATAGATTGGTATTTATTTTTTTGTTTGTTAGTATGTTTTGAAAATTTATCATAAGAAGTTATCTGCGTGTGTGTCAGTCTTTCTATCGGTCACGTAGCGGAAAATATAAGTGACTGACAACTATAAAACTCTGTACACTGATGGTTTAGATCAGGATCAAGACAGCTCGGAATGAGTTTTCTTCAGTTCGAAGTATTTATTAGTTATTTTATATTGATACGCAGTTTTGTGTGATTTTTGCACAAATTAATTCCAAAGTGGTCAGAAATACAAGCACAAATTTACCATCTTAAAATTATAGAAACTTATCGAAGAATGTTCTTTCCAACGAACTTTGAACGGGGTTTGAATTATTTCTTTTAATAGAGTTTTCTTTCCTTCTTGAAGTTAAAAAAATTAAAAAAATCGTACTTTATGCAATTTCATATTTTATTTTTCCGTCGCAGAATTGAAGATTTACATGATTCTATATTTTGGCATACAGTGGAGTAGCATATTTTCATTAAAATAATAAAAAACAATCAACTGACTTTATTCGTTAAACTTCCATTGAATTTATTAATAATTTAATTACGGACTTTGGAATTATATTTATTATAGGTGGTAAGAGCTTATCAAGAGTTTTCAGTTCTTAAAGTAAGAATAATATACTCGTTGTAGTTCAGTAGCAGAAATTGAAAGTAAATCCATTTTTCACAATAAAATATATATTGAATTCCAGGGAGAGGGTACAAACCATATTCCCCCTATATTTGAAGCATATTTGAAGAAACATCATATAAAAATTTAAGAAACATCATATAAAACAGCATAAATGAAGTTATATGAACATTCTAAGTTTCAGCAGCAGTTTAAGTTTTATGAAGATGGTATTTTTTTATGTAGTAGGTAAACATTTATATTTTAAAAGAAAATGCGTAAAATAATGTATTCGAGTTACAAGTTCCTAAAAAAACCTGTGACAATAAAATTGATTTTGTGTAAATGGCACCCGTTTGTGTAGTTTATTTGTTATTTTAAACATTTTAAAAACAGGTAATGTTATTATTATTATATCATGATATTATTATATCGGCATTAGACCCGCCTCTTCAAAATAATTCAACATATTAAAATATCGAAATTATGACTACGATATTTCAAAAATTAGGAACTACTGTTTATATTTATATTTTATAGTTCAGGGGTTATTTTGAGCAAAATGAAGAAGAAAACCTTGCGGAAAGAACACTTTAGTTTTCGAAAATAATTTGCGAGACATTAAAATACTGAAATTATTTTTATATATTCATAAACAGAAACTTAAAGCTACTCATGTCCTTGTTGACGAGTCGGTCGGTCTGGGTCTTCAACACTCTTCAGCACAATAAAGCAAAATTTTCTTCAATTTTTATCATCCGGGTTCGAAGATGTAAGCGTCAAAACAGTTTACATTTTTCATAACACTTGGATTTCTGTCAAAAAACCCCGTCTCATATTATTGACATCATAATAGAGCAGTTTTATTAAGATCCAGCTAAGAAATTCAGAGAATTCTCTGAAGTCATTTTATACTTATTGCTTAATCCTTTTAAAGAGAACACTGTTCTTTGTCGGTAATAAATACCTCTTTTCAATATTTATTTTTAAGTAACGGATGATTTAACAAATTCTTTGACTAAAAATCTCCTAGTGAAGGTATTTTATGTTTATACTGGTATAAGTGGATACGCAATTAAATTGATTTTTATAATAATTTTAAATTTATATAGCTCATCATATTTATAAAAAATCTGATCTGGGCAGCACATGACTTTCCTTATATAATGCAATGAATTTACTACTTTTACAGTAAAAGAAAATAGATTATTTTTATAGTAGTTATTTATATTCTTTCCAAGATATTGAATTTTCGTCAATGAGTCGTCATTTTCCATGTTGCCATTATTAATGAGTCGTCATTGGTTTAGCGTCATTTTTATCCATTTGGCGAGTTTTTCGTTAATTTAGCAACATTTAAAAAGTCGTCAAGTTGGCGACATTCCACCAAATTCGTCGCCAAAATCTCGCCAAGCGCTAAAGACGAAGAAATAAGTTATTCTTACAGCTGATAAATGATTATTGGCGTTCAAATACAAAAGTATTACTCAAAGTATATTTTCAGTGAATGGAACAAGCTAGATCCACGAGAATGATGTTACCAAATTTATCGCATGGTATTACATATAAAAAGTGAACATGTTTCTCAATAGGAAATATTTCTTTTAAATTTTATATGACTTTTTGCTAATTTTTTTAAAAAATATGCAATATCTCGAGAACGGTTCATGTTAGCGTTCTAAAATTTGGGTCAATCGTTTTCTAATGAAAAATGACATAAATATCTATCTGCGTAACAATATTTGCGATTTTGATTTTTTGACAATTTTTTCAAAATTTCACTCGGAAATTTAGGGGGTTTGTGTACATTCGATTGCGTGTAAAAACAATAGGCTTCTAGTGTTCACGGATTGTGATTTCGTACCAAATTTCGTTCGAATCGGTCCATTTGTTCGTCAGTTATCGACTCCACGGTCTCACTGTGTGTGTCTGTGTGTGTAAACACACACACACACACACACACGCAGGCAGACAGACATCACTTCGAAAATGGTTGATTCGTGTTCAGGGATGTTTGAAACGTGCCCTCCCTTCGAAAACTCGGATTTGAAATTTCGACCCCGTCACAATACTTTCCTTATACATTATGTATATAAGGAAAGTAAAAAAAAATATTCAATTCAATGGGACTGTGCCTAACAACAGAAACAAATAATGTATTAAAACTAATATAGACAATGTATATATTAGTTTAACACATGTATTCACTGTATGTGCATAAATTATGTAATTTAAGGAAAATGTGTATATTATACACATTTCCCATTAAATAAACCGGTATCAATTATATTTTTAGGTTTAGCTAATACAATGGATTTCACCATTTTCAAGAAAAGTGTATTTTAGCACACCTATATATATATAAAGAAGAAAAGTGTGTATGTATGTATGTATGTATGTATGGGCCAACATCACTGGAGAGCTGATGAATCGAATTTGATGAAATTTGGTGGGTAGTCTTGAAATAGTCTAATTTAAATTTTAATCTATATTCCGAGTTTCTACAATCAGGCGTTCTCAAGATATTACTGAAAAACGAAATTTTCGTTTGTTTCATCTTCACGGGAGAACAGTTGCACTGAATTTAATGAAATTTTGTGGGTAGTTTTGAAATATCTCTCCATAAATTTAGTCGAAGTTTAGAGTTTCTAAGACCAGAGGTTGTCGAGATATTAACGGAAAACGAAATTTTTCCTAGGAGTTCTACTCTCTACCTCCATGATTCCCAACGAAAAAGGTTGGGCATCGTTTGTTTAAAACGTGAAAGTCAATTATATCTGAGTTTTATGGGAGTTTATTGAACGTATTAGTCACTTTTGACAATCGCAGGTTTGAAATATGAATTTAAATGGAAACTCTATTACCTTGGTTTATTTTTCAGAGGTTTACTCAACAACGAAAAGTATTAAGAAATCAAAATGATTATTTAATTATAAGTATTTTGTGAGGATTAATGGTTATTTAATTATTAGCATTTTACATCATGACAAGCCATTTGACTTGCAGTAGACGTCGATGATGCCGTTAATTACCAGCTGAAAATTCTGAACTACCTTGAGATACATAGACTGCCTTCTCATATCTTGAAGTTAAAGAAAGGATCACCAATAATGCTCTTGCGGAATCTGGACCCACCAAAACTATTCAATGGAACACGGCTCTGTCTCAAAGATATTTTACCAAATGTTATAGAAGCCACGGTATTAACGGGAGAGGCAAAAGTAGAGGAATTATTCATATCTTGCATATCGTTGATACCAACCGACCTGCCATTTAGCTTCAAATGAGTCCAGTTCCCAGTTAGATTGGCATTTGCCAGACTATCAACAAGGCTCAAGGACAAACCATTAAGTTAGCAGGCGTGTATTTAGAAAGTTCTTGCTTCTGCAATGGTTAATTATATGTGCCATGCTTAAGACCAGGACCTTCACAAAATTTGTATGTTTTAGCTTCGGTAGGAAAATAAAAAAATCTGATGTGGGCAACACATAACTTACCTTATATAATGCAATGAATTTACTACTTTTACAGTTAAAAAAATGTTATTCTTATAGTAGGTACTTATATTCTTTCCAAGATATTGAATTTTCTTCAATTAGTTGTAATTTTGATTGATTTAGCGTCATTTTTATCCATTTGGCGAGATTTTTGTTAATTTGGCAACAATTAAAAAGTTGCCAAGTTGGCGACATCTCGCCAAATTCGTCGCCAAAATCTCGCCAAGCATTATGGACGAAGAAATAAGTTATTCTTACAGCAGATAAATAACTATTGGCGTTCAAATACAAAAGTATTACTCAAAGTATCTTTTTTCATCACTGGAACGAACTAGATCCTCGAGGATGATGTCACCCAATTTATCGCATGGTGTTACACATGAAAAGTAAACATGGTTATCAATAGGAAATATTTTTTTTTATTTTATGACTTTTTGATAATTTTTTTTAAAAATGTGCAATATCTCGAGAACGGTTCATGTTAGCGTTCTAAAATTTATGTCAATCGTTTTCTAAAGAAAAATTACATAAGAAATGTCTATTTGCGTAACTTTATTAGCGGTTTTGATTTTTTGACGAATTTTTCAAAATTTCACTCAAAAATTTAGGGGGGTTCTGAACATTCGATTGCGCATAAAAGCAATAGGCTTCCAGTGTTTACGGATTGTGATTTTTGTACCAAATTTCGTTCGAATCGGCCCATTCGTTCGTCAGTTATCGTCTCCACAGACTCACTGACACACACACACACACACACACACACACACACACACACACACACACACACACACACACACACACACACACACACACACACACAGACATCACTTCAAAAATGCTTGATTCGTGATCAGGGATGCTTGAAACGTGCTCTCCCGTCGAAAACTCGAATTCGAATTTTCGACCCCGTCACAATACTTTCCTTATACATTATGTATATAAGGAAAGTAAAAATGTGGTTTACTAGCAAGCACTGCGGCAAAACCTAACAAATTAAGGTAATGCAATTTAATTTGTTAACATTTGCATTATTGCATAGAGTTTAAGAGTCATTTTAGTTTTAATTTCAAGGAGTACATATTTAAAACTGTAGATATTGACGGTACATCAATTGTGGACACCTAATAATTACATTCCGAGATGCTGCCCGGAGGGCCTAGCTGCGAAGGGCGAGCCGGAGGCAGCTGTGACTTATATAATACAATAGTTTTTGATTACATAACGCAATGACTTTACTTCTTTCACAGTGAAAACACAATGTATAAGACTCACGGTGTATTTTTTATCGGAGTTTTGCGTCGCAAATCCCGAAAAACGCCGGGTAATCGCTGCTAGTTTATTATAAAGTAAAACTATTTTTCAAGGCAACCAAACTTACCTTCTCCTCCAATAACTTAGTTTTCAAATATTTGACATTAAACAAATACTATTTACTAAATATAAATTATTATTATGATTGTTAGGGGTTTTGAATAATATTAAAATACTTTCACTAGCATTACTTCTATCCTGGGGGAGTACTGCCAATTTCAAACCACAAGGACTGTTTAATTCCAGTGTTTCCCTTGAGGATATTGTAGGACATAGAATATACCCGCCGAATTATCCGTACAGTTTCATTCATATGTTGCACATTCCGTGACACGCACAATCACTGTAATATAAGCAGTTAATTGCTGTTCAAATAACTTTCAGGGCACTTTAAAATTCCTCAAATGAAAAGTTTATTTTGGAAGTTTTATCCTAAAGAATTCAATGTTAAATTTTTATAATTTACGTTTCATTTATTAAACGTTTGATAAAGTAAAAGACAATAATAATATATATATATATATATATATATATATATATATATATATATATAATGTATATATATATATATATATATATATATAATGTATATATATATATATATATATATATTTCAAAGTTATTAACTTTAATTTTGGGTACAATCAATTATAAACTGGATCACAATCTAAAATTTAGCGCAAATAATTATAAATAAGCTTACTTACGTTTCTGAAATCATTGGATTGCATTCTTCAATACAACTTCAAATGCTTAATTTCGTTAAATAATTTACAGATATCCTATTTTTTGTGGGCGTAACTATCAGGGGTGGATCCTCTATTATTACTTTCCTTATATACATAATGTATAAGGAAAGTATTGTGACGGGGTCGAAAATTCGAATTCGAGTTTTCGACGGGAGAGCACATTTCAAGCATCCCTGATCACGAATCAAACATTTTTGAAGTGATGTCTGTGTGTGCGTGCGTGTGTGTGTGTGTATGTGTGTGTGTGAAAGTATGTGTGTGTGTGTGTGTGTGTGTGTCAGTGAGCCTGTAGAGACGATAACTGACGAACGAATGGACCGATTCGAACCAAATTTAGTAAAAAAATCACAATCCGTAAACACTGGAAGCCTATTGTTTTTATGCTTAATCGAATGTTCAGAACCCCACTAAATTTTCGAATGAAATTTTGAAAAAATCGTCAAAAAATCAAAACCGCTAATAAAGTTACGCAAATAGACATTTCTTATGTAATTTTTCATTAGAAAACGATTGGCATAAATTTTAGAACGCTAACATGAACCGTTCTCGAGATATTGTACATTTTTCAAAAAAATTATGAAAAAGTCACATAAAAAAAAAATTCCTATTGAGAAACATGTTCACTTTTCATATGTAATACCATGCGATAAATTGAGTGACATCATTCTCGTGGATCTAGCTCATTCCATTCATGAAAAAATATACTTTGAATAATACTTTTGTATTTGAACGACAATAGTCATTTATCTGCTGTAAGAATAACTTTTTTCTTAGTGCATAACGCTTGGCGAGATTTTGGCGACGAATTTGGCGGAATGACGCCAACTTGGCGACTTTTTTGAAATGTTGCCGAATTAATGAAAATCTCGCCAAATGGATAAAAATGATGCTAAATCAATGAAAATGACGACTAATTGTCAAAAATTCAATATCTTGGAAAGAATATTAGTATCTACTATAAGAAAAACCTATTACTTTCCTTATATACATAATGTATAAGGAAAGTATTGTGACGGGGTCGAAAATTCGAAATCGAGTTTTCGACGGGAAAGCACGTTTCAAGCATCCCTGATCACGAATCAAACATTTTTGAAGTGATGTCTGTGTGTGTGTGTGTGTGTCTGAGAGTCTGTGGAGGCGATAACTGACGAACGAATATACCGATTCAAACCAAATTTGGTACAAAAATCACAATCCGTAAACACTGGCAGCCTATTGTTTTTATACGCAATCGAATGTACGGAACCCTCCTAAATTTTCGAATGAAATTTTGAAAACATCGTCAAAAAATCAAAACCGCGAATAAAGTTACGCAAATATACATTGTAATAGACTTTTCATATGTAATACCATGCGATAAATTGGATGACATAATTATCGTGGATCTAGCTCGTTCCATTCATGAAAAAGATACTTTGAGTAATACTTTTGTATTTGAACGCCAATATTCATTTATGTGCTGTAAGACTAACTTATTTCTTTGTCTATAACGCTTGGCGAGATTTTGGCGACGAATTTGGCGGAATGTCGCCAACTTGGCGACATCTTGAAATGTTGCCAAATTAACGAAAATCTCGCCAAATGGATAAAAATGACGCTAAATCAATTAAAATGACGACTAATTGTCGAAAATTCAATATCTTGGTAAAAATATTAGTATCGACTATAAGAAAAACCTTTTTTTTTTACTGTAAAAGTAATAAATTCATTACATTATATATGGAAAAGCATGTGGTGCCCACATCAGATTTTTTTAAATGTGCTGCAATGCGTTTGTTGTACTACATTATTTATGCTACATAAAATAATATATATGCTATTATAATGCATAATATAATTTATTTTATTTGTTAGCTATTTCATATATAGTTTTCTCATATGAAACCGTATCTTAAGAACTTTGTGTATATTTTATTGTGTAATTGCAGAAATCGTTGTGGTTTTAAACTTTTGGCCTTCGCTTTCAAAGTATTATTTTCTCTTATAAAATGTGTATTTTTTTAACTTCATTGATTGTTGTTCGTGATTTTACACTGATTGCTTGGAATTTTAAGTACTTGGCTGTTGCTTTCAAATTAACTTTTTGATTTAATATATCTTATGCTTTTAATGTTATTTCCAAACAATTTATAAAAGTGGTTGCATTGTTCTCTTGGTGTCTGTAACTTGCTTTGTACTTCGTCGATTTGTATGTCTATGCATGTATATTGTCTATATATATATATCATAGCGTACTATTTTTCTATGTTTTGTCCCGCACGTCCCTTGTAACTGTCATACACTTTTTGGGTGAACATTACGGCCAATCAATAAATAATCAATAAATATATATATGACTAATACCGATTTTTCTTAAAAGTCATAATAGGTTCCACACAACTCATCAAAGGTATTTAGACCGCCTTTGAAAATGTTATAAAAAAATTTTGGTTTTTAATGCATTTTTGAAATCTGGATAATTTTCCCAACGATATGGATATTCCATAAAATGACATACTGGGCGATTCAAAAGTTCGAAGCAAAATTAAAACGCTATGAAAAAATATTTATTGTCGGAGAGACATGCGGTTAAGAGATTCATATTCACCGTGGTGGGGGATTTTGCGTGGCATGAAAAAAAAATAGATCAAACTCTCGACACTCGGGGGGCTGCGGCAGATAAAGCCATGGAGATGACTTATGCATGAAGGTGCTTGCACACGTGACTGGCCTGCGAGATCTCCAGATCTCACATCCTGTGATTCCTCGTTGTGGGGAAACCCAAAATCACGTGTGTAAGATCTGGGATCTCGTAGGCCAGTCATGTGTGCAATCACCTCCATACAAAGTCATCTCCATGGCTTTATCTGAAGCAGCCCCCCGAGTGTCGAGAGTTTGAACTAATTGTTTTTTATGCCACACAAAATCCCCGACAGATACACATCCGTAGGGTAAAATTTAAACCAGTGTAAAAAGATTCGATTTCCCTAGGATCTGATGAAACAAGGATTAAAAAAAATACTTTTTTGTTTTATAGAAAATATTTTTGAAAAGTACAGACAATATCACTTGTTTCTAGTAAATTAATTTCATATATTAAATCGTTTGAATGTCTGGGGCTACCATTTTATTCTAACACAAGTACTTATAGATTAAGTTTGCGGAAATACTATAATTGAGATACTTATAACACACATAGTATTTTTATTCATTTCAATAATTGATACAATATCGACTATACAATGTTTGTCTAACGCTATAAGATATGAAAACATGTTTGAAATAAATATTATCTTTATAAATATCAAACAAACCCGTGAAAACCACCTTTTCATAAATTCATTAGTTTTCAAGTTATTGTTCATACCCAAAGTATACAAACGTTTCTTTTATCCCCCAAACAGATACATTTGGTTAAATATTATATCATAATATCTAAAAATTATATCGACTGTTATGAAAGTTTAATCAAAATTTTTTGCATTGTTCAGGAGATATTTCGTATAGAGGCTCAATTTATAATTTCCTATTATATATCCGATGATATTTTATTCAAAATAATTCCTATTATATATCCGATGATATTTTATTCAAAATAATTCCTATTATATATCCGATGAAATTTATTCAAAATAATTCCTATTATATATCCGATGATATTTTATTCAAAATAATTCCTATTATATATTCGAAGATATTTTCTTAAAATTCAAGTTTGCATGTTAGTTAATACTTATAAAATTCCTCAATTCAATTACATATTATACTTCAGCTCCAGACAATATTTAAAAAAATTTCAAACATTTTTTCTGGAAATATTTTGACATTTACATAGTAAATATGACTTCTAAGAATTTCTTCTCTCCAAACTATCTCATACAGAAGAAGAAAAGAAAAATCAGGGAGAAACCAAAATATATATACAAATAAGTATATATTATTTGTATTTTCTTTACTGGAATCTGAATAATCATTTTTCATACCTCTTTTGAAGAAAGTAAAACATAAAGATAGCCACATTTATTCTGAAGCGAAATATGTTAGCGAAGAACACATTTAACTGTTTTCTTCAATTACTCTTAGTCCAAATTTCTGGCATATAACAAATGGACGTTGTTTAATTTTAAGAAAAATAACAATTCCATGTTTACTGCCAGTTTAGCATAATATTCCTCTCACACTTTCATATTACTTATATCCCAAGGGAAATGTATCCAGTGTCAAATTACAAGGATTCTTTAAGTATAGAGTTTTCCCTCAAGGAAATACTGTAGGTCATAAAGAATATTCCTTTGGATTGTCTTCACAGCCCAAATTACACTTCTGTGACAGCAACTGGACCCCATAGTATAACTACTCGTGATTAATAGTTATGCATGCTTATTTTATATTTGTGAATGTCGACTTCATTTTGAAAGATTTGATGCAAAGAACATTTTGTGGAAGTTTAAATATAAGAGACACAGCGATGTCAAACAATAAAATTGTTGACAAAAATATGTATTAAACTTTTTTTATAAAATTGGTAGTTAATAGTTGTTTTTAATTGCAGTAGTTTTTTAAAAACTGCAAATATTTAGGGTACCAATTCAAGCAAATATTCCAGATATATATTATTTTATTTCATTTGGCAGTTTTGCGGAAATGGTATCCGTCTGTGTTCGTTATTTGTTGTTTGAGACATTTTTCAGAACAGATAATCTTATTATTACGTCGGCATTAGAACCGCCTCTTCAAAATAGTTCAAAATATTAAAATATCGAAATTATGACTACGATATTTAAAAAATTAAGAACCAATGTTTATATTTATATTCTATAGTTACGGGGTTATTTCGAGTGAAATTAAGCAAAATGAAGCAGAAACCCTTGCGGAAGAAATACTTTAGTTTTCGAAAAAAAATTGCTACAAATTAACATACTGAAATTATTTTTATATATTCATAAACAGAAATTTATTTCGAACAAAAAAGCAAAACATCCTTCAATTTTTATCATCCAGGTCCGAAGTTATAAGCGTCAAAACTGTTTACATTTTTCATGACTCTTGGATTTCTGTCAAAAAACCACATCTCATATTATTGACATCATAATAGAGCAGTTCCATTAAGTTCCAGCTAAGAAATTCAGAGAATTCTCTGAAGTTTTTTTATACTTATTGCTTAATCCTTTTAAAGAGAACACTGTTCTGTGTCGGTAGTAAATATCTCTTTTCAAAATTTATTTTTAAATAAGGGATGATTTAACAAATTCTTTGACATAAAATCTCCTAGTGAAGTCCTTCTATGTTTATACTGCCATAAGTTGATACGCAATTAAATTATTTTTTATAATAATTTTAAATATATATAGATCAACATATTTATAAAATATATTCAATTCAATATATATATATATATATATATATATATATATATATATATATATATATATATATATATATATATATATATATATATATATATGGGACTGTGTCTAACATCAGAAACAAATAATGTGTTAAAACTAATATACACAATGTATGTATTAGCTTTAACACATATATTCACTGTATGTGCATAAAGTATTTAATTTAAGGAAAATGTGTATATTATACACATTTCCCATTAAATAAACCGATATCAATTATATTTTTAGGTATAGCTAATACAATGGTTTTCACCATTTTCAAGCACAATGTAATTTTAGCACATGTATATATATAAAGAAGAAAAGTATGTATGTATGATCCAACATCACTGGAGAGCGACTAAATCGAATTTGATGAAATTTGGTGGTCAGCCTTAAAATAGCCTCAATTAAAATTTAGTCTATTTTTCGAGTTTCTACAATCAGGCGTTCTCCAGATATAAGTGAAAAACGAAACTTTCGTTTGTCTCATCACGGAAGAATAGCTGCACCGAATTTAATGAAATTTTGTGGGTAGATTTGAAATATCCCTCCATAAATTTATTCCAAGTTTCGAGTTTCTAAGACCAGGGGTTATCGACCTATTAACGGAAAACGAAATTTTTCCTAGGAGTTCTACTCTCTAACTCCATGATTCCCAACGAAAAAGGTTGGGCATCGTTTGTTTAAAACGTGAAAGTCAATTATATCTGAGTTTTGTGGTAGTTTATTAAACGTATTAGTAACTTTTGACAATCGCATGTTTGAAATATGAATTTAAATGGAAACTCAATAACCATGGTTTATTTTTCACAGGTTTACTCAACAATGAAAAGTATTAAGAAATCAAAATGATTATTTAATTATAGGCATTTTGTGAGGATTAATGATTATTTAATTATTAGCATTTTACATCATGACAAGTCATTTGACTCTGCAGTAGACACCGATGATGACGTTAATTACCCGCTGGATTTTCTGAACTACCTTAAGCCACCTGGAATGCCTTCTCATATCTTGAAGTTAAAGAAAGGATCACCAATAATGCTTTTGGGGAATCTGGACCCACCCAAACTATGCAATGGAACACAGCTCTGTATCAAAAATATTGTACCAAATGTCATAAAAGCCATGGTATTAACGGAAAAGGCAAAGGGAGAGGACGTATTCATACCTCACATACCGTTGATACCAACCGACCTGCCATTTAGCTTCAAGCGAGTCCAGTTCCCAGTTCGATTGGCATTTGCCATGACCATCAACAAAGTTCAAGGACAAACCTTTAAGTTAGCAGGCGTAAATTTAGAAAGTTCTTGCTTCTGTAATGCCTAATTATATGTGGCATGCTCAAGAATAGGAAGTTTACAAAATTTGTATGTTTTAGCTCCGGCAGAAAAATAAAAAAAATGTGTTTTACAAGCAAGTCTAACAAATTAAGATACCTAACAAAAACCTAACAAAACCTAACAAATTAAGATACTGTAATTTAATTTGTTTACATTTGCATTGTTGCCTAGCGTTTAAGAGTCATTTTAGTTTTCCTTTCAAACAGTACATATTTCAAACTATAGATATTGACTGTACATCAAATGCGAACATCTAATAATTACATTCCGAGATGCTGCCCGGAGGGCCTAGCTGCGAAAGGCAAGCCGGAGGCAGCTATGACTTATATAATGCAATAATTTTTTTTTCTTACATAACGCATTGAATTTACTTCTTTCACAGTGAAAAAACAATGTATAAGATTGACGATCATGTTCCGGTGTAATTTTTATCAGAGTTTTGCGTCGTAAATCCCGAAAAACGCCGGGTAATCGCTGCTAGTTTACTATAAAATAAAACTATTTTTCAAGACAACCAAACTTACCCTCTCCTCCAATAACTTATTTTTCAAATATTTGACATTAAACAAATACTATTTACTAAACATAAATTATTCTTATGATTGTTAGGCATTTTAAATAATATTAAAATACTTTCACTAGCATTACTTCTATCCTGGGGGAGTACTGTCAATTTCAAACCACAAGGACTGTTTAATTACAGTGTTTTCCCTTGAGGATATTGTAGTACATGGAATATACCCGCCGAATTATCCGTACAGTTTCATTCATATGTTGCACATTCCATGACACGCACAACCACTGTGGTATAAGCAGTTAATGGCTGTTCAAATAACTTTCCAGGCACTTTAAATTTACTCAAATATTAAGTTTGTTTTGGAAGTTTTATCCTAAAGAATTCAATGTCATATTTACATAATTTACGTTACATTTATAAAACATTTGATAAAGAAAAAGAAAATAATAATACTAATAATAATATATTTATATATATATATATATATATATATACATATATTTCAAAGTTAAGAACTTTACTTTGCGTACAATCTATTATAAACTGGATTCAAATATAAAATGAACTTCAATCAATTATAAACTGAACTTCATTGATTGTTGTTCGAGATTTTACATTAATTGCTTGTGATTTTAAGTACTTTGCTGTTGCTTTCAAATTAACTTTTTGGTTTAATAAATCTTATGCTTTTAATGTTATTTACAGTCAATTTATAAAAATAGTTGCATTGTTCTCTTGGTGTATATAACTTGATTTGTACTTCGTAGATTTGTATGTCTATGTATATTGTCTATATAATATATCTATGCGTATTATTTTTGTATGTTTTGTCCTGGACGTCCCATGTAACTGTCCTACACTTTTTGGGTGAACATTACGGCCTAATTAATAAATAAATATATCCACGACTAATACCGATTTTTCTTAAAATTTATAATAGGTTCCATACAACTCAACAAAGATATTTAGACCGCCTTTGCAAATGTTATAAAAATATTTTGGTTTCTAATGCATTTTTGAAATCTGGATAATTTTTCCAACGTTATGGATATTCCATAAAATGACACACTGGGTGATTCAAAAGTTCGGAGCAAAAGTAAAACGCTATAAAAATATCTATGAGTTGGAGAGACATTCGGTTTGCAGATTAATATTCACCGTGGTGGGGGATTTTGTGTGGCATGAAAAAAATTAGCTCAAACTCTCGACACTCGGGGGGGCTGCGGCAGATAAAGTCATCGAGATGACTTATGCATGGAGGTGACTGCACACATGACTGGCCTGCGAGATCCCCAGATCTGACACCCTGTGATTCCTCGTTGTGGGGGATACCTAAATTCACGTGTGTAAGATCTGGGGTCTCGTAGGACAACCATGTGTGCAATCACCTCCATACAAAGTTATCTCCATTTCTATATCTGAAGCAGCCCCCCCGAGTGTCGAGAGTTTGAACTAATTTTTTTCATGCCACACAAAATCCCCCACCACGGGGAATAATTATCTGCAAACCGCATGTCTCTCCGACACATAGATATTTTTTATAGCATTTTAATTTTGCTCCGAACTTTTGAATCACCTGGTATATCCACATTTCAGGTACATACCAAACTAATTTGTAATATTTTCTTCGTATATCGAATAATACAAAATTTAAACCAGTGTAAAATATTCGATGTGCCTAGGGCGTGATGAAACAAGGATGAAAAAAAATAATTTTTTGTTTTATTGACAATAATTTTGAAAATTACAGATAATATCTCTTGTTTCTAGTAAATTCATTTCATATATTAAATCGTTTGAAAGTCTTAGGCTACCATTTTATTATAACACAAATACTTAAAGGTTAAGTTTGCGGAAATACTATAATTGAGATACTTATAACACACATAGTGTTTTTATTCATTTCGATAATTGATACAATATCGACCATGCATCGTTTGTGTAACATTATAAAATATGAAAACATGTTTGAAATGAATATTATTTTTATAAATATCAACCAAACCCGTGAAAACGACCTTCTCATTCATTAGTAAAGCTAAATTCATTAGTTAAATTCATTAGTTTCCAAGTTATTTTTCACACCGAAAGTATGCAAACCTTTCTTTTATCCCCCAAACAGGTACAGTTGGTTAAAAATGATATCGTAATATCTAAGAATTATACCGATTTTTATGAAAGTTTAAACAAAATCGTTTGCATTTTTCAGGAGATATTTCGTATAGAGGCTGAATTCAATTACTCTTAGTCCAAATTTCTGGCATATAACAAATGGACGTTGTTTAATTTTAAGAACAATAACAATTCCATGTTTACTACCAGTTTAGCATAATATTCCTATCACACTTTCATATTACTTTTATCCCAAGGGAAATGCATCCAGCGTCAAACTACAAGGATTCTTTAAGCATAGAGTTTTCTCTCAAGGAAATACTGCAGGTCATAAAGAATATTCCCTTGGATTGTCCTCATAGCCCAAATTACACTTCTGTGACAGCAATGGACTCCATAGTATAACTACCCATGATTAATAGTAGTCTGCTTATTTTATATTCGCGAATGTCGACTTCATTTTGAAAGATTAGATGCAAAGAACACTTTGTGGAAGTTTAAGTACAACAGACAAAACGATATCAAACAGTAAAATTGTTCACAAAAATATGTATTAAATTTTATTTATGAAGTTGGTAGTTAATTGTTGTTCTTAATTGTGGTAGGTTTTTAAACACTGCAAATATTTAGGGTACCAATTTAAGCAAATATTTTAGGTATATATAATTTTATTTCGCTTTCCAAGTTACACATTTTTAAAGTTTTTACACTTCTCGACTTGAAATTTAGACAAGAAAGAGTTAAATGTTCTTATTAACTTGATTAATGTAAACTTTTAACTTAAGATATATTACATGCTTACTTTAAACAGAAATCTCTATTTGATGGCTCTTTAGATTTGCTCCTAAACTGCATATTTCGTGAGAAAACCACCACTTCGTATGGTATAAGGTTTATTGATTGATAGTTATTAAGCACAGTCCTTTTCTGTATTTATATAAGCTTATTTCGATTTTGTTTGGAGCAGACTTTCCCCAAATTTAATCATCCAGCATCCTCTTACATTCCATTGATCTTATCGTAGGATTTCTTCTGGGAGATTAATTTTAATAGAGTTTTCTTTGGATGACAGACTGTAAACAAAATAACCATTTTACTTAGAAATTAGTCATTATATGATGTTTTTAAATAATTGAAATAATTATTATTATCATTTTAATTTAAGAAAATATACCAAATAATTTTAAATAGATAACACTGGACATGACTTCCAGGTTTCGTATTCCGAGAATAAAAATGTAAAACTTATATAATAAAGCTACTAACTGCTTCAACTCATTTTTATGTTGTGATTATACTTGTATCAAAACACATTATTAAGCAGTGAGATAGTAACTGACGTGATTTGAACTTGATACAAAACGAAAGATTATCAATTGAGTTGATGTTGAGATGAATTCAGAAGCTCAGGCAAAAAGGTCCCACTTCATCCAGGGTCCACTTCATCACCACCTTCTTCACCTACCAGACCTCACTTCACCATGTTTCTGAAAATATTTCCTAACGATCCACTAAACAAACTGAATAAATATATTACGAAATGTATTACAATTAATAAATTTCTTTTACATTGTTAAATACTATTTAGCAGTATACAAATATTTTCAAAAATAAATTGGAATTTTCATAATAAATGTGGTTGAAACATATATAATTCTTCCATTCATAGACGAAGGTAAAAATTCAAAATTAAGTATATATATATACATATATATATTATTTCTGTAATACATTTTACAGTAGTGTAAACAGAAACGTAGAATCAGCATTAATGAAACATGTATGGCCCTTGATAACGTACATGGTTTCAGAAATGCTTTTCATATTCATTTTATTCCTTTTATTTTCACTAGATTCCATTTATTCAATTTCCAAATTTCTTGCATAGCTCATCGTGCTACACTAGGCTTCTGTTTTGCAATTTATTTACCTTTACCTTCAGTTTACAAGCAATTTTCTTTGGTATTTCTCGGGTATATATATATTACAAGTAATCATAAAAATCTTCTATTATATATATATATATATATATATATACTTAAGTACTCATAAAATACTTTTTTATTTTAATATAGTAACCATTTATATTTTTCCTTCGGAGCAAGAGAGATAATATCTTCTTATAAATATTGAAAATGAGATATCTTATGAGAAATGAGATAATATCTCTTACCTTCAGTTACACTTAATCCAATTCAAACAATTTTTGCAGTTTATAAAAACTAAATACACTCTAAGTTACAACTTTAGCATAATATTCAAATCATACGTCCCCTAATCTTTGAGCAAAACTTACAGTGTCAAACTCAAGGATTGTTTAATTATAGTTTTCCTTGAGGATACTGTAGAACATAAAGAACATCCCCTTGGATGGTCCTTACAACCTCACTCATAAATTATTCTTCACGTGACAGACTGCCTCTTGCGGTATAACGTCCAGCGATTAATTGTTGTTAGGGTAGGCCTTCCCGACCATTTAATATTCTGCAACTGTCGTCTTCGTTTTGGAATTTATGGCTGAAGTGATACAAGTTTGTGTAAAATTCTGCATGTTTATAGAAAAGTACAGTAATTTCTCTGTTTGAGTTCAATTGATATATAAAGTAAGTTTAGGTTATTGCATTTTACTTTTCCCACATACACAGTATAATATAAAGTATTAGGAAGGATTCAAATTGTCGAATTTGAGTTTTCGCTGCAGGAGCACGACTCAAGCATCCCTGAACTCGAATCAAACATTTCTGTGATGATATTCCTATTTTTGATTCCACACCATTGATGTGTGTAGATTCCTTTTAGTTTTACAATCTGTAATATGTATTTTAATTCCCTCATTATGGTTGAATTTTATTGTATTTTGTAGGCAAATTTATAATAGTTAGTGTATTATGAGTAACTACTTCCATTCTACCATTGGATTTAAAATTTTAATATATATATATATATATATGGATAAAGATATATCTATATATATATATATATATATATATATATATATATATATGGATAAAGATATATCTATATATATAAATATATATATATATATATATATATATATATATATGTGTGTGTGTGTGTGTGTGTGTGTGTATATGTTAGTGTGTATGTATAATTGTGAAAGTGCAGTTTGTTAATGTGTCGTGTGTGTTAAGTTTGTTAATGTGTGTTAAGTCTGTTTGTTAATGTGTCGAAAACCTAGACCGACCAACTCATCCTAGGACATAGAGCAGCAATGTGGGCGGCCGGACTTTAATAATGTGTGTAATACATCAGATCTCAGATCGTTATTAACAATAACAATATTTAGCATTTTTTCATTTTTCATTTTATAACAAAATGTTTTTAATTCCCCGAGAATGGCGAGAATCGCATAAGTTAACATCCTAAGAAATGTCATTCACTTTGAAATTAAAATAACAATTTACTCAGGAAATTATATATATATAAATATATATATATATATATATATATATATATATATATATATATATATATATATATATATAATCCAAGAAAAAGAAGATTTAAAGGAACTTGGGATAACCAAATGCTTTGCATTTAATGGTTGGGGAGGATTGCGACTCCCCCTCCCGTTTAAAGCTGCTTTTCCAGCCTAGGCAAACGCTCACGGTACCAATGCAAAGCAAAGGTTGGTCCCCAATGTGTGCTAATACGAAGGCACCCGGACACGGAAGAACAAGACAACCAAACAGAAGGAAACTGGACCAAAAGTGATTCCTGCCCAACTCGCTATCATATATATGTTCGATTTACGCATGCGTGCTTTCTTAGCAGGTACGCATAAACTTTATTTACTTGCAAATTGAAGATTAGGATTACTTTAGGATTACTGCTAGTAAAACACAGTTTACCTATTCAAGCCTTTCATGAATGGAAATATAATTTTTCAAAAGAATTTAAGTTTTTTTACATCAGACAAAATAACAGAATTAGGAATCTTTCAATACCTGCAGCTATACAAACTTTAAAAGAAAATTTTGCTATAACTTATACTGACAAGATGGTATCACATTTTGCATTTACATGCAAAAAGTTTTACATAGATACACTTCTTCACTGCTATCTAGACAGTACTATGTACACCCCTTTACATAATAATGGGAACGTTCTATCCAATAGGATTAAAGCTATGTACAAACGAATCGGTAATGAAATTAAACTGTTAAATTTCCATATCTAATCCCCATTCCAAAGATGCATAAAGAGCCTGTGAAATTCCGTACTGTTACCGTTGGCTGTGGATCATATCTGACAATTGCTAATAAACGACTATTGAACATCCTCAAGTTTGTGATGGAAAACATCAAAAAACAGAATCATGTCATGATCAAAAATGGAGTAGAAGTTATCGATCGATTAAAACATTGTAATAAAAATATATGTTTTAAAAGCTTTGATTTCCGCGACCTATTTAACAACATTGATTTATCTAATTTATATTCAATCTTGGAAAAATTACATGAAGAATTTGATTTGAAGGATTTTATTACTTATCGTAGATACCTTGACCTTATTGAACTGGTATTAAAAGAAAATATTCTATATAACGGAAAAAATTATTACCGACAAATAAAGGGAATCCCAATGGGAGGAGCCTGCTCATCAATCTTGGCCGATATTTACCTCTCAACATATGAAAAAGGAACCCATATTTTGTCAGAAATACCATATTTCCGGTATGTTGACGATGTGCTATTGGGGTGTTATGAAACCACCACCAATTTTGATTTCACATTTTACCCACCGGAATTGGAATTAATAGAAAATTGTAAAGAAGAAAATGAAGCGGTGAATTTTCTGGACATCTCAATAAAAAAACATGGATTATATGGTCATTATACAAAGTTATATGACAAAAGAGAATTATATAGTATTAAGATAAATCATATCATCTATTGAAAAACTAATCTTACCAAAAATACTTTCAGAAATATCATACTCGGACACTTCAAGAGAAATCAAATTTACAACACGTTTAAAAAAGATTGCAATAATAGCAATATTAAAATCATAACAGAGGCTTTATATAAACATTATCCTATTTATTTCTTAAAGGATTGCTACAGATCGATTTTCAAGTATCATGTAGATTTTGACAGTTTACTTCTTCAATTTGCAAGTAAATAAAGTTTATGCGTACCTGCTAAGAAAGCACGCATGCGTAAATCGAACATATATATGATAGCGAGTTGGGCAGGAATCACTTTTGGTCCAGTTTCCTTCTGTTCCTGGTTGTCTTGTTCTTCCGTGTCCGTGTGCCTTCGTATTAGCACACATTGGGGACCAACCTTTGCTTTGCATTGGTACCGTGAGCGTTTGCCTAGGGTGGAAAAGCAGCTTTAAACGGGAGGGGGAGTCGCAATCCTCCCCAACCATTAAATGCAAAGCAATTGGTTATCCCAAGTTCCTTTAAATCTTCTTTTTCTTGGATTACATTCTGCTTCGGAGTATAGAGCGGCTTGGTGCCTTTTCCTGAGTAGTTCCTTTGATTTTAGCGGATATGCATAGGAATTCCTTTTGAATTTGTTTACTGGCTATTATATGATATATATATATATATATATATATATATATATATCTGCAATAAAAGTTTATCTAACTTAAATGCATCTCATCTCATTTAAAGATAGAGTATTCAGCTGGTCTATATAATAACTATACTACTAAGCAAGGGACAAAGCCTAGCAGAGGCGGATTTTTGTCCCCACAAGGGATGAAATAAATGGAAATTTTTACCAGTATTCTTTCAAAACCCACAGCAAACCCTGGCTCCGTGTTCATGCGGAGTACGATCACGTTAAACATGTGGGTCCGAAAGTCCTTCCGAGAGGTTGGTGGTAGGGGAAGGAGGGTACGGTCCCTGTGGATGCCTCCCCCACTAGGTTCCGGTCTAAATTGGGTGGCACTTCCCGACCGTCCAAACAGTTACCTTACATCTTTCTGGTAGGTCGGACGGTCTGGGTTTCAACAACAACAGCAAACCCTGGCTGTCAGTGAAGTAAAAGGAATATTTGCATTGTCATAATGTCTACCACTGCAGTGAATCCATAAAGCAGACTAATTTTCTATTCCCCCTTTCGCAGTCCATGGGGCAGATCAATTGGTGTATTATAAAATGTAAGGCTCCTATGCATAGGAGCCTTATTAAACAGATTTTCCAGACCTACTAGAAACCCTAACAGCCGTAACTTAGAATATTGATATTTTTCACTCCTAAATTATCGATCACGAGATAGAACCAAATTCAGTCGCTATTCGAAGACCACTTTCGACGGATTTCGAAATACATGATTAAACAAAGAAACTTATTAAAAAAGTTGCATAATAAATTAAAAGTAATAGTTTCTCTGTTTGTGACATTCTATTAGTTATTAAAAATATATTAAATTTCAAAGACGGAATGTTTCATTCGTATTTTCTTTTTAATTAAAAAATAATAATATTACGTTACTAGCAAATATATATCCACATATTTTAACATATTCTTCCTAATAAGCACATTACACCACTTTTACGTACTATTATGACTCTCAAACACTAAAAAAATATGCTGCGAGTTTCTTTTGCATTTTCGCTGTCACGGAGAAATAAATGTTTTGAGAGCTTTGGGATATGATGCAGTTTAAAGAAATGTTTATTTTTTTTTGTTCATGCTTCTGATTAATGGAGCGAACACAAAAATAAAAGAACTTAAAGTAACAATTTTAGAGTTGTTAGATCTGCAAAATATTCCCAACTAATTTGCTTGATGCAAAGAAAGGAAAAAGAAATAACAAAATAAAGCAAATAAATTGGCATGGAAGCAAAGTAAGGGCGGGCCGTAACACGATTTAAATATGTTAGTTCGGGTGTAGTTTATCCTTTAATTATTTTGTTTGTATTTTGTAGTTTTGGTTGTTTTCATTTATCACTGCCTGTTTTTCAGAATTTGAGAGTGATATCAGATATTAAATGCATATGTGATGCGTTTTTTTTTTTAGGAAAAACACATTTTATGCATGTAGTAAATTTCGGGAGAATTTTCCTCTTTATTATTATTGAAAAAATGTAAAGCGATGCTATTTTTTGCGGTAATACTTAGCAAAATAAGATACATAATTCAACAATTAAAGAACATTCGTTTTTTAACTTTAAAATATAAATATTACGTTCATGATAAAAGATGGATTTTTATATGTAA
Organism: Amaurobius ferox; assembly: GCA_951213105.1. Lineage (NCBI taxonomy): Eukaryota > Metazoa > Arthropoda > Arachnida > Araneae > Amaurobiidae > Amaurobius > Amaurobius ferox. The sequence goes on from OX578134.1 coordinate 141,789,146, forward strand.
ACTATCAGTTTAAATCCGCGCTTCGCGCCTTCATAGTGACTGGTGATCAGTAAATGCGAGACCTAAGCACTCAGAATATGCCCCTTTTGAGTGCAATTGATAATTACATTAAAATTATAAATAGGAAATTTTGTGACATTTTATTTTCGCGCAAAGTGATTTAATTGTTTAATTTTTCCGCTTGGCAGTGAAACGGTATTCATTATTTATGAGAGGCAAAGAGGGGTGTAAAAATTTTGAAAATCCTTTAGTATCATCACTTCTAACTCACATTATTGAAAAGTTCTTATTTATCATTTTTGCTGGAGGCTGAGACAGAGTGAATAACACCAAAACAAATATTTTGGAAGAGGTTAATAATTTTGATATGTCGCCCATCAGTTAATTGGTCAGTTAAGTGTAAATTTTTATATAGATTTCTAATTTCAAGAAATTCCATCTTTCAATTTTGAATTGATTTTTATGCATAGAAAGAATAATTATTTTTCTTTCTAATACAATTTACATTATATAATATATTATGTAGTATATATAGTATATACTTATATAGTTACACATTGTATACTTACATTATATAGTTACATTATATATAATAGTATTGTTATTGCAAACATATTTAAATTCTAAATTTTAACAAAAAAATCATTTAAGACCTTTTGAATAATTTTCAAGCCGTTTTGGATAGATGTACACCCCTCTGTCGATCTGCATTTTTATATATTGCATGTCTGTGGTACAGGCAAAATATATCAACAAATTCACTTGACTCTTGTCAATTTTTATCGTAAATATGTTATGCACAAAATTTAAACTAAATAGACTACTCCTTAAATCGCATTATTAGATTTTAAATTAGCAACACTTAAGCTTTTACAGTTATATATTCTCTTGGAGAAGAAATGATAATTACCGATAAAATGTTGCTAATATAGTTTATATTTGAAAACCATAGTAAAAAATACGCTATGGATATAATTAGTATAAGTAGCATTATAATTTCTAATGGTCATTGGTTGTTCTTCAAGTATTATTAGTAATGTAATTTATTTTGTTAATTGGTTGTTCTTCAAGTATTATTAGTAATATAATAATATGTATCGCTACGAATTAGCAAAATACATTCTGTTTAGCAGTGTTATTGAGTTGTTGAAAACTTGCTTCTTATGCTGAAATTAATAAATATATGTTACACACTTTTATTCATTTAAGATGTAAATTAAATAATATAAAGCAGTCTCGATTAAAATTTTCCTTATCCCACAAGCAGAAAATCGAAATAAAGTTGCAAAATAGATTTCTTAAAT
>OX578134.1:141795449-141990449 GCA_951213105.1 Amaurobius ferox
CCAAATTCTAAGTACTAAAAGCTATAATAATTTTGTGTTTATCTATTTACTTTTGTATAAATAAAAAAGGTATCATGTAATGTCATGCTAAATATTTACATCAATTTGCAAATAAATGTCTATTGAGTAATAAATGTCTATAAATGTCTATTGAGTAATTTAAAATGCATATTCAGTATATTCGGAGAAAAGGTGCATGAGAATTGGGTAAATCAACAAAGTCGGTTACAGGACCATCCAACTCCCTTTAAAACATATTTTTATGATATTTATATGAATATGAATGTGATATGGCTAATGATGTATGGTTAACTACGTACTATATATTTGTATGATATGGCTAATGACGCATACAACTATAACTGGCGTGTATTATTACTGTGCAGTTTGAAAATAAATACAGTAAGGTGATAAAAATACATAGTTAGAACTACAATAAAACTAGCACCAACAACTAGGAAGCATGCAAAAATGTTATTTGCAGATTTTAAAATATGGAAATATTGATTAATATATGAAATACCTACTTTTGATCAACTCTGCAGAATTACTTGAACTTTCAATTCCTTTTTCGTAACAGATACTTTTCACTATAGTAAGTACTACTTTTCACTATAGTAGTTTATGACAGTGTTTTATCACTTAAAGATCAATTTGTTTTTAATGGTTTAACATAAAATGTAATTAAAAGTTAATAAAGAAACCCTATAACTAACATATTGCCTACTTATTAACGAAAGACATTTAAATGAGATTCATCTATTCCACGGGTCATCTTGATATGTAATATTCAATAGCATGAATTTAATGTCTCGCTCTATGTGTAAAATACTAGATTTGATATTCAAATGTATTTGTTAAATTAATTTCCGCTTGTGTATATTAATAACATTTACCTCCAAAATTCCAATATCCTATTGAGAACAACGTAATTATATCCTTAGACAAATATTAAGGAAATGTAATTTCCATGCATCATTTCCCTCTGTAGAAGGTTTTAAACAATAAACTTTACAGTATTCACACTCATTTGATACTATACAGAAAGTTAAATCTTCATATGATGCGCTTGAATGGTTCATTGGAATTCAGGTCGGTTCCTGGTGCAAATATTTCATTCTCCTTCCACGTACTTAGTTAATCGTTCCCATGAAAACATTGTTCTATTCTCAGTTAAAATTCTTTCCTGCCGCAATGACAGGACAACAATAGCTCAGTGAATGACTCTAATCATCTTCTGTACATCGTTTAAACAGTAGTTATAGAAAATAAATATAGAACTGTTATAAATAATAATAGAATAATTCCGAATGGTACTTTCAATATTAGCATACGCTGGTACTGTGATTTTTAGCAGCGTTCAGCAAGGAATAGTAGATTATGTAAGGATTAACAATTTCTATCCTCGACTTCTTTATTTGAAAACTGTATCCTCCTCGAGGAAAGAGGCATCAAAATTTACATAATTTTCTCGTAGAATCCGAATGATATAAGTAGATAAGACAACCATGTTTGAAAGCTTTCTTAAAGTCAAGATGTGTATTTCTGTATGGTTGCAACCGAGCAGAGTGTGGGGTAATCGTATGCAGTTTATTAGAAAGTATATCGGCGTTAAAGTCTAGTTAAGGTTTTCAGTTTTATTAAAGTTAATTGCATTTTATTTTATACATTTGCAATTTTGGTAGTAATTAGTTAAGTTTATTAGGAATGGATTGAATTTCCATTAAGCTACCCCAACTGTAGCAGACATGTATGCTACTTGTAGCAATTTTCTAACGTCTATGTTGATCGGAAAAGTCCATACTAATCCACAGATGGCTTTCTGAGTTTAAAGATTGAGTTCTGACAACATGCTACTTCATGCTACCTTATTTGAAACATGCGACATGCTATTGCATGCTACCTACAACATGCTACCTTCTTTGCTGCTCTATGTCTAAGGATGAGCCGGACGGTCTGGGCTTTCGTCGAACATGCTACTGCAAAAACCTAGTTTGTAGTCACAAAATCTCAAAGCTGGAAATCACGCTACCTGTAAAGCGGCCAGCATAAATGGACTGCTATAGTACATTTTACTATAAAAAAGTGCTAAACTGGTCCATCTATGCAGATTGCTACAATTATAGCGGGATTCCTAGCTTTAGATATGTCTGACCCAATGAGGAATTCTGAGAGTATGGATATTGATTGTATCTGAAACATGGACTACTCGCCTTCTTTTAAATTCCACAGAATTGTACAGAATATAATTAATTAAGAATTAGTAGATAAATAGATAATTTGGCTTTCAAAAGTATCAATTGAGCTTTACACTATTTATATGCATTTGGCAATATAAGTGCTGTAACTTCATATGTCTCCTCTAATTTGACCTTTAGAAATATGTTCTAAGATATTGATACCTCTTGTGGAGTACGTTCTCATGGAAATTGCGGCATATTTACATATACTTGATTATAAAATCACAGAAAAACTCACATGATTGGACGAAAAATACCGTATGAAATCAGAAACAAAGTCTCACACTCCGTCTAGATACCCAGGTCCAAACAATTATCTTAATCACCGTCGCGATGATTTTCTTAGCTCGGATCATTCTTTCTGACATAAGCAAAGAAGAAAATCTGAATATACGACCTCAAGGTATACACGGTAAACCCAAAATATAATTACAGAGAGTAAATTAACATTGTTACAATAATAGTTTTCTCGCTGAAGCATATCAGCATCGCTATATAGAAATATTGTAGCAATATATACAGAAAATGTTATAGTCATTTAAACATCACGACTGAAATTTTCGTAATTGCATTTTAAACTTAATGCTATTTTTACACTAAAGTAGGAAACACTACTTCTCGTAAATTTAGGTTTCCATTAGGTATCTTGAAGTGAGAATAATTTTAATTACTTTCCATTTCCATCTTTCAGAAATTTGTATTCACAATTTCATTACATATGTCATTCGCAAATAATTATAATAATTATAATAATTTAGATAAAAGCTATTTAATCACACTTAATAGCTTGCTACACAATAATCCAGAGTGATAAAGAGTTAATGTAGGCTAGAGTTTTTTGTACAACAGTGAACAGTAAAGTGGAAAGTTTACTGGCAACACTTTATTTTACCAATTGAAGTGTCTAGAACTCATCGAGATGAACTGGTGTTCACTCATAATCCGCTTGAAATTAGACTCAGCTCATCCATCTTCAAAATTACTGCCTCTATCTAAAAACACTTGGAGTTTGCAAGTGATTTCCATGTGATTTCGCGACCAACTACTACGAATGCCCGATTGTGTTTAAATCCTTCAAATATAGAAATACCACTTGAAAAATAATCTCTTAAACACTGGAATTGGACATTAATTAATTAAAATAAAAAATTTAGTAAATCAGATCAAAACATTTAAACATCAATCAGACAAAATGTTTACTAAATGCATGGAATTATGCTACTATTTTATTTCAGTTACCGGCATTTATTTATTATGCACTTAATTTGAAACTATTAATCGTTAATTATATCCGTTCTTGCAATCACTTCATTAAACACTTGTATCCTTCATCGTCATTTTTGGCAAGCAATGTGCAAAAATCAATAGCATTTTTCGATGTCTACCGCTAACTGCCAACACACCTTGTCTACTGTTATTTTTGTATGTATGAACTGTTTTACAAATGTGCCAATAATATTTTATTTTATTAACCATTAATAAAAACTTTCAATACGTTTAAACAAAACAAAAATATCTTCAAATGCTAAAAATATTATCAATCGTAATTGATTAAAGTGATTGATTATAAGTAAAATTAGAAACAATTACTTTCAGCAATTACTTTGATAAACCATTTTAAAAATAACTAATACGCGCACACACACACACACACACACACACCATATATATATATATCACGTATAAAAACTACTGGCGTAAGTATTCCTAGATGAAGTATTTAAATAATTAAAGTGAAGCAAAATGCAAAAAGACATAATCACAAATGCAAATTATAATATAAAGTTTTTTTTAGAACTACCGCCATTTCTGTCTACCACAATTTCAGTAGAGATGTGCACAGTACAGACCATTTTGCACTTTAAAAGATTTCAAACTTTCCTCCCTGAACCATTCACACGCCTTTAACAATATACAGATTGTTTCAAACTACACGTGAAACTTTTGAATGCTTCATTGGAATTCAGTTCCGTTCTGTTACAAATATCACAATCCCTTTTCACGTTCTCAGTTTATATTCCCCAAGAACACTGTGATCTATTTTCAATGAAAGTACTTTCTCGTTGCGATAACAGAACAATAAAACTTGAGTTAAGTGATTAGTTAAAATAAGTTGTGCTAGTAAGCATAGTATCAAGTAAAATAACCATCTAGAGTTTACTTTAAAGTGTGATATATCCATATTTCTTTAAGCTTTATAACAGTTGTAAATTATATAAATACTTTACTATAAAATATCTTTAGCCTCATTCACATGCAGTTAACATATAGTAAGAATAGCGCTAATTTGTGTCTGTCATACTTGGTGGTAAATTTGACGATATATCGCCAACTTAGTGGCTTTCGGTTAGGTCTGATGGTTTGGAACAAACGTAGTGGCTTTTGGAAAATGTCATCAAATTGACGATATTTCGATATTTCGGAAAAGTATGTGTAATCTATTCAATAAATCCTGATGCTTTGTTTGAATAAAATATTTAATTTTATCAATTCAAAATGTTAGGCAATGGTTTCACTATTCGTGAGGCAGGTACGTTTTATTTTAAGAATTTGAGCGTCGTAGTCTGATTTTATTTTATACGTATGGTGTAGAAATTATATTTTGTTTTGGATCTTATACCAGTTAATGATAATGTTTGGGCGTGGTGCGTAACCATCATGTGCCTGGTGATATTATGACCACTGAAGGATGACATACAGGATGGCATTTTTTACATAATTTTATAGAGTACATCATATGCTCGGTTTCACATCTAATATAAGATATATCAGTTGCATACCATTAATAATAGGATATAATGAACAAGCTCGGGCAGAGTGTACTAAGATATACTGTGCGATACTTATCTCGTTTATCAGAAAATTACGAAATTCTATTACACACCCACACTGTCAATATGTCAATACCGTCTGAAACGAAGATCGAGTCCTTAGTTTTCAGTTTATCTCATTTTGCTTCAGCGGTCAGCAAAGTGAACAAATAGTAGTCAACAAAGCAATTTTTCAGATTATTGCGCATTTCAAAGTGTATTAAAATTTAATCTTAAATAACACTTATATGGCATACCACTTGAACTGATACGATCCAAATAAAAGTTAGCGAAGTATACTTCTCAAAGTTTTATTAGCATTATTTTCTACTAATGATACAAGGTGATAAAGAGTCCGAAGGGCACCATATACATATATCAAATATACATATATTATAATTGTGAGACCAGAAATAGATTTCACACCTGATTTTGAGAGACAGTTTTATGTGCGTTATTTATTGTGTCTGAGACGTCAGACAATACCTTCAGTCTCAATGACGCCAGTTTTTACGACACCCTGACCAAGAGGTTAGCAGAAACCATAAATTTAGGGGCGTCAAGACAGGTGGGTCGAAGCACTCTAAAGATAAGATGAAACTACGAGAGAGGTCAAAGATATTGACCAATGTGCAATATGTCTGGGCCCAGCGCCCTTTGGTTACTCATGCAGAGCCAAAGAGGCGTGTCAGACCTCAGGCAAAAGAGCCACAATCAAAGGAGTAAAAAAATTTAAAGTTCAGTAGACAGATAATATAAAATAGCAGATATGAAGTAATATAGAATATCAGTAGACGTAGTTGGAGAGTTCCAGAAGTCGAAGTGACAGTGTTGGGGTGGTACAAAAATGGTAGTGCAGTTAGAGTACGGATAATGTTAAGTGTGCAGTGAGCGACTGCCGTACGAGACGACATACCACACTACGAGTTGGTATTGTACGGCGTACACTGATGGAACACGTGCGACTGTAAGAGCTGTGTATTAACGTCTAAAGACAACCAGAAGGTATGTGCCCCACTACTGCTGTATGCAGGTCATTGAACCTTTTGATAACTACATTTTAATGGTCTCACACTTTCTCGCTCCGGCACAAATAATGGTAATCATTGTTGTAATTGAGTTATTAGTTGATCCATGTTATTAATAAATAGTTTTATATAAAGTTAAAATTATGCAATCAATATAGTAGTATGTTAATTAATATTATTTTACAAAGCTCGCGGTAAAGATAAAATAGGTGGGTAATAGCGGTACAATGCAATGGATTCCACGATTTACGTTACTTACGGCCATGTTTAGGAAAACCAATATAATATTATGCTTTTGCACAATTCTCGTATGATAGTTAAAGCGGTGTTATTAATTAAATAATTAACGCAACTAGGAATAAATAAACTTTTATATTTTATTATCAAAGGTGCGGTATTAATTGTAATCAACGCATTAACAATTTTAAGAAAATAATAGTCTAAAGGTATGATTTAAATAACTCTTGTTTTTGTGCATCACAATAACAAATATCTGTATAAAATTTTCTTCACATATTCCCCCTATCACTACCAGTAAAATTAATATAAACTTACTTTATATAAAACTATGCATAGATATTTATATTTTGGTACGATTCGAAGAAAAATAATCTCTCTTATTTGCAAAATACTCGAAAATATATCAAATTCTAAAATAAAATACATATGCTCAAGTGTATGAATTATATGTCATTTTGACTATGCAAAGAATAAGACCACACTCACAACCCAGGACTAACCGTTCTAGATATAGTTTAGTTTCTTCGCGTTGTTGCTACATCGCCTTAAAAGATGCTCCCAGTTGCCAAATGAAAACGAAAATTGAAATAAATTACAAATTCGGTAAAATTTTATGAAATTATTCGTACAAATTTGTTCGATTAAACCCAATTTAATGAATCACGACAGATAGAAAGTAGAAATGAATTTAAGTCTGCAGGAAAAATCATAGGCTGACCATATCAGATGTAGGGTAACATCCAAATATATTTTTAGTTTAAAATAAAATTTACAAAAATAGGTTCAGTACATTCCCAGAAGTCGCAAGATACAGAAACGTCGTCGAAACAAAAATACAAGGATAAGTCAGTAATTATTCGCAATTCAGTTCTATTTGTATATTTCTAATAGAAACACTGTCGTTTTCGGAACCATCGCTAGTGTAGCTTGCTGTCTTCTTACTACTGCTCAGCTTTGAAATTGCTAACTCAGTTCCATTATTGCTACCGTCACGACCGATCTGCTTCCCGTTTGCACCGAAAAGGAATATCGTTCAATAATTCGTTCCCTGTGGTCTTAAGGTGTATCCACCGAAATCTTTCAGCGCAATATTGGGACAGCGTATTGCCCCAAAGGAGTCTTTAACATTAAAGTGGTTGCACAAGTCGTACACATGAAGAAATCGAACTGGCATTTAGTGTCTTGGCTCGCCCACCGTATATTCTCGATCTCACTGCTTCAGACTATAACCTGTTTGGTCCTCTCAAAGAGATAGATGAGATAGGACGAGAGGATGTGCCTCAAGAGGCAGTATTTATATATTATTTTAAAGCATGGATTTAATAAAGAAATCCTGACTTGACCTAATAAACGTGGTATAAAAAAAAATAGATTTTTCAGTTAAACCCATATTATTTTGGTTTAAACCAAATGTCTTGATTAAAACTAGGATTTTGAGATTTAAACCAACACTGAAATATGGGGCAACCAATTCACATCGGACAAAGAATTATATAATTCGTGTATGCACGATTTGCTGCTCAACTGAAAACGTATTTCTCTGAGGGCGAAATGAAGTTTGTGCAAAGATTGAACGAGTGCGGTAAAAGGTAGGATTAGGTTGAAAACTTGTGTTATTGTAAGTTCATTACCTTTATAAAAATAAAGTTTATAGCTTCACCGCGGATAATTAATGACACCCTTTTGTATACAGATGCATAATTTATTTGTTAACTAAGTATATTTATTGAATATATTTATAACTAGTCGACTGGAAAATACTGACTACGGGTTTAATGAGTAAAATCTGGGAATCCTGAATGAACTAAAGTTATAACTAATTGCTTATTCTTATCTCCGGTAGATGTTATGTTTTGAAACATAAAATATTGCAGTTTTTAATTAATGTACAACTGGATTTGTATTTTTAATAGCGAGAAGATAATCAAAATAGGTTTGGAATGAGGCATAGCATCTTATCAGTTAGACATATAACTACATAGAATTTGAAACACATACTTATTTTAACCTCTTAATAATTTAATTGTGTATCTCCAGAAAATCCATCGAGGTTTCCATATAATTATAATTAATAGATTCATAATGATGTCTCAGATGTAAATCTGTTTATTTCCTGATCTTTTTCAAGCTTAACAATTATTAGTTTTGTATTCACACATTTAAAATAGTTCCATAGAATGTACATTACATAGATCATTTACCACTTTAAAATATTTCAAACTTTGCACCACCTAACATTTACACCCACTTAACACCATACAGAGTATTTTAAAGCCATGCGAAACTCTCGAACGGTTCATTGGAATTCACATCAGTCCTGCTACAAATATCTCACTCCCTTTTCACGTACTCGGTTTATTGTTCCCATGAAAACAGTGCTCTACTTTCAATAGAAGTTCTTTCCAGACGAGATTACAGGACCATAAAAGGTCAATGAATTACCCCCAGTATCAATGCTATTGATCTCTGAAACGTAATTATATTAAATAAACACACCATTTGTAAATAGAGGTAGGCAGGGTTTTTAACACCAGTTTTATATTTTAAGTAAATTCATATTACTTAATTTATTATATATGGGCTACTATTTACGTCATTTAATTATATATGGGTTATTATTTAAGCCGCAGAAAAGGTATTCTCAGTAACCTAAACTAAATGAAAACCTGAAGTATAAACCTAAATAATAATAACCTTGAATTATAAACCTAAATTAGTTCTCGTCAGAAGCATTAACTAGCATATAACTAATTGGTGCAAGAAAACTAACGGTTTTTACATCACTACAAGCTTAGAGCTATATTGTGTCATTCTTAGGGGCGTCAAAATTGTTCATTGTCCCAGCCTGATATGGTCGCTGCGGAACAACTAGCCCCGTGTGAGTGAGCATCTCGTTTAAGTGAGACCTAGAGCATTTGACTTCACATAGTTAGAGTTTATCTAGTTATCTGTTATAGTTGCCAAAGGACGTGCCTCAAGAGGCAATATTTAAGTAGTTGCATTTTTATGAGTTAACAGGCTGCCATCGGCACACGCAATCCCTGTTCCAGAGGCAATATCAAATTTCGAGTCATGCATTTTATGTAAGGCAGCAGTTTAGTGTGAACAAACAAGGGATTAACAACGCCACGAGTACCCATGTTGAAATATTTAGGTATGCACTTTGTGTGCATTTCGAATCGTAATTTGTTCGACGAGGTGGTGAATGTGACTGGACGATAACAGTAACGAGCTATATGTTGAAACTGTCCTTGTTAATTAGTGAATCTGCTAGTATTAAAACTGCAATGACTGTTCTAGTATTAATCAATCGCTGCCTGTGGCTGCCTTGTAATACTGTAGACTATCTTTTTTAATTTTAAGTGATTAATACCTAACTTATATGCGTCATTGCATGAATGTGATAAGATACAAATTTCTCCTTGTACCAGAATTATCTTTAAATTTATAAAATGTAAAACTGAAATGTCTTGAAAATCAGAATCATAATTATAAGAATTGAAGGATAATGTATAACCACCCAATTAAAGCTATAGATGATTCTAATGATCAATTATAATATGTGTAGCAACTTTTCTAGCTGTCATTGAACATGACAGAGTTTCATTAGAAGTAATAACTAGATAAGGACTACCACAGTGATGTGTTTTCTGCAGTGGTAGAATGTGCCTATTAAGTCATAACACACCTGATTCTCATATTATAAATATTATTATCATTTTTGTAAATATAAGAAGATGTTTAATTAAAAATATCTTAAACCAATTCTTGACTCTTACATATTCTTACGTTAATTGTTCTGCTACTGAATTTAACAAGAATATTGTATAATAACCGTCAAAGTAAATGCTGTAGCATTTAAAATAATTTATATCAAGATTTACATTCCACAAATAACTACCTTAATGCAGTTTTATAAAAGTTTATTTCTGTTGTAATCATCCAGTGCTTGAAAGAATTAAATATTTTATGCATGTCATTTTACATAATGTGATATCCAATCAAATGATCCATTAATTGGATTATTTTATGATTTAAATGAATAAAATTAAATAAAGATTTAATATACGCTGTAATATCCTGTTGGGGAGGCGAGGCTATAACACACCAAGGTCCTTATAGGGAGAGAATTTGAAAGAAGTGATCACATTGACCGTACACGCTGGACTACATCAGCATAAAAATAGGACCCTGAAATGGAACACTGGTATGCTCCCTTTACCAGCTTAAAAAATTTTAGACAGAAAATAATATATTTTTTTCTCCCGTATCAGTTTCTGAAAGCACTATCTCTTTATTACCATAGGAGGTATATAGACCCGTATAACCTGCGTCCTATTAACCTCGGTAACACCTAACTTCTCAATCTCGTGACCAGTATCGACGAAAATGAACAGCTGGTGCAGAAAACTGGATTTCGTAAACCAACTTAGGACATCCTGTCTACGAATATTAACTTTATATTAACTTCTTAACTTTGAGGCAACGTTTGTTTTCAGTTAATACACCTTTTTGTTTGATCCTTTTTGATTTTGTCACACATATGTGATTTGTAGCAATTTTTACATAATCATCTTAACACTCTATACATCCATCAGATCTCTAAATTTAGAGATCATATCTCGTTATTAGAAACACCTATGATGCAGACGGAACGGTATAAATGTTTCGTTATCTTTCATTATTGTATTCATATTTTAAAATATAATTATTTGTTTTAAGACCGAGCGATCGTGAATATTTATAAAAAAATAATTTTTTTTATTCAAAGCTGCAAAAATACTAATCGATATTTTATAATATTATATTCAATTAAAGCAATTTATATTTTTTTACATATAGAAAATTTAAGAAATAGTACACTATAACATTGTGTAAATTAAGGGAAATTCAATAATAAATTGAGAAAAAAAATAATAAACAAACTCCAAATGGCTGCAAAAGTAGCCTTGCGCATTTAATCAAATTTAAGAATTAAGGAAAGGGAGTAATGGGTATAATTCCCACTTACCAAATAAGATTACAAAGATTAGGGAATTTACACGGAAATAAGCAACTGAGAATCTCACTTAAGACTCATTTCGATGCTTGCTAATTACCCTAAGACAACCGGTTGTAAATTAAACATTGATATTATATTAATAGCGTGCAAATGAATCTTTCTGTTTGTGGTGATACGTCGAGAATAGTAAATGGATGGCCATTTCAAAAATTAATTAACTGCTTTTACTTTTTAGGGAATTATCAGATCGTTCTTATTAAAGGATTTTTGGCTTAAAAATTCATTTTTATATTTTTCCTTCGATTTGGTTTTTGAAAAAGATAAGTTTATTACATAGTAATTACACGCACACAGTTAATGCCAATGATTAGTGTAAAGGGAAAATGAGATGTTTTTACTTAGATTCGAGCCATGATAGTTTTTCGTATTCTTCCTACAAGGTCTAGAAACATTTAAGGGGTAATAAAACTCTAGAAATGGTAACAGTTCTGAAAATAGTTAATGATATATAATATTGCAGATCTTATAAAGTACACATTTTAGAAACATTCTTCTGATTCCTGTTAATAAATCTATGTTTCCTTTTTACGTATAACTTTTTGAAACGTAGTATAAAAAAATGTATTTAGAAAGAGTTGAAATATATGTGCCATTGGTGTAACAAAATAATTGGTATGAGGGATTGGGCACAGTACTCAAATATGTTTACACCCAAATCAAACTTTTGGGTATCTAACTGTACTTCAGACATAACTGATTATTGTGAACTTTAATTAATTTGTGCTTAGAGTATATTTCTGTTTTATATTATCTTGCAATTATCTCTCACAAAATTTTCGAAATTTTAACAACACAACCTCTAAAGACATAATTTTTTAACAAAAAACTAAACAAAAATATTTCAACACAATCTATAATTTAATGAACATCATACTAATATATCATGCCACACTTCAATATGTTTCATTCTCCTTAGATTTAACAAGTTCATTCATGTTTTTGTCAACTACTCTACTTTAAACAGTAGCAATTATTTAATAGTAGAAATATTTCTGCAATTATTAGTCGCAGTATGCATGAACGCATTATAACACATCGCAGTATGGTAACAGGGCCTCAAAGCATCATCGCATGGTCATAAGTCCATAATGGGGAGAAAAAATACAACATTTACTATTTTATAATTTGTTCACTACAAAATACAGCTTAATGCTTTAAGTCATATATATTGGAATGAACAAATTAATTTTAAAAATACACTGAATTGAGTGAAAATGAAATCAGATTTTCTTTACTGCAAAATAAACTATGTTTCCTAAAATCACTATAGCATTTTTACACACTTAAGATAGTCCTACCGTGCTGAAAACACCGGTTCTCATTAGATCACCGAAGTCAAGCAGCATCGGGCGCGGTTAGTACTTGGGTGGGTGAACACCTGGGAACACTGCGTGCTGTTGGCACATTTCGGGCGCAGTAGCTCGGTGGTTTGCGCGCTGGATTTGCACGCTGCCACAACTGCCGCCGTGTTCATGCGGAGTATGATCACGTTAAACATGTGTGTCTGTAAATCCTTCTGAGAGGTTGGTGGTAGGGGAAGGAGGGTACGGTCTCTGTGGATGCCTCCCCCACTGGGTTCCGGTCTAAATTGGGTGGCACTTCCCGGCCGTCCAAACCAAGTTACCTTACACCTTTCTAGTAAGGGGCGCGGTAGCCCATTGGTTAGCGCGCTGGAGTTGCACTCGGTAGGCCCGGGTTCGATTCCAGCCACTGCCAAAACTGCCGCCGTGTTCATGCGGAGTACGATCACGTTAAACATGTGAGTCCGAAAGTCCTTCCGAGAGGTTGGTGGTAGGGGAAGGAGGGTACGGTCCCTGTGGATGCCTCCCCCACTGGGTTCCGGTCTAAATTGGGTGGCACTTCCCGACCGTTCCAAGTAGTTACCTTACACCTTTCTGGTAGGTCGAACGGTCTGGGTTTCAACAACAACACCTTTCTAGTAGGTCGGAAGGTCTGGGTCTCAACAACAACACTTAAGATAGTCTCAGCCGTCCAAATTGCTGCTCATATCCCAGGATGAGTCGGACGGTCTGGGCTTTCAATACTGAAGATAGTTATCCACAATGTGAGTGTTTATTACATGTTATAAACGTTTGTACATATATGTATGATGTTTAGAGTAAACGTAAATGAAAAAAGAATCAGTTATGCTTATTGTTATGATAGGACATTTCTAAGTTTCAAAATTGCATGTACGCTCCGATATGAGTAGAGTTGAGCTTGTGTGGAGAATGTAGTGACTCAATCCAAACGTTCTAAAGTGATTAAATGAATAATAATAATAAACTATGAAATTAAAACTGCAAATTAACAATACATAAATGATTCCATAAATAAAGCATTTACACATATGGACATGGAATCTCTTATTCATGGTATGCTGTTGCCATATTGTGTTGAAATTCATGACAACGTAACATTATGGTTACACCAAATCGGCGCCAAATGTGGCATAATTCGATTTTGCTATTTATAACTTTAAGAGGGTCAAGTGGAACCGCTATCCAGATGACAATACCCTGAAACAGATAACGCATGATTATTCAAGAGGCAGATTTTATAAGAGTGAGGCAGGTCATTATACACACCATTTTTGATTTTGCTGAAATTTTTATGGTGGTTTCTTCTAATGATTTTAGAAGACACGTAATTTTTTTTCCCCAAATTTTTTTTTGTGATCCACAAAAATTCCTAAAGCGGGTTACGACCCAGTATTTTCCTCGAATCGACATATCTCTTTATTCTATTATCTCTGTGCATTGAGCATCAATGAAAGTAATTCTTGTGGTTACAACATGAACTTTAGTAGCTATGAATTATTTTGTAAATTTGATGGCTGATCTTCAGAGCAGCCTGGCAGGGTTGGCAAAACTTTGTCACGCCAAGTGAAAAAGGGCCATATTTGAGACCTCATGGGCCCATGGACTAAGGGTTAGCCATAGTTTGCGTTTTTAACTTGTGTAGTACTACCCAGTATTAACTTAATTAGCTCATTTGTTGCATGGCTCACCCTCAGTGCAGCCGAAAATACCCACTTTTGTATCTAACGAAACGAAAAAATCTGATGTGGGCAGCACATGACTTTCCCTGCAAACTTATATCCACGTTCTATTTATTTCAATTAAATGTAATTAACTTTTAATTGAAATTACGTTCTCATTCGGTAACCGGGCTTATTTTCAAAGGTGGCGTAGGGAAAGTACGAAAAACTAAAATATCTCGAGAACGGCTAGTCCTAGTGTAATGGGGTTGGTCTTATTCTTTTCGTCGTTAAACATTACGTATTAAACGGGCATTTAATGGATATATCTGAGAATACCTAGTTCTTTAGTTTAGATTTTGAAGATTTTTGCGGGCCGTTTTGCAAAAAAAGGCAGGTTATTTTTTTCCGAATCGTACCAAAATCTAATCAGCACCAGGGTGACCTATACGTGACTCATCTACCGAGTTTTGTGAAATTCGGTCCATTAGTTTTTCAGCTAGAGTGGATACAAGCTTTTGCGGGCCATTTCGCAAAAAAAGGCGGGTTCTTTTATTCCGAATCGTACCCAAAACTAATCAGCACTAGCCCCGCCCACAAGTGACTTACCTACCAAATTTTGTGAAATTCGGTCGATTAGTTTTTTAGTTACAGTGGATACAAAATCTGCACAGACAGACAGACAGACACACAGACAGACACACAGACAGACAGACAGACAGACAGACAGACAGACAGACACACAGACACACGCACAGACGTCACGCTAAAAATGGTTTTTTCGTATTCTAGGGGTCTCGAAACGTGTAGATCCGTCGAAAACTCGAGTTGTGATTTTCGGCATGATTCCAATACTTTCCCTATACATTACCATGTATTGCAGGGAAAGTAAAAAGGGTTCTTTTGGTGGTCCTGTATCTCAGCGCACTGAGGGTCAATGTGGAACTTGATAATTGTATTTCATAGTATGAAACATGTCTTTTAACAGACAATTGACAGAACTTTGGCTAATGGCCATGCGAGCACATAGGGCTCACTCCTACACATTGTGGAAATGGAATATATGGTAACAAAGCATACAATTAGCTGTACAATAGGCCTATAACCTATTCACTATATGTCATATGTTTTTTATTATATATGTGACTAGTCAGTAGGCAACCATATCCTTTCTACTTTCCTTACATACATAATGTATAAGGAAAGTATTGTGACGGGGTTGAAAATTCGAAATCGAGTTTTCGAAGGGAGAGCACGTTTCAAGTATCCCTGAACACGAATCAAACATTTTTGAAGTGATGTCTGTGTGTGTGTGAAAGTATGTGTGTGTGTGTGTGTGAAAGTATGTGTGCGTGTGTGTGTGTGTGTGTGTGTCAGTGAGTCTGTGGAGACGATAACTGACGAACGAATGGACCGATTTGAACGAAATTTAGTACAAAAGTCACAATCCGTAAACACTGGAAGCCTATTGTTTTATACGCAATCGAATGTTCAGAATCCCCCTAAATTTTCGAGTGAAATTTTGGAAAAATCGTCAAAAATTCAAAACCGCTAATAAAGTTACGCAAATAGACATATCTTATGTAAAATTTCATTAGAAAACGATTGACATACATTTTAGATCGCTAGCATCAACCGTTCTTGAGATATTGCACATTTTTGAAAAAAATTATCAAAAAGTCATATAAAATAGAAAAAAAATATTTCCTATTGAAAAACATGCTCACTTTTCGTACGTAATACCATGCGATAAATTGGGTGACATCATTCTCGTGGATCTAGCTCGTTCCATTCATGAAAAAAGATACTTTGAGTAATAATTTTGTATTTGATTGCCAATAGTCATTTACCTGTTGTAAGAATAAATTATTTCTTTGTCCATAACGCTTGGCGATATTTTGGCGACGATTTTGTCAGAATGTCGCCAACTTGGCAACTTTTTGAAATGTTGCCAAATTAACGAAAATCTCGCCAAATGGATAAAAATGACGCTAAATCAATGAAAATTTCGACTAATTATCGAAAATTCAATATCTTGGAAAGAATATAAGTATCTACTATAAGAGAAACCTATTCTTTTATTCTAAAAGTAGTAAATTCATTACATTATATAAGGAAAGTCATGTGTTGCCCATATCAGATTTTTTTATAATGTCATCTAATTTTACTTGTAGCATAAGTAATGCAAAAATAACATTGTAATTGTTAGCAATCATAGTACCGGTAGCCTAGTTCCGAGAAAATAATTTTCAATGCAATGATGTACACTCTAAAATTGAAAAAGAGTAAAAAACAATGTTTATCATTTTGCTAAAACATTTTTATTAAACTATTTTAAAATCTTTAAAAAACCCTTAAAAAAAGTTTTACAAATATTTCATGTTTTTCCAGTAATGATAAACATTGTTTTTTTACTCTTTTTCAACTTTAATGTAAGGTGTAAAACATAACCTATTTAAAACAGCCTATTGCTATTTTCTGATATTATTTTTGATCACAGCACTGTTACTTTTCAGGATCTGGCAACACTTTTTATGATAGACAACCTGGCAATTAAAAATGCCTGTGGTTCTAGTGGAAACATGTGAGAAACTGATATAATTTTTTTAACAAGAAGTATGGATGAATAATGTGCCTTCCATAAGGAATGTGATTATGGAGACCATAAAGAGTCAAGAAAGAATGGTTTAGATCAACTTAGTAGTCTTGAACTATCTGTAAATAAACAATTGGAAAAAATTGGATTTTACTTGAAACAAAATGTTTCTGAAGTTCAACGTATCAGTAATAAATGTCAACAAGACATTTCTACTGTTGAAGGTGTGATATGTTTATTACACAGATTTAGGAAGGTACATTTTGGCATCCATCAAGAAGGTTTGCACACCCTGATCATACAGGGAATCCTGCTGAGAAAAAATAAACTGCTCGCATGGCATCATGGAAAGTATATTTACATTGGAATTTGAGAGGACTGATGTCAGAAGCTGCAGTTTCAGTAAAGGTGTGCATTTGTTGTTTACGTTGATCTCTCTATGCCTCATTCATATATAAAGTACCAGCTGAGGCTTATAATTTGAGTCAGCTCTTTCTTCTGAATGATTATCATCCTCGATTGCTGCTGAAGGTTCTTATCATCAATTATTCCGTGCTTGCTACATAACATGCCACCCATTGGAAAAGACGGAAATCTCAAATCCCAATGTAAATATACCTTCCATGATGCCATGCGAACAGTTTCTGTTTTCTTAGGAGGATGCACTGTATGATCAGGGTGTGCACACCTCCTTGATGGCTGCCAAAATGTACCGTACTTGAATCTGTGGAATGAACATATCACACCTTCAACAGTAGAAATGTCTTGTTGACTCCTATTACTGATAAGTGCAGAAACATTTTATTTTGGGTAAAATCCGATTTGTTCCAATTGTTTATTTCAGATAGTTCAAGACCACTAAATTGATATGAACCACTCTTTCTCGACGCTTTATGGTCTCCGCAATCACCTTTCTTATGGAAGACACATTTTTCATTAATACTTCTTGTTAAAAATTATGCCAGCTTCTCACAAGTTTCCACTAGAACCACAATTCAGCCATTTTAAATTGCCTTGTTGCCAGGATGTCTAGCATGAAAAGTGTTGCCAGATCCTGAAAAGTAACAGTGATATGATAAAAATAATATCAGAAAATAGTAATAGGCTGTTATAAATAGGTATATTATGTTTTACACCCTACATTATAGTTTGCAAAAGAGTAAAAAACAACGTTTATCGTTACGGTAAAAACATAAAAGTTTGTAAGACTTTTTTTTAAAGGTGTTTTACATATTTTGAAATATTTAATAAAATTGTTTTACCCAAATCAAAAACATTGTTTTTTACTCTTTTTTTCAATTTTAGGGTGTACATCATTGTATTGAATATTATTTTCTATTGAATATTATTTTT
Source organism: Amaurobius ferox (assembly GCA_951213105.1). Lineage (NCBI taxonomy): Eukaryota > Metazoa > Arthropoda > Arachnida > Araneae > Amaurobiidae > Amaurobius > Amaurobius ferox. The sequence continues at coordinate 141,813,759 of OX578134.1, forward strand.
TATAATTCATTAATTTAAGTTTAATAGCACAAAATAACATAGATAATTATTCGGAATAATTGTATAGTTGTATTTCATTTTTCGTTCTTATTTGGTGATTGAACGTATTTTCAAAAGCGATGTGACAAATTACAAAAGACTAAAGTAACTCGAGACTAATCTGCCTTAGCTTTGGAGTCAATCTCATTTTGTTCTTCGTCAAAAAATATGCATACAGGCATATAATTGATACAATTGTGTATACATAGACTTTTATTTTCGATTTCTGCGGGATATTTCGTTAAAAAAGGCAGGAATTTTCTTTTCGAAAAATATCAAAATCTAATCAGCACTACAGTATCTTAAAGCTGACTTTTTTTGCCAACATTTGTGAAAGTTGGTCAAATAGACTTTTAGCTAGAATAGATACATATTTTGTGTGGTACATTTCGCAAAAAAATGCAGATTATTTTTTTTTTCCGAATCGTACTAAAATCTAATCAGCACCAATGCAGTCAACAAGTGACTTATCTACAGAGTTTTGTGAAATTTGCACAATTCGTTTTTCAGCTAGAGTTGGTACATACAATGCATATGCAGACATAAGCACACATGCAGGCACATACACAGACGTCACGCTGGGATTTTCAGGTTCTATAGTGCTTAACACGTGTAGATCCGTCAAAAACTTGGTTTCCGATTTTCAGACTATTCCAATACTTCCCCTTTACCATGTATTATAGGGAAAGTAATATAAATCCAAATAAATAGCAATTCGATCAAAATAAAAAATCTGATGTGGGCAGCACATGACTTTCGCTGCAGACTAATATTCACGTTCTCTTTATTTTAATTATATTTAATTCACTTTTAATTCAATTTTCGTTCTCATTTGATAATTGGACTTATTTCCAAAGCTGGCGTAGAGAAAATACGAAAAAAGCTAAAATATCTCGAGAACGGCTAGTCCTAGTGTAATGGGGTTGACCTTATTCTTTTCTTCGTTAAAAATTACGAATTAAACAAGCATTTAATGGATATATTTGAGCATATGTATTTCTTTATATTAGATTTTGCGATTTTTGCGGGCCATTTTGCAAAAAAATGCAGGCTAATTTTTTCCCGAATCGTACCAAAATTAAATCAGCACCAGGGTATCTCACAAGTGACAGTTCTCTCGAATTTTGTGAAATTCGGCCCATTAGTCTCTTAGCTAGAATAGATACAAACTTCTGCGGGCAATTTCGCAAAAAAAGGCAGGTCCTTTTATCCCGAATCGTACGCAAAACTAATCAGCACCAAATTCGCCCACAAGCGACTTACCTATCAAATTTTATGATATTCGCTCCATTAGTTTTTGAGTGAGACTGGACACAATATCTGCACAGACAGACAGACATACAGACAGACACAGAGGGACACCCAGACAGACAGACACACACACAGACGTCACGGTAAAAATAGTTTTTTCGTATTCTAGAGGTCTTTAAACATGTAGATCCGTCGAAAACTCGAATTGCGATTTTCGGCATGATTCCAATGCTTTCCCTATACATTACCATGTATTGCAGGGAAAGTAAAATAACCAATTTTATGCCAATCCATATTCTTTAAAACATCTGATTTGTAGAAACTAACGCAGAACTGGATACATATTTATAGTTTCCATATGGAGTATTCATAGAATTCATATTGCACAAATTACCAATTAAGTCCAGGGTAATCAGTCTTTCTGTGATAATGATTGATTACCGTGAAAGAAAATTAATTACAAACTCAATTAATGATTCGGAAGGTGAAATTTTAACATAGAGGGGTCGTATTGGAATTCTTTAATTACGGTGTGGAAACAAATGACTTCCTAGCAGTGCCTTTTCTGAAATTTCTTTTTATCATAAAAAATTGATTAAAAATATTTAAAGTCTTAAAAGAAAGTTTAATATATGAAATGATTTTTCTTTTCTTTACATAGTGAATATAGCATAAAGTAAAAGTACTGTTGACGGCCGTGGAAAATTTGAAGGCAATTAATTCTGGGATGTTCGCACAGCTCAAACTGCTGCTAAAGCATAAAATTAAAATAGTTTAAAAGCAACATATAATCAAAAATTAAATATATCGAAGCAGAAAGGGTTATCCAACGGAAGGGGAAGAAAATGAGGTTTATAAATCCAGGAGGCAGTAACTGGAGACGGGACATAATTAATGAAGGTTAAAATACCATAGAGGAAAATGGACGTGCAACAAATGATTAAAATCTCTTGTCCACAAACCAGGAATGGAATTGAAAATTACCGGAAAAAGAGAAAAGAAATCGAAACATTGAATCACTGACTTATTTTTATTTCATGCTGCTTCCAAACAAGTTATTTGATTTTAATTATTTGATGGATATACACGGCTTGGAAATCATTGAACTCAAATCGGACGTTTTATAAAGATATATTTCTGAGTTGATGAACTACGAGCAAAGCTAAATTTTAAATTAGTCTCGATAAAAGCCTGTGATCTATTAGCCGGTGCGAAGTTTAATTTATAACCGTTAAAAAAAAAAAAAAAAACCTTTCATTTACCTTTAGCTTAGTAAAAAATATTTTAGAACGTAGTAATAGTTATAAAGTAGTATTACAAAAATATTAGTACTATGGAAATCTAAAGCTAAAGTACTAAAGTATATAATTTCATCTGAAGATCGAATTTGAAAATTCCAAATAAAAATATACTTCCTTTAAATTTTATATTATATGTCCTTTATATTTTATAATTATATGCAATATAAGTTATGAAATGTCATTATTCGCACAATAAAGTCAATATGTGCATTTTTCACATAATATAATATAATGTATAATTCAAAACAAAATACGATAAAAACTAAAGAAAACGTGGTGTGGATGACAAAACTAAAAAATTATTGTGGACTGATATAGATAATAAATTTTTATGCACCTGATATGCAAATATTAAAAGTAAACTGCAATTTTAAGAAAATGGCAACAGTTTTACATATAAAGGAGACAAAATCTCATCCAACTCCAAGGAAGAAAGCTTGATAATGTTAAACAGTAATCCGTAATGTTAAATGCTCATGGGAAATCAATGAAAGGTCATAAAGAGATGATGAAATTATTTTCCGTCTGGAAAGAGCAATAATACTATAAGCCTAACCCTCTATTGTATACAAAATAAAAAAAGCATACAACATTTTAATGTATTAGAGTATATATATATATATATATATATATATATATATATATATACTCTAATACATTAAAATGTTGTATAGTGTATTATGAGTTACTACATACATTCTAACTTTGGATTTAATAATTTATATTTATATTGAAAACATTTTATTTATTAGCTGCATTTGCGCAATAAATTAAATGTATATTGCATTGTCATTCACATTCTTATACTACGCTGTTTAGTTTATCTAACTTTTCATTTATGAACCATCCTTATTCCTAATTCCTTTTGTATGCTTCGTATTAAAGAAACATTCTATTTGCTATCTATTCAAATTTATGCTGCATTTGCGCTAAATTTAGTAATAGAATTTATTTTAATTCATTTTAATTTTTTATTATGTATTACTTTCTCTACTTTCATCCATTGTTAATTGTAGTTTATTGTGGCTCATTCTCCTATTTTATTCTTTTCTTTTATTTACATAGGTTACTTACTATATTTTTGCTTAAAGTATTATTAATTATTGTCTTCCTTTCTGTTTTATTATTTGGTAAATATTTGTATTGCAATTATTCTTTAGCTATTAGTAATTTAATATTAGAATTTTCTTAATCTAGTGCTGCCATCTATCGTTTTTAAATCTTACTGCAAATTTTCTTCGCTATTAGTAATTAAATATTAGAAGTATCTTATTCAAGTGCTGCCATCTATCGTTATTATTTCTTACTAATTTATTGGTTTTGTAATTTTATGACTGGGTAACTGCATTTGGGATTTTTGTATTGGTGTTATAGATACCTTTTATAAACTGTACTTTTTAGTACACTCTTTTTATTACTTTTTTGGACAGGATTCTATGTGAATTCCAGATTTACACAGTATATATTTTATTATACCTTGTGTTTTAATTAATCTAGTTTAGAACTGATTATATTTATATTGTTAATCATTTCTTTTTATCTTGTAATATCCTACTTATTACATTTTATTAGGTTTTACATGGACTTAGTTGTATATATTTTTATATATAAGCAATTATTTTATTTTTATTTATATTATTTATAAATGTTAATGCTATTCTCTTTATATTACTTTAACTCTTATGAATTACACATCTTATTTGATTTAGTAACTGGCAAATATATTTATTCTTGTTATTATATAATTTGATAAATATTGCCCGGTATTTACAATTTTGTTGGGAATTGTTTAGACCGTTATCATTTTACCAACAGTGTGCCATGGATTGTATTGGATATAATAATTGCCCAGCTAAAAATTATAACTTCAATAAATGTAAGAATAAAAATTGTAAAACCTGCCCATATGCTTCTAACTCACAAATTACTAATCTAAATAGTCATAAGACTTTCTGTAAAATTTTTAATTGCATCTACAAATTATCTTGTAATATATGTAATATATCTTATATAGGACAAACCAGTAATCCTATTCATCTACGTATGAATGTACATAGAGATCATGTTAAAAAATATATCCACAATAATAATTTTCTTCCTACTTCTAATAAAATCGAATATAAACACTTTGCTCATCATGGTTTTGAAAATATAACTATACATATTTTGGACATTAAAACAAATACTGCTGATAGATTATTCTTTGAAAACTTCTATATTAAATCACAATGTACTCTGTTTCCATATGGATTAAATCAGTTATATCTCAATGGTAATATTGTTAAGAATAATTTTGTAGATAATAAATATTCTATTTTTAATCACCTTTTTTTTAAACCTCTTTTACATAATAGTAAATTGGCTAAACTCAAAAGATTTAAACGCGGTAAAGGAAGCTCCTCCCAATATGATATTAAAGCAGAGATTAAAAGTATGCATCAACAATTCAATAACACATATCAATGGAAATTTATTAAATCATGGGTATTTGCAGTTAAGAAAAAACAATTAAACACAGTTTATGCTATTTTCTTAAAGTTAAATCTTACTAATGAACATTTTAATCATATTTTCTATGATTTGCTCATTACTAGATCAAAATATTTAAAAATAAAACTTAATCAATTTCATAATAATAACTGTTCCAATTCTTATTGTGTAATATCATTTAAGCATCCTATTTATAATTCCATAAACTTTAAGAATTTATTTAATCAATTTCATCATTTATTGCCTGTAAAGGATTTGAAAGTTACTAAAACTTTTAAATATAACAAGCCTATTGGAAGAACCATTTTTAATTACAATGCAATTTCAAAATCTCTCTCAGTCGACATAGATTCCTCAACAAATTTAGATGGTGAATGTATTTGTAGTGCTGATAATTATGCTGAATTTATAAATCCACACTTGGGTCATATAGTTACTGGAGACTTAGCCATTGTAAAAGATAAATCTTTAAGAACTATAATGTCATTTGGCACTAAATTCAGGTTACCTTCATGTTATAATTCTAAACAAGTGTTAAAGTCAATCAATCAGGACCTTGATAAATTTATTTATGGATTAGCTTCTAAATATGCTCAGCCTTTAGAGGCATTTAATATGTGGAAATTTACTATTTTAAGATCTATTAAAAATACCATTTGTAGTATTAATTTATCTAGATCTATATATAATATGGATAATATAAAGCATTCTGTTAATGATTTACATAGATCTTTTGTTATTACTTATGTAGATAAAGCCTCTAATAATTATGCTATTATTTGTAAAAAATTCTATATTCAATATCTGCTAGATTATTTAAAAAATAATAGTCTATTTAAAATTGATTCACACTCTCTTAATAGTATCAAATTGAAAATGATCAATATGTATAGTGATTTAGATATTAATAATAAATTTTTGACATTTCCATATATTGTGCTTATACCTAAATTTCATAAAATTCCTATTAAATTTAGAACTGTTACTAGTGGTCATAATTCATACTCTACTACTGCTAGTAAATTATTACTAAATTATTTAAATGTACTAAATAGCAATTTACGAGATTCTGGTGATAGCTACATTATTCTTAATAACAGTAAGGAATTAAAAAATAAATTAAAAACGCTTGGTAAAATAATAGGATTTCAAACTTTTGATTTTAAAGATCTATTTAATAATATTAAGATCACTGATCTATATGAAGTCATTTTAGCTTTATATAATGCTTATATTACTAAACATTCTAATCTTACCAAATTTACCAATTTTCCTAAGCTTCTCCATTTTGTTCTTTTCAATAATTATATCTCTCAAGGTAATAAATTATACTTACAAGTCTCAGGTGTTCCACAAGGTGGCTGTAGTAGCAGTATGTTAGCTAATTTATACCTTTATCATTATGAAAAATTCTTTACTTCAACTGATTATAAAATTTATAGATATGTAGATGATCTGATTTGTCTTGTTTTTACTGATAACTATGTCATAGATATAGATTTCTATCCGGATAATTTGGAATTAATACCTAATGAAACTTCTATTAGTAATAATGTTTATTATTTGGATTTAAATCTAATTATAGAACCTGCTCATGGGATAGTTACTAAATTATATGATAAAAAAGATTTTTTTAAATTTAATATTAATAAATTATTACCTTTTAATTCCTGCAACTCGATTCAATTGTTTAGAAATATTATACTTAATCAACTTTTTAGAATTTATAGATTATCAGATAAAAAATTTCATGCTTTGCACATTAATAACCTCAAAATTACCAGTAAAATGTATCAATATCCTGCACATTTAGTCAATAGTATAGTTAATAAGTTTCGATTAGCCTAAAATTCTCATATTCTCCCCTTATTATCTTATTTTAGCCGTACTTCTTCATTCTCCTGCAATTATATTTTCATCTTTTTTTCTCGAAGCTTTAACAGTTGAATAACTCATTTTATTTCATTTTATTGCTTTTGCGCAGTACAGTTTTTATTACTCTCTTTGGCAACAGCAAATCACATCTTTTCATTTTGGCATATGGCAACATTGATCCAGTCATATTTTGCTCGTCATGGTTGCGCTGAAGAGGTGCGTTTTGAGGTATTTATTTTTCCTTTATTGTTCCAATCTATATGCTTGTCGTCCATATAACACAAGTTTATAGATAAAATCTATCTTGTGTTTCAGAAACAAGCATTTTTGTGTTCATTTCGAAAGGATATATGGACCCGACGAGAATTTTTTCGAAATGAACTTTTCGTAAGCCTAATCTCGTAAGCCTAAATCTCCTCCATGTGCAAGCTTTTTTGCTTGATTTTTTTGTTTTCTTATTTGCATTCCTCATTTTTGAAATTTGTTGATTGTCTTTATCCTTATGACTTGCATTATGCTTTGTTATTTCCTCTGTTTGTCTTAATTTCTTTTATTTCTTTGTATTTTTAGAAAATTTTGGAATAGTGTATTATGAGTTACTACATACATTCTAACTTTGGATTTAATAATTTATATATATATATATATATATATATATATATATGTATATATATATATACATGTATATATATATATATATATACATATATATATATATATATACACACATATATATATATATATACATATACATATATATATATATATATACATATACATATACATATATATATATATATATATATATATATATATATATATATATATATATATATATATATATATATATAGGACATGATATGACTTCCCTAACAGTCTCAAATTCATTTTTTCTTTATTTCTTTCATAATTGAGTTTCATTACACAAAATAAAACGGATAATTATTTGAACACTTGCTAAAGAAGTTCAAGTTATCTTCACTTAACAATGCCAAACAAATTCCAGGCTAATAGTTCAAGAAAACACTTCTCAATATAAGTCCGCTTTAAATCCATTACATATTAAGGCAATCGCAACTAAATTAACGACATATGATAATTTTAACGAATTATTTCAATGTGAGTCGAGGAGTGTTAGGAGTAGCTACAGTGAAACAATAATTTTCCAGATCATGTGTGGAATCGTCCATATATTACCTTATTTATTCTTTAAAATAAACTATCTATAATGAGGACTTTTGTTGAACTGCTTTTTAAGGGCAATTTTCTAAAAATACTAAATACTTTCCTTATGTACATAGTATAATGTATAAAGAAATTATTGTGACGGGGGCGAAAATTCGAGTTGCCGACGGGAGAGCACGCTTCAAGCATTCCTGAACACGAATCAAACGTTTTTGAGGCGATGTCTGTGTGTGTGTGTTCGTGTGTGTATGTAGTGTGTGTTAGTCAGATATTGAAGATGATATATCACGAACGAATGGAGCAATTCTAAACAAATTTGCTACAAAAAATACAATCCGTGACTACTGGATGCCTATTGGTTTTAAAAGCAATCGAATGTTCAGAACCCGCCTACATTTTTGAAAGAAATTTTGAAAAAGTCATGAAAAAATAAAAACCTTTACTGAAGTTGTGCAAATAGTCGTTTCTTATGTAATTTTTTCTTATAAAAGTATTGACATAAAATTAGAACGCTAGCATGAACCGTTCATGACATATTGCACATTTTACAAATATATTTATCAAAAAATCACATAAAATAAAAAAGCATTAACTATTGTGAAATATGTGCACTTTTCATATGTAATATCATGCGATAAATTTGGTGACATCATTCTCGTGGATCTATCTCTTTCTATTTATGAGAAAAATAATAATTTTGTATTTGAACGCTAATAGCCATTTATCTGCTATAAGAATTACTTATTTTTCCATCCATAGCACTTGACGAGATTTTTGCGGCGAATTTGGTGGAATGCTGACAAATTGCCAACAATTTTAAATGTTGCGAAATTAACAAAAATGTCACCAAATTGATGAAAATGACGCTAAATCAATGAAAATGACAACTAATTGACGATAATTCAATATCTTGGAAATAATATAAGAATCTACTATAAGAAAAACTTGTTTCTCGTCCGTAACGTTTGGCAAAATTTAATTACAGACGTTTTCGGAATATCTACAATTTGCTGACTTTTAAAATGTTACCAAATTGATGAAAATATCATCCAAGTGTTAAAAATTCGCCGAATTGATGAAATCGATGATAAATCAATGAAATGACGACTAATTGATGAAATTTCAATATATTGGAAAGAACATAAGAGAAGACTATAAGAATAATCGATTTCTCCGTCCGCCCATAATATATGGCGAAAAATTTAGCGGAACGTCGCCAACATGGCGACTATTTTAAATGTTACCAAAGTGACAAAAATGTGACCAAATTGATAAAAAATGGCGCCAAATGGGAAGTCATGTTTTGCAAATTCTGATTTTTGTTATATGACGAGCATACCTTCTGGTATATAAGAAATACTCTTCTCTCATTTTATCTGTAACGCTTGGTGATGCATTTTGGCGAAGTTGGAGGATTATCTAGCAAAGTACCACCGAATTGGCAATATTTCGCCCTAGATTGACGAGAATATCTTCAAAATTGCAAAAATGACGCTAAATTAATAAAAAGGACGCCTAAGCGATGAATTAATTATTAAAATATTTTAATATATGGACTATATCGCTTATTGAGGATGATATCAATATTTCAATTGCTTATTTAGAGTTGCACGAAATATATGTTAACTGGGTACTTAGAATTAGTTTTACATGTTGTCATCCGGAGTATCTTCAAATGTACAATTCAACGTTAAAAACACAGTACCATGGATCTTGCACATTATTTTTGACTGTAAAAGTAGTAAATCCATTTCATAAGGAAAGTTATGTACTGTCCATCTCAGATTTTTTTATATCAGAATCCATTTCTGGTATTTTTTTTTTTCTTTCAAAATTTACAAAGCAAAAATTTTATAAAGGGATATCGTGAATTCAAATGATTACAATTTTAGCGTATTACCAGTCACTTTAATGGGCTGGGGAAAATCTTTCGATTGATACTAAACTTGACAATGTACCCGGGGGGTAACTTGTCCCCAGAGAAGGATAATGTCATTATACGCATATACACGTGATGGCGTCACTACCAAATAAAATTATAATCCCAAAGTTTATTAATTAAAACCCGTTTTAGCTTTCTTATAGCAAATGATTGTTATGATTCATTGGAAGGATAACAGAAGGATGAGAAGAATAAACTAGTTCACAACGCGAAATGCTTTGCAAAAATGTTCACTAAGAAAATGTGCGTTTCAAAAATGTTCGGATTCCTTACTTCAGTAATAGGATGTCTGGACTTGAACAACCAAATAGGAATGTTAGTCCATGTCGAATATGCAGTAAAAGAGCTAAACGACCTAAACATTTATGGTAGCGCCATCTAGTATGATAAAAGAGAAGTAAATCGAGAAACGATGCAGGTAATTTGAATTCGAAAGGCAAAAAATAAGAATAAATAAATAAAATAGAGTGTATATGAACTCAAAAGACAAAGAAAAAACAATAAATAAAATTCAGAATATATGAACTCGACGTCCAGTGCAGATAAAAAGTAAAACTCAGAAATACATAATTAGACGTGGTCATGCCATACGCCAGACATATTTAATGTGATTGACAAAGCAATAACCAGAAATGCATTGTGATCTAGTTTATAATTATCGGCGTGTAGTCACGTTTAATACATACGTAATAATGGTCTTTAGTATCATAAGATGCAGATACTAATATAATTGTTTAAGCAAATGTCTAATATTGTAATACTAATGTAGTAAACAAATGCTTAAATCTCCTAGGCTTTATCCTGTCGGGCTAATGTATATACGAGAAATATATTAATATGTCTTAAATCCCCTAAAATTCAAAGATAGTTACATTAAAAGGGATTTCTAGGTGCATTAAAAATATAATCTAATATAAAATTGCACTCCAATGACTGCAAAATAAATAAAAATAAAACTTCGTTAAACACAAACTTTAGCAATGTGGTTGATACAGGATATGAATACACATCCTATATATGCAATAACGTATATTCCTTTTTAACCTAAAAAACAAAATGCTAAAATATAAATAGATATAAATCAAAAATAAACAATTTACTTTGAACATATATTTTTTAAAACTTGGTAGTCTTTTTCGAAAAATAATACTTGATTATTACCAACCTATCAATACAGGAACAAAAAGATTTATTAAAGTAACACTTGAGGTCCCTAGAAATCCGTTATTTTTGGCATATTTCGCCGTATTCCATATCGAATAACAATAATCAATGCTAGTGTCATTAATAAATGATTTATTTATGTTCTTCCTTGTTTCTGGGATACACATAAATTCGACTTTTCCTTCCTGAACTTGTACGAGTGCACCCTGGCGGCAAAAAAGAAAGGTAATTTGAAAGGAAATGAAACATGGGAATTAATATATATCTCTACGCTATTAATATCTTCATCTGAGATGAAACTTTTATGTATTGGATGAGCGGGGAAGCGACTAATGACATTTTAATGTTTTGACTGCGATTACATATGAATGCTCTTTGATATTCATGAAAGAAAGGAAATTACGAATGGAACTGATATCTAGCCGTTCCCCCAGGAGAGATGTAGGATAGAACATTTTATACTGTTGTGGTTAAAATTGAAAGCGCGCAAGCATTTAAGATAACGAATTTTTAATGGCATTTTAAAGTAAGTAATTTCCATGTTTTTATATACTTTACATTTTTGTCGTGTTTATAAACGTAGAAAAATCAAAAGTATGTAAGATTCAGTCTAATTTCAGCTTGATATGAAATGATGAAAATGAATGTTTTATCAATTTGTAATATTTACATGGCATTTAAACTAAAATAAAGGAAATAAATATTTTAACAAAGACTTATATATTTTTAACTTCGCATTCCATTTTTATGAACAAAAGTAGGCTACTTGGAATCAAATATATCGTATACTAAAATATTGTTAAATTGAGGAGTAAAAGATGTGTAATGTATTTTAATGATATAAAGAATCTTTCAAATTTAATTTTCTGTTTCAGCTTTAGTTGTATTAAAAATAATATGGGTAATCCTCCCACTTTATGAATTGCTTTATATTCGAGTTGTTAATGGAATGTTATATGCATTTCCATAATTTACATTACTTTGAGACCTCACTTTCCCAACTGAGAAAGGTAACTCTAATACACGGCAATACAAGATGACAAATATTGTGCTTAGATACATTATTTAACGTATTATCATTTTAGAAGTGTTGATGATGAATGTGAATAAAAATATTTTTTATTCTTTTAGTTCGCATTGCTGATCCAAATTTGATGTGCCGAACACAATAACCTTCCAGACGTGACTTGAGAAAGTTAGGTCGTGCTTCTTGTCAGTCTTTAAGAAGAAGGCTATTTATAGCCTTTGAAACCGGTTAACAAGGTTATTGTTATGGTATACACTCCCAATCCAAATACCAGCATCCTTGAACCTGTTTCTTGCTCGTCAGCGTGGGATAACCGACATCGGTAATAGCAGCAAGAAACTTGCTATAAGCCCCAATGTTTACCAGCTTCTATGGGGACTGGCAATTTCAGTCCTTCCACGAGGTCGACACAAATATTAGTTTTGAAAACACTTTTATAGCCAGGTTCTTGTGCTTTCTTTTAGTTTATTTTTATATACATGTTGTATTTTATGAAGTTTTAATGTATCGGATAAAGCAAATGTCCCATTTACTCTTTCTAAAACCAAATTGTTGACGTCAAACTGCAGAGGAATTCATAAAAACAAGGTAGAAAATACCAACATGCATAGTGAATTGTTTGAATTGAAATATGCGATTTTACTCACCGACAACTTTCAGCCGACCCCAACTGACACTGACTACTTTTTCTTTTGTGAGAGTGTTAGTTACTTGACATCGGTACCGTCGACCTCCATCCGTCTGTTCCACTGATGATACATGCAAAGTTCCAGTACTAAATGCTTGGTACTTCGATCCACTGTACCCTACGAACATAATCAGAGTATTTTAGTTCACCTTTATGATCAAAATACGATGTGTCTAATATTTAACAAACCTATTACTGACAAACAATAATAAGAACTAGAGTTCATTATAACACTGTTATGCAGAATTCAATAGACTATTTTTTATTATCCTTAATGATTAAAATCTGATTCAAGCACAATGTTTAACATAATGTATTTTTAACATATTATGGACAAACACTAATATCACCGTGAGTTTATTGTAACTTATTGAGACTAAATTCAATATTCAATTTTATGAAATCCTTGATGATGTAAATCTTATGTGTCAAACACAATATTTAACATAATATATTTTTAACATAGTTTGGTTAAACAACAAAGCAAATGGAAGTTTACTGTAAATCAATCACATTAAAATGCAATAATCTAATTTATGTTTTTCTTGATGATCAAAATCTGCTATGTCAAACACAATATTTAGCATATTGTATTTTAGCATATTGTGGACAAACAATAACTCGATCTTGCTGACATTAAATATGTTATTCTTTGTTATATTTATTACGCAATATTCAAATAAATTTACAAATAAATTTTTGTAAATATTTTTTTAATATTATGAGAGAAATTGTGCTCCAATCGAAAAGTGAGACCTCTGATGTCTCCTGAATGGTTTCTAATAACGCATAAACAATGGTGTTCATTTTTTCTGATTGAAAGTACAAATAATTTACTTAAAAAATAAAATATATTTCTTTATATTTCATTTCGTTAAAAAACTTTCAGTATCTAAAAACAGTTTAAGTTCTGTTCATGATGTTATTCAATTTAAAATAAATATATCTTCATAAAAAATACCTACTCTTTAAAAAAAATAACAAAATTATTTTTTTTAATGTTTGAAAAAATTAAGTTCGAAAATTTATAACATGTCAATATTCTTACAATTTTAATTAAAACACACATTTGTTTCATTTTACATACAGCCAATTCGTTTTGTCAATTCTGTTATCTTATTTCTTATAAAATATTTTGTTATAGATGTTAAATATGAAATCATATATCTCATTATATAGGGATTTAAAGTATTAATTAGTTTCAATTAACCAATAACTCCATTCCTCATTTAATAATGAGAATATTTTTTAATTTAACTAGCAGACTTCTGTTGTTTCAGAATGACTCTTTATTTCAGATATATTACACATTTAAATAGACAACCTCAACTTCGCTTCCTCTGTCAATATATTTGCACTTTCTATACTATGAATTATCAACAGTCTGAATTGCACAAAAAATACAGTCTGAAGTGCACAATGCGGCACTCTTTGGTGTGGCCTTTTGTCGATTTGCAATATGATGCCATACAGTAGCGACGATCAAATAAGAAAGAAACGACAAATGGAAGAAATCTAACTAAAGCAAGAAATCATTTGGTGAAAAAGGACATAATTTTTCAAATACTTCAAAAGAATCTCCCAAACAGTGAATTTCAATTTAAATTCAAATCATGAACTTAACATCGTGACTAGGTTGTGGAAATCGAAATAGTATTTTCTTGAAACACATCAAGTCAGTTATCCCGTGTCAAACGTCCCACTCAGACCTTCTTTCACTTTCAGAGTTTCATTCCAGATTTAAGCGAATAAAAACCGGAATATCTTGGAGAAAATATTTTTTATCTGAATAGAAAAGAATTTGGAAAGGCGATACACGCCCGGAGATCTTTTGAATAGAGACCTAAAAAGATCTATCGAATTGCTTCCGAGAGGTTAGATTACAACTTTGACTCTGTACATTTTTTTCTCTCTAGAAGATCTATTTCTATTGATCTATTGTTATAAGACGTCCCTAGGAAAAGAAAGGGCGTGCAATTTACTTGATAGGTCTGAAGTGCACAATGCAGCCCTCTTCTGTGTGGCCTTTTGTTGATGGGCAACATGAAGCCATACTTTATTTCCTGATTGACTGTCTCTGCTGGAAGTGTTTATAATTTCAAAAGTTAGACAATTACTTAAGTTTATTACAGCATAAGACTATTATTTAATACAGTAGTTTTTACATATTGTTGATTACCTATTACTTTAAATCGGAATGTGTTCCATGACGAAAAATCAAATATTAAGAGATTATCAATAAGTTTGTAATATTTTATTTTATTTTTCC
This sequence comes from Amaurobius ferox, assembly GCA_951213105.1. Classification (NCBI taxonomy): domain Eukaryota; kingdom Metazoa; phylum Arthropoda; class Arachnida; order Araneae; family Amaurobiidae; genus Amaurobius; species Amaurobius ferox. The sequence continues at coordinate 141,828,990 of OX578134.1, forward strand.
AAAATAAATTGCAAAAAGTTGTAATCCATGTAAGCCCTTAATGGTAATTATACTTTATTACTTAAATGTTGATGATTTTTAAAATTAGTCCTGTTTTTAAACTTTATGAAGTGGAACAAATGAAAAACACCTTATCATGGAGAGATTGGACTAATAAGATTATTTTGTCGTAAAAGTATAACTACTGTTTTATATCTATTGGATATGGAAATAAAACGTATTCCGTATAGGAATAATTCAGTATAGATAAAAAGTGTTTAGATCTAGTAAAAAATCTCTTGCCAATACCTTATAAAGGAATTTAAGAAAATTACGGCGAAATAATATAGAGTAAATAAGATGTAAAGAATAATGTGATGTAAAAAGTTTCGAAACTTAAAATCATCCATCAAACTGTTATAAAATTAACATTGATTGAGACTAGGTAAAAATAACAGTAGTTCTAGTAACAGTAGTTTTAGTTTAATTGAATTAGTTAAATGAATTACATCTCTACAAATGCAAGGCTAAGCACATATATTGTGGACTTTGCTGAATAATATGTTTTAGTTTGAAAACAAATATTTAACAACGACTACATAGTTAATGATATTTTTTTCATTGTGATAATTATTATGATATACTTATTATGACACAAGGGATTTCTGTTGTCAATTCGAAATAAAAATATTCCGGGTAGTACGGGCAGTTCCGGAAAAAAGAGAGCATCTCATCCATTTATTTTATGTTTCACGTGCACTAAAATGACAAGAAACCCCCATAAATTAAAATTTATCATTGCAAAATGTTATCAGTACAAAGGCATTACCAGTAAATATGCTTACAAATTCAAGTTGCTTTTATAAAGCCAGAAGCAAAGTATAATCTAATATCAAATCATGATATTGTCATCGTGACCAGCATAAATAAATAAAATTTGATCGCCACACACAAACCGCGAAATTTTGCACGTGCCAGGCGCGTAAATCAGAATTTACAAGAAACTGAAACGTTTCGAAAAAAATATGCTCCGAACGGCACTACACATCAGGAGATTTTTTGAAAACACACACACACACACACAAAACCCTACTGATTTATCGAATTACTTCATAGCTCTTAGAGATAAAATACAGGCAGAGATAATCTATCATTAGAAATCTGCTGTTGTTGGAAAACATTCACCAGGAAATCAATCATAGTAAACTTGCCTTAGTATTTATTGAATCACAATATAATGTAGAGTTATATTTCTTAATATGTGTTAATCAGAGTTAATAATTTTAAAAGTTAACTTTACTGATGTAAAGCTGAATGAAGTAACATTATTTTCCATTGGATGGAGTCCATAGCCCATATTGTTAGATAATATACATTAATTCTTCATAAGATCCATATTGGAAAACGAAATCCAGAAGTGTACCCCCCCCCCTTCCTCTTGCTCATAACTCCACCAACACCAACAATTTTTCGAGATCGAAACTTTCGAGATGACTCAATGGATTGAGTAAAGGCCTGCCAGACGAATATGAGTAGTTTGAATCCCGATTACAATTTTAGCCTCGCTATAATGGGGCCTGAAAAAATAGCACTTCAGGTTCGATGCCGGGGATGCATGAGGTCTTAAAATGATTGTTTTATTTTTATTTTTCAAGACGGTCTCAGTTTATAATAGCGTTTTTCATCTCCTGAATGATACGACGATTAGAGTACTGAAAACATGGCATTCTGTCTGTCCATATTTTTTGTTACATTATTTGAAATTTACTACACAGAATAACACAAAATCTGATATTTATTTGAAATTGCGCTGAATAAAGTTCTAAAATATTTCCGATTTCATTTGGTGACATGATACATCGTAAATGTTTGCTAAATTTTAAGACTCATAATAAACGAAGATAGAACAGTTTATCTGGCAGATACTGTTTGTGCAAAAATATCCATCATTTCTTTAAAAAAAAAACTGAATTTTGGAAAGCGATAAACACGCGGATACCACTTGAGTACAAATCCTAAAATATTTATCGAATTACTTCCGAGAGGTTAAATTATTTCTTTGTCTGCATTTTTCCTCTCCAGAAGCTCAACTGCTATTGTTGTAAAACGGTCGATTGGAAAGGAAGGGAAGAATGTAATTTTATTATTGAGCCTAAATAGCTCAAAATGTGGTATTTACTTTTGCCGCCATGGCGGGATGAATCAAGTTTCATGTTGAGCTAATATTTCACATTCATTTTGAAAGGGTGCAGCAATATAGTTTTTATTTTCTTATTAACTGCATGTGATCGAAAGCCCTTAACCTCCACAAACAGATAACCATTTAAAATTAATCGTCGGCGAGAGAGTATTTTTTCAGTATGGTGTATTACTTTAGTGCATTGTTGTCTATATTTGACCGATAGTGTTTCCAATTTATAGATAAGTCTTTGATTCAATTATTCAAAACATATGTTTTTTTTTATCATTTTTCTTGATTGGTACACCTTTCTAGTTCTTCAAGTTTGTTGTATGTTGTCTGATCAGATGGTAATTGTTAATACATTTCAAAGTTATCACAAATATTTGATATAATTTATAAAATACTTATAATTAATAAATGTAAATTATAAGTTACTGATTTTACGAATCATAAAATAATTCAAATAAAATCGTCATTATTTTGATTTAAATATAAAGTTTAGCCATGCGGTGTTATATTATTAACAGTAGAGGGCCAGGCAATGTAGGGCTACACCAAAGAAAGCACATGTTACTAGAAAATAAGAACTCAGTTTTGCCGAGTTGATTGTGTACTGGCACACAAGTTTCATTTCAAAATTCTCATTTTGAAAGACCATGGGACTTTTTTACACAACTTAATCCAAATATGAAATTACAATTCTATGTGTTTGAATGCATGCAGATAACTTTTCAATGGATATTGTTACGGCGTATTCTCTGGAATTATGTGTGTACCCTCAGAATTCAAGAATAAGTCCCAATTTTTGGATAACAAGTTTATTTATAAGCACAGAGTTAAGAAGAGCAATATACAGCAACTAGTTCTATAACTATCTCACAAGATGACTAAATAACTGTCAAGTACAGTAAAACAGCAACTACTTCACTAATTTCACAAAACAGCTAAAATTGTTCTCAAAGCATTAGCGTATCTCACAATTCAACATAGATCGTATCACATAAACTGCTCTACAACTAATCGACGCCTCTCTTTATATAATCTCCGTAGAAACTTCCCGAAGGGGCTCGTATCTCCCAGAATAGTCGTATTTTGGAAAGTTCTTAATCCTTCAAAAATTCTCCAACAGTCGCCAAATCGACGATAAATTACCAAATCTAGAAACCCTGCCACGAGTGTTCAAATACGGCAACCTTACATTAACGCAATAGGAATGCCTGCCCGTAAAATATTTTTCCATTTTGGTTCTCAAAAGAACATCCAGTGATTTTGCATGTTCTTAACAATATTGCAAACTTTAAAGTTACTTTTTATTTGATTAAGAAAATAACTTTTTCACAAAATTACGAAATGTAAAACAATTGTTCTTGTTGTAGAACTGTCAAATGTCCTCAAAAGGAATCACACATACTGTGAAATGTAATTTCAAATCACATAGTAATTTGTTTTGAAAATTGGGAAAATTTTAAAGTGGCACTATTTTAGATTAAACCAAAATTAAGGTATAAAGCACCCCATTTCAGCCTTTCAGGTTTGAGTCTCATTTTGGACTTACATAGCTCTCAAATGAACATTTTTTTAAGCTTGATATCTGGTAAGAATGAAATTCTGAAGGGCTGTACCAACTCTCATATTGATCAGCGACCCCAAAGATTTGTCGTTATTAAATAATTTTAGTATAAATAATTATGAATATGTCCTTGGGGTAAACTCCATTCAAGACAGTAAAGGTATGTACTTTGTACGGGTATTCGATAAACTTGGCTATCTCTAGTGGGTTTTTGCGTGGTGTGTTATACTCCTTTTTTGATAATACGAGGCTATAAATTTTCGTAAATATTTATATAATCGATCTTAAAACGGTGCAATTGTTTTAAAAAATAATAGCAAACTTTTAAATTTTCAACCTGCAGCAAATTTGAAAAGAAAATCCGGAAATCGGTTTTGAAACAAAAATATTTAACAATGGATTAAAGGGTCATATGATTTTAAAAATGTTAAAAAAAGGAAAAAATCATCCCATTCACCATTTCATATCTTATAAAATTTCGAAACAAATTTTTTTTTCATCAGATAAATCTATGTACAATTTTTGTAAAACATACTAAAAAAAATAGTTGAAAAGAAAGTTGAAATCTATGAAACATTTATCAAAGGAAAAAATTGCATGATATTTTGCACTCAAGATTATTCTGAAAAGTACGCATTCAAAATAAACTTTTTTGTCTAATTACATAATTGCTTATTGTGAAACCAAATTAATTTTTATTTAATGTACAACAATGTTTCCCGAAATGTTACGCTTAACTTTCACAAAATTTTAAAAATTTCAACAACATAATATTTCAAAAATATTCTTGTAAATATAGAAGAAGCCATGGAAAAATTTAGATTCACTTTATAGCGACTGACATACATTATACATCCATTACATCTTAATGCAAAAGTCTTATTAAAATCCGAGTTTAAGGTTTCATCTTATATTTATAAATATAAATCATATTTCATATATATATTTCTCAAAAAATATATTTTTATTGTTTAACAGCTTTTCTTTAGAGAAAATCACGAGAAAAAACCATATTACTTGATTTGTTAAAAATTTGAAGTCAATCTTGAATTCTTTAAATTATAAGCCCTTCTAAAAAAGCAGCTAATCAGGAAATAAAACATCACATACTATTGTCCTTCAACAAAAGAAGGGAGAGTTTAGCTTTTTACCATAAACATTTCAAGGTTGTTCTCTTTTTCATTTCCTTGTGACCGTTTACCAACAATAGATCAATAGGAGTCGAGCTAAGAGGTAATCTAACCTCTCGGAAGCAATTTGAGAAATCTTTTGAGGTCCCTACTCAAAGGATCTTGGAGTGTACCGCATTTGCGAATTTCCTTCTTTTGGATAACAAGGATATTTTCCTTCCAGAAATTTCAGCTTTTGAAGCTTAGTCCTGAATGTGACTCAACTTAAAAGTCAGAGTGGAGTGCTTGACACGTGAGAGCATTCTTAATTTGTTCCGGGAAGAAAGTTATTTCTTATTTAGTTATGTTGTTCACGGTAGTAATGTCATAAATTGAAATATAATTTTACTGAATACAATGTTTGATATACAGAAACACACTGAACTTATAAAGCTATTTTGGAATGTTTTATTAATTTTATTATGAATGTTTCCTCAATTTTCCATTTGTTATAATTTTCTTACATCATGAACAATTGTCCATGTGCAATACTCGACATAGAAAATGCAACACCATGAAGCTTTGGCCGTATAATTAGGAAAATTGCCAGGCAAATACAGTTAGCCGATGTATCGAAATGATCTAAAATGCAAGCAGTTTGGATGATTACAGCGCAGGATAAAAGGGATAGAAACGACAGATGAGCCAAAAATTGTTACTGCCTGTCGCCTACGAAAACCCGTTTTCCGAGCTGATTTTCATTTAAAAAATATATGTTGTTAAAAAGACGCATGGCTGATGACGCCGAAGTCCGTTTCAGCATTTGGACGATCGTGTTAGAGCAGTGGTTCCCAAACTGGGGTCTCCGGACCCCTGGGGTTCCGCGACGAGGTTTTAGGGGGTCCGCGAACAACACGCAATATTTAACTAATCAATAGTAAGCTTTAAGAAAAATGAAATTCATTATTTTTATCCAGTCTTTTTTTAATTTTATTTTTTTAAATAAAATAATAATGAACTTTTTTTTCCTAAATAACTTTGAATTAAATACATTCATGAAATTAATTTCAAACTGATAGGTTATATCTTCAAACATAATAAAATTGTTTAGGAGTAGGTTTCGTTTTGGCACAATTCCATGATTAACGGTGACGATACTCTGATGTAGCTCGGACGTCAAAGCACATGTAACTTCGAGCATTACTACTAGAGACCGGACTACTAGAGACCGGATGACGTCAGCTTTGAATAGAGGGGGACATAGCGAACGTCTCCCGCCTCTACTCTTGCAATATGGTTTAAAGGGGTCCGCGAATTTTTTTTTTCTCTGAGGGGGGTCCGTGGACCGGAAAGTTTGGGAACCACTGTGCTAGAGGATTCATTTTAGGCCTACGTACTGCTGGATGGTAGTACTGGCGTGTCGCTGTTGACACACGCGTAGATGTGTCCACTGTGCAAAGGATTTGGAGAAGATGGATAAAAGAAGAGCATGTGAGTCGTCGGAGTGGTACAGGTCTATTCAAATGTACGTCAGCACTCGTTGATCAACGCATTCGAAGACCTGCGGTGGCAACCCCACAGACGACAATTATCGGCATTCTCCCGAATTTGCAAGATGCATTGTATGTTCCAATATCAGCGAGAACAGTTTTTCGACGATTGGCCGAAAACGGCTTGCACTCAAACAGTCCTTTACAAAGACTGCCATTGATGACAAGATACCGGCGTGAGAGATTGAAATCGTTTCGGACAAGAACCTCTTGGGCGATTGAATGGGACATAGGAATGTTCAGCAACGAGTCTTGGTTCTGTTTGTTGAATGACAATCATCGTGTGAAATTCTGGAGGCGACGTGGAAATAGATCCAATTTAGTCACGACTATTGAACGCCATACTGTTCGACAACTCGACATCATGGTTTGGCGTACCCTCGGCTTTGATAGCCGGCCACCTCTGGTTCGTATCAGAGGCATAGTGACGGCACGACGATATTTAAATGAGGTACTGCGACCGATTGCATTTCCATACATTCAACGGCTGCAAAATTATTTTTTACAGCAAGATAATGCGCGATCGCACACGGCAACTATCCGCAGACAAGTCTTGATAGGTATACAGGTGCGCCAATGGTCTGTACTGTCTCCAGATCTCTTACCCACCGAGCATGTGTGTGACGAAATTGGTCATCGTTTGACTGTCCTACCTCCATTTCAAACAGAGGACGACATGTGGAGGATAGTTAAAGGCTTACAGCCATGCACCTATCTATTTGCAACCTCATTCCATCTATTCCTCGAAGGGCTGCCGCTTGTATCGCCGCAAGAGGTGGCTCCACTGCCTACTGATCACCCTGTCTATGACATTACAGTATTGCATTATCCTTCTGGAACTAGCATCACTTATTTATATATGCCATCTCTGTCTGTGGGACCTTATTCATCACACTCTGTTCTCTTTTCATGGTGTTGCATCTTCTGTGACGGTTAATGTAAATATTGTTTCTATGGTATAGTATCATTGAAAAATTAATAAATATTTACGAAATTTAATGAAAATTATAACATATGACTCATTTGTATATATATCTTACAAAACGGACCAGGTCACTAGTTTATAAACTCCATGACAAAAATAAGTAGTGCAACATTAAACTTTATATGACATAAAAATGAAATGAGTTTAATAAAAATATTTGAACCCCGGTTTTTTAGTCAGTGTTTAAGTATCACGACCACTACATTGACTCAACAAGGTCACGAAAGAACTTTCCTTTTAAATGATACTTAAGGGTATCACAGTTCCACTATTCACTTCTCTAGATTTGGTTACCCCAAGTTCGAACATATTCTTCAGTTTAATGAAAATTCATAATTTGCTGAAACCAAAAACAAACCTAGGTCATCTTGATAAGTGCCCATGTAAGCTGGTTTCTGAACAATCTGGTCCAATTAACGTAATCCAGCTGTGTCACGCAATATCTTATAAACATTTCACCAACCATTAAATTATCATGAATTGTGGAAACAAAAATATGCGATTAGTAAACTACTGCAAAAGTATGGTTAAGAAATTATTCATCTTATCTATTTGAATCAAAGACGCTGATAGATATACATTATAGCGAAAATAATCTTTTTAAATGGACAATAAATTTAGGTGAGTTTTAAAATTAACAGCCTATTGAGGCAAAACTGTCAAAGGTATAAAAATTGTCAACATCATACACTTTAATGACTGAAAGCTGAGTCATATACTTAAGCTAAAAATGAACTAAACGTTCTAAGTTTTAATGTCATCAAGTAAATTCCTTTACCGCTTTTCCGGTTGTTACTTTCCAACAATAGATCAATAGGAGTCAAACGTCTTAGCTGAAAAATGGCAAAGTGGTAGTCTAACCTCACAGGAACATTTTTTTGAATCCTTTGGGTCTCCGCTTAGAAGATCTGAGGGTATCATCTTCCCGAATTTTTTTCTTTTGAAATTCAATTTTTAGATTTATATATTTGTTACGTCAAAGTTTGGAAAGAAACAGGACTAGAATATAGTAACATGTACCTTAAAACGCGAGAGATTTTATGACGATGTTTATCTTTGTTATTCTTATTCTGTCACTTGTGTTTTGCAGTAAATTTGAATTTCTGAAAAAAAAGGTGGCATTTTAAATATATCTGAAAAAATATTTAATTTTTGCTATGAATACTTTTGTTTACGAATATTTTCTTGTTTACATTAAGATATTTCCTTTGTACAAATCCCCTTTATCGTATAAAACATTTAATTTTTTTAAGTTGATTTTTAGTGCAAAAAACATTTTAAGCTATTTAGCGAAATTGCATCGGTTTATTTTATTTTTTTGGTCTGTTTGTCTTTGTTACAAAATATTATAATAATGTTAATATAAATATAAAATAGTATTTTTGTGCTTTGGCTATCAGCAGAGTTATTAAATGATACATACATTAGAGAGAATATATTAAGAATATATCATGTTTATCGTATAAAGCATTGTATCTTTTTATGTTAATATTTATTGCCAAACAGAATAAAATCATTTTAAGCCATTTATCGAAATTACATTTGTTTACTTTTTTTGGTTTGTTTGCCAATAAATCAGGAGGAGTGGAATATTTTTTCAAAGAAAAAGGCAAAGGTGTAGTCTAACATCTCAGAATCCTTTCATAAATCCCTTGGGTATCTTCTCAAAAGATCTTAGTGTAACCCCTTTCCAAATTTCTTTCTTTCCAAATTCAATTTTTAGGAGATATATTTATTTGTTGGGCAATGTTTGAAGAAATATAATTTGCAATGTCGTAACATAGATTTTGGCACCTTAGAGCATCCATGCAGTGTTTACCCGCGTTTTTCTTATGTTGTCATTGTGTTTTATTGTAGAATTGAATTTCTAAAAAAATGACATCTTGAATATCAATCATTGAGCAAGATGTTTAAGTTTTACTACGAATACTTTTGTTTATGAGCGTTTCCTTGTTTACAAATAAATTTATTTCTTTCGGCATGTGTTTCTTTCATCAAATATAACCCTTATATTTCTTCTTTTTGTACCCATTCCTCTTTTGGACTTAGGGTTTGTTAGTTCTCTTCTACTGACGAAGGGGATCCAGAGTGTCCTCAAAACAACTTTGTGCTGTATTATTGTGTTCTTTGTTCTTATAAACGTTGATCAAGTTTTCCTTGACACAAAGTGCATTTTAATTATTGATTAATTATAGATATTAGAAATGCAAAGTTTTTGCCTTTTTCTCTGATATTGGCTTGCTGCAGCGCAATTTTATGTAATGTTTCGAAAATTATATATTCATACCACTTGCCTTCTATATTTAAATAAAAAATACAGTATATTATATTAAAACAATTATAAAACTTATACACTTTCAAATTTAATTAGAACATTCAATAATTTAATAGATATTACCTAAAATTATCAACTTATGCATGTCATACAGAAATGATATATTTATGTATTTGGTTACAGCTTAAAATATTTTACGTAACGAGTCAAATATTCTTGCACATATCTTATAAATTTAATCACATATGCAATATATTTTAAAATATATATTTAAAATATAAATATAATATATAAAAATATCAATAATTACACAGTTTTCTAAAATATCAATTTCCAAATTAGATTGAACTAGAACACGTGTTTCTTAACAGAGCAGACATAAATATTTCATTCGAAAATAAAAAATAGATTTCAAGACCTGAATGTTATTATAAATTATGTCATCCGAGAAAAAGCAAATTTAAGTGCCTAACAAAAAGTTTGAGTAATACAAGGTACAGGCAGAGTGCAACTTTGTGCGTTTTAAGCCCATCAAGAAAAATTTTACGTTGGATGTAATTCCTTGTTTTTCTCTAATAGATCAATTCAGTTTGAGTTTTTAATAACATGAAAATTACTGAAAAATGCGGTATTTAACATCTCTGAAGCAATTCAAAAATTACTTTGAGTATTCATCTCAAAAGATCTCTGAATTAGTAATATGTTTCTAAATTCGCGTCTTTCCAGTGAATAACTTAATAATAATTAAAAAAAAATGGATTTGATTTCATTAAGTGAATTCAGATTCTGAACTGAAAAGTTAGAGAGTCTGAGTACTTGAAGCGTATAGGATTATTCTTGATGTTTTCTGATACCACTCACGACGTTGATACAATGAATGTAAATCAAATTTACTATGTTTAAAATTCTGTAGTATTAATGGAAAATTATGTGCAGTTTTTTACTGTAAAATATATGAATTGCAACTCTGTTGCTTATCTGCACTTCAACATTATCCTATTGTTTTTTTGTTTGATAGGTTGTACACGTATACGGAGTATCGAATAAAAGGCATTTCCTGTTAATTCAATCAACATTATCTACATCTTCGAAGCAAGTGCTTAAAAGATCTTTGAAGTACGAAGTAGTAGCAAGAAGCGAATTCCCAAGATTTTGCTATCTTCCTTTTAAAATGCGTCTCATTAATAATTTTACCCTGTGAAGTTTAGAATTTGAGAGCAGAAATTAAAGTATTGTTTTGAATGACTAAAGTATGCATTCTCGAAAATTGTTTTTATTCTAAAACTGGATGGAAGCTATTATACAGAATTTGTTAAAATAGGCTTGAAACTATGATACATATTGTATCATGAATCATATGTTGTAGAATCTTGAGTCATATGACTTGTTTCATCTCAGTGATTTCACTTAAAATCACATTGGAGTATAATTTAACATCAATCGCTATATAATTTTATAACAAATTATGTCACTCCAAATAGCTGTTTTTATGTATTACTCGTGAGTATATATAGTTTGAATGTGCAATGTATGACCAGGTATGACTTAACTTTTTCTGGCTATGAAAAATTACTAGAAGACGTATTTATTTGTATATATAAGCATATCTCAAGCACATATTGTTGATAGAAACTTAGATCCTGTAAAAGTATATCTGAATAAATTAACCTAAAACGCATAAATGGTAAAATTTCGCAGTACTTTAAGTATTTGCGAATAGGTTCACTAACTGTAGCAAGACTAAATGCACCTCCATTCAAAAATTCCAAAACATGACGCACAGGGAGTCATTATTATAGTAAACTAGTTAGACAAACGCCTGCTAAGTCCAATTAGTCTATTAACTCGACCCTTAGAACTCATGTTGACAATTGCTGAACAACATCTACTGACAGTAAGTTCGTTAGTATTAATGACACTATTTTTAATGGTTTAAAATTTATGAGTCTATATCCCTTGCCGTTTCTAACGTTAGTAATAAAATAAATTATAGAAAAATAACTAGAGCGAAGTACCCGACGATTCCATGGTTCTAAATAAGAGCCCACTACGTATGAATAATTAAATCAGCGCCAGTTGCTTAAATATTACATTTGAACACAATTTAAATATAGCTTCGATCCGAAAATGTCCAGTCTCAAATCGGTAATCACAATTCGCAGTATATTTGACCGTATATTGACCGTATCAAATAAGATAATCACAACTAACAGTATAGTATATTTAACATATTGCTCATAAACACGCAAAATGGCTTCAATTGGTAAAACAGCTTTGGCAGTAGGGTTCGAGATATGGTATGTTCATTCAAAAATTCTATGAGATGTCTGGCTTAAAAATACTTATAATTAATCAGTGAGTGGGTTTTTGAAGAAGTTATTTTTTTCTAGAGATATATCTGATATATCTAAGAGCTACTGTTAAAATATGAATGTTGGATGGGGTGTGAAATTCTGTATATCGCGATACAAATTTCGGAGATGTTTAAAACGATTGAAAGGTATATATATTATTAAAAATTCATTAAATTTTGTCTATTCATTATATGGACTCCATTTCACGTTTACGTAAAATAAAGTCTGTCGATCTTCCTGATGATGCCAAGACGGAAATCCTGTGATAATAATTTAGGTAATATTATGGATGCGATATAATGGACACGATGAAATAGGGCGTTTAGAATGGAATTTAATACAAAAATTACAATTAGTGAATATTAGAATCCCATTGATTTTAAACACAATCAAAAGTTCGCAAAATCCCCTCCTCTCAATTTTCGAATCAAATACTGAAAAAAAAACATTAAAAATTGGAACCTTCAATAATATTATGTAAATGATAATTTCTTATGTAATTCTTTATTCGAAAACGAATTACACAACTTTATAACGCTTTAAAAAGCTATCATATTTTTTTGAAGTATTGCACGGTTTTCCAAAAAAAATTATCGAAAGAATTACATATTAAAAGTATTAATTATTATGAAATAGGTTCATTTTTCATATGCAATATTATGCGACTCAGTTGTTAACATCATTCTCGTGGATCTTGATGATTCCATTCACAACAAAATATACATTGAGTAATAGTTCTATTTTTGACATCAACAAATCGATAATAGAATTTTATATATAAGAAAATCTGTTCTCTCCGTTTGTCTGAAATATCTTGCGATACAATTTTAAGAATGTGACGACTAATTTGGCAAAAACTCAATTTGACGAAAATATCGTCAAAATTGTAAGAATAACTCTAAATCAACCAAAATGCCGCCAAATTCATGGACGAATTATTAAAATATTTTTATATATGGACTATATATTGCTTATTGCGACTGCTATCAATATTGATCATTTTCAAGTTACAGAAATATAATTACCTGAAATATAATTGGGTATTCAACATAGGTTTACATATTGTCATCAAGAAAAGCGCCAAATGTACAATTCAAACCAATATACAATGGCTCTTATACATTATTTTTTCATTGTGAAAATAGTAAATTCATTGTATTATATAGGGAAAATAATGTTTTACGCACATAAGAATTTTAAAGAGTGTATAAGAGTTTGTAAATTATTACTTGGGCAAAATTTTCCAAATACCTAAAACTTAAGCAAATCAACACCGAAAGTTTCTGTAAACGTGAAACTTTCTTCAATGGAAAGCAACGAATTTGAAAAGGTGTTCCACATCTCGATATTTTTTTAGTAGAATCCAACGACATCTGAAGAATTTTAAATACAGTAAATTTGATTTCCTGTCAGAGTATCAACTTTGTGTGTAGCTTCAGAAAGTATACGGAAGTATACTTTGAAATGCATCAAACTAAATGAATGTGTAAAGCGCAGCATGTTTGTACTGTTCAGTTCATAATTTACAATCAGTTCAGAATCTAAATCCAAACTTAAGCAAATCAAAACTTAAATTTTTTGATAAAATATCTCTCTCTCTTCACTGGAAAGAAGCGAATTCAGAGAGATAATAAATATGAGATATATTTAAAGTAGAATTATTAAACGATTTAATGAATTATTTCCGAGAAGTTCGAATGCATCTTTTCCAGCGATTTAAAGTAAACAAGAAAACATGTACAAACAAATGTATTCTCAGAAAAATTGAATATTTTTTCCCTGACAATTAAAATTTCAATTATTTTGAGAAATTCAAATCTACAGCAAATCACAAGCGACAGAATAAGAAAAACGGATTGGGCTCAAATGGCTTATCATTCTTCTCACACTTATGATTGCTGCTACTATAAAAGAGGTTATTTTAGTCATTATATTTATATATATATATATATATATATATATATATATAATCTCTCCGGATAATTTGGAATTCATACCTAATGAAACTACTATTAGTAATAATATTAATTATTTGGATTTAAATATAATTATAGAACCTATTAAAAGGATAATTACTAATTTATATGATAAAAAATATTATTTTAAATTCAATATTAATAAAATATTACCATTTAATTCCTGCAACTCTATTCAATCGTTTAGAAATATTGTACTTAATCAACTTTTTAGAATTTATGGATTATCAGATAAAAGATGTCATGCTTTGCACATTACTAACCTAAAAATTACAAGTAAATTATATGAATATCCAGCATTTTTAGTAAATGGTATGGTATAGTTAATAAATTTCGATTAGCCTAAAATTCCTAACAATTTCTCCTTAGTATCTTATTTTAGCCAAACATCTACATTCTCTTGATATACATTACAATGTATTTTCATCCTTTTATTTTGCCGCTTTTACTGTAGAATATCATATTTTACAGCCTTTATGCAGTACTGTTAATTGTTATTTGCAATTGGCAAAAGTAGATATCCACTTTTAACTTTAGCGAATGACAACATTGGTCTTGCCATTTAATGCTCGTCATAGTTGTACATTTGAGGTGTATTTTCAGGTATTTATGTTTCCTATCTATTTTTTCAATCTTTATAGTTGTCGTCCAAATAACACGAGTTTATAGATAAAAACTATCTCGTGTTTCAGAAACAGGCATTTTTGTGTTTATTCCGATTTAATATTTGGACTTGAAAAATAATTTTTTCGAAATGAATAATTCTTAAGCCTAGAGCTTTTCCACGTGCAAGCTTTAATGCTTGGTATTTTTTGTATTCCAATTTTCGATTCCATACCATTGATATTTGTTGATTATCTTTAACTTGATGACCAGAAGCATGCATTTAAATTTCCTCATTACGGTTGAATTTCTTTTTTACTTCTTTGTATTATGTAGGCAAATTTTAAGTTAATTAGTGTATTATGAGTTACTACTTATATTATATCATTGGATTTTCATTTTTAATATATATATATATATATATGTATGTATATGTGTATATATATATGGAATCAAATGATTAAGAAATGAAAACAGAACAAAAGGAAAATGGGGATGCTTACAGGGAAAACTACTTTCAGTTGTAAATATCTTGTAAAATTTCTTGTGATAGTTATATTTGACTAAACATTTGTATAGTATATACAGTATTGTGGCAATTAATTGAGAAATGTCATTTTTTTCGTTTTATCACACCTAAGCTTAGGAAGAAGCACTCCAAATTAGCTCTGAGTTCAAATTACAGTTATTATCAAAGTAGCAGGTGTTCGTATGCACATGGTAAGTAGCAGGTGTTCAAATTCCTCCGCCAGGTGGCAGGTGTTCCGCAGTGGTAGTTTCTCAGTTGTTGCGGGGCTCATTAGCGTCATGGATATCAGCGCGGAAACACGTGCTAAAGTGATTGCGCTTAGAGAACACACTTCTAAGACGTTCGAGGAAATAGGTAAAACATGTGGAGTGAGTACAGAAAGTGTCGGGAGGATCTGGAAGCGGTTTCAGGAAACAGGAAATGCTGGAACCAACCGCTCTGGAAGATGCGGCCGAAAAAGATCAACTTCGACTCGTGACGACTAAACTTTACATCGAATGAGTGTTAAAAATCCTCGATTAACCAGTTTTGACCTGTCTAAGTCCATGGTGGCAGCTGGTGTTGATATTGCACCTTCAACAGTGCGATACAGGCTGTTAGAACGCGGACGGAGAGCACGTCGACCGTACAAGAAGCAGCTTCTGACGCTTCGCATGAAGAAAAAAAGGTTGGAATGGGCACGGAAATACAAAACATGGACTGAGAAGGACTGGGAGAAAGTTCTCTTTTCTGACGAAACACATTTTGTGGTTCAGGGATTTAGATCTATGTTCGTGAGAAGGAGCCAAGGAGAACCTCTCAATCAGCACCACATCAATCAAGCATCCGCCCAAAAAGATGTTTTGGGGTTGTTTCAGCGTTTTGGGGACAGAATCTCTTGTTCCCGTAGAGGGAATGATGAACAGTGCCAGTTACGAAGTCATATTGACCCGAAAAGTGCTTCCAACCATGGCTAAACTGTGGCCGAACGGAGATTGCTTTTTCCAACAAGACAGCGCGCCATGTCACACTTCGAAGCGAATCAAAAATTTCTGCTCAAAAAAAAAAATATTACCGTACTGGATTGACCCGGGAATTCACCAGACTTGAATCCCATAGAAAATTTGTGGGCTATTGTCAAACAACGGCTTCACAAATTTGACTGTACGACGATGGACAAGCTAATTTCAGCCGTTATTGACATATGGTTCAGAGACGTTGAAATTAAAACTACATGTGCTAGTCTAGTACATTCCATGTCGAAACGTGTCTGTGATGTTATAAAGTCTCGGGGAGGTCATATCACTTATTAGTTTTAAATGTATCCATAGAAAACTTGAATAAAACTGAATTTTATAAAAAAAACGGCATTTCTCAATTAATTACCACAATACTGTATATATATACCATGCAAATGTTTAGTCAAATATAACTGTTATATATATATATATAATATCGATATTATGAATGAGCAATATGATAGTTGTTTTATTGTACAAAATTATTTGTCAAACAGTTACATGTTTGGCAATTTCTAGAAATACACTGCTGTTCAAAAGCTCAGAATTGAAAACTACTTCGGAAGATTAAAACTCCAAATACTGACAAGTGAATTTCAGATGCATCGCCATATCATACACGATCAGTGCATATGCATGGGAAGACTGAGGTTACTAATTGGCCAGGGCGACCAACATGCCCTCCTGATCGAAATCCCATACGACACGTTCGGGACACAATATGGAGACTCATTGCTATTTTGAATTGTCATATTCTAGCTCTGAAGCAGAAGCATGGCAATTTTAACCGAGTCACTTAGTGCTAATCATGTTACGATGTCGTTAAATCTGTATTGTAGTCCGGGGTTAATATAATACATACTAAAATATCTCTCCACATAGTCCTCTCTCATATAGATAGTGTTATCCTTCGAAAATTCGTAATTTTTGTAAAAAGTGTATACCAATTTAATTCTACAGTCGTTAATATGCATTCACTACCTAATGTATTGTACATTTATAAACAAATGTGATAAATTCAATACAATAGTACCTGCATTATAAAGTTTTAACAATGAAAAACTTGATTTTCGGTTATTGTATAAATATTTTAAACCACGTGTATATTGCGGTTTACAGGTACGAAGTGTGCTTAGGTATCTAACGCGAAAAAATGACCAAATTAGCATTTTCCGGGATGGCAATGGGTTTAACCTTAAATACATTGTTTAGACATGAAGGTAAGTGGAAAATCTATCTCATTTAAAATTCCATCAAACATTAAATCTTTAATTATTATTGACCTTGGATATATTTTTCAGATTTCTGCTCAATAGTGAACAAGGTAAAGCAAATAACGTTGTTTGGAAAATACATCCTGTTTGGTTTGTATGTAACTTAAATGTCTAAATATTGAGCCTCTCCGATATATATATATATATATATGGGTATATTATGATACATTATAAATTCACAGATATCTATATTATTTTTTTTTGAGAAATAACACCTATATTAAATAAAGTAATTAATTTAAAATACAAAATATATAAAAAAATAGTAAAAGAGCACACATTCCTTTCCATGACTTCTAAAGAATCACGTATACAGTAAAATTCAATTTCACAACATGACGTTACAGTTTGAAGGAGGAAGAAAAGCTTTCAAAGAGAAACAGAAACAAAAATCCATCGAGACACATTAAGAAAGTTCTCACGTGTCAAGAACCGTGCCCCGACATTTCAGTTCTTGAACTTAAGTGAATAAGAACGGAAATTTCTCTAAAATAATTTGATATCAAAAGAAGAAAATTCGGAGAAAAGGCGATACAAACCCGGAAATCTTTTGAACATAGGCCCTTCAAAATTTATCGAATTGCTGTCCAGGGGTTATATTACCTCTTCCCCGGTATTTTATTTCGTTAGAAGTTCGACACTTTCTGATCTGTTGCTTAGAAAGGGTTGCTAGGGAAGGATGGAATCTATGTTGAAAGGATGGAATACAATTCCCTTTGTGGAGTTGATATGCAAGGCATTCCAAGGCTTCTTTTGAAGTGAAACGGACAGGACGGCATGTTCCATTTCCTGATTGTCTAATTGTGATGAAAGGTTTGATAATTTTAAGAGTAGTAAATTTCTTATGTCCATTTTTGTTCGATCTAAGTTAATTTTGGGGTAATGCATACTTTTGGGTGTTAGCTGTTTGCCTACCATTCCAATCTTAGGTTGTAAAAATAGATATTTCACTATGTACATGTAACGGTTTGTAATATAATGTGCAATAGATTGATTTTATATGATATATATAAATGGATTTATTATTATATACAAACTGTGTTTTATCTATTGAAAAGCGATGCATATATTTTTTGTATATTGAGATTTTATTTTAAACATTTTACATGACAATTTAAAATACGCCTGGTAATAACTTTTAAGTGTAATAAAATTTTAAAAAAAATTATCCTGTAAATGTATTAAAAAAAAGAAAATATATATAGTTTTCAGTTTGATTTAGAAACGTTTGTGATCCAGAACCATCTATAAGGATGCATTTTAAAGAAGAGGAAAGGAACTGTAGGCAAGTCATATGACTATAAAGGTCATTACAAACTCAAACAGATTGTCTTCTATAAATTTGAAGCCATCTGCAGATTAACTAACTTTGTTGTTCAACGTAGAGGTCTTTAAACTTACGACACGTAAATTTTCTTGCTACCGGTGCAATTATTGATTATTTTTTATTAGCGAGACTAAAGAGTATGAAACACATTTACGGATATTGCTCGATGTACTGGTACAGGGATTTCAATTGTGATCTTATTTATTTGGCTATAATGTTAAACATAATGTCCAAAATCAGCACTGCCGACTTCTAATCAAACTTGCGTCGTGATCTCATAGTAATTAATTTATTTATTAATTTATTTTTTTTTTTGTGATTTTTATGTCAAAATAATTTTTGAGGGAATTTAGAGAAACATACAGACAGAAACATTACAGAACAGCGGATATTTGACAGAAACATTGCACCCCAGGTGCAATGTTTCTGTCGGCAGGTTCTGTCGGCAAGGACACCAATGTCTGCAAAATGGGGATCAAACTGTTTCATATAGGGTATGTCAAATACCTGTCTTTTGGGAGGTACTTCAATTAGGATTGACGCTGTCCCACCCGTAAGCAAAATGTTAGCTATTCCCTGACTAACATAGATGTTAAGAATTTTATTCCGTTTCTGGGTATAAATTATAAAAAAAACAATTATCATATCTATTTAAATTTATTTAAAATACAGTGTTTTTTTTTTCTTTTGCAATAACTACATGGAACAAATGGAAAAATCGAAGTGTATTATATCGTGGGTTAAGAGAGCATCGTCCTTCTGTTTTCTAATTGGCAGTTTCGGGTGAACTCTTAATAAAAGACTTGGGTATATATACACATAGTTTATATATACCCATTTTTGTATATACACTAACCCTTATTTTATATATACACCAACCCCTAGTTTATATATACACTAAAACCTAGTTTATAATAATATACACCAACTATATTCTGTTTGCGCTCATTTCCTCTTCTCTGTATCCTTCCTTTGACCTTGAGTTAGTTCGTTCTTCAACGTTAACGAAGGGGTTCAGGGTATCCTTGAAAAAACTATATGCTGCATCATTATTCTATCTGTGCTTAAATACATAACTCAAGTTTTCTTTATCCTTTGAATAGAGTGCATTTTGTTCATTGATACTTGATATACATATATTATATAACATTTAATTTACCTAAAGTATTCACCATATGAAGGTATATAAAGTGTAAACCATGAAGGTATAAAAAGTATAAAACATATGATTTATTAATTGCATATTGAGCCATGATTTTTTGAAATTTAGTTAACTCATTCTGATCACAAGAATAATGTAATGCGTAAAATTTTAACAAATCTAACATATTCTTATTTTTTAACAATTCCCATAATATGCCGACAGATGTAATCCTGTTAATCCCACACTAAGTTTCGATTTCAATGAAAACGATAGGAATGCAAATGTGAATTATTGCTGGAAATATAAACTTTAAATTATACATTGACACAGCTGAGGATTTACATAGAAACACTAGGTATGCGATAAATACATATATGTTATCTTTAGTAAATGAATTTAAATATTTATCTTTAATAAAATAATATATAAATAAGAATGTTTGAATCATGTTATACTGCTCGGTAAGTGTGCGGAAAATATTTGAATATTTTTAAAGGATCTGTGGAATTACAAATTTCACCGTTTGTACAAAAATGCAATGATACAGTATTATGAAATGATGATTTGATTAAGTAAATGTTTTACGCTAACAAAGAAATGGTATAGACTTGACATTTTATAATATGTTTTTACCGTTAGCGGTTAGTGTCAACAATAGGATGTCAGGTTTGTTACATGTACAATTTTGTATTCCTGACTCATAACCTACAATTCCGTGTCTATATTGATTTATTTATTTATGTAGCATGCAATTTTTGTAGGATGTTAATTTATACTAAGTAGTATTATAGTAATTTTTCCTTTGGAAATTAACTAAAGTGAATTGCTTAAACATAACACTGCTGATAAGTTAATTGAATATCAGGTAATTGTTTGTGCGTCCTAATAAACACATTATTTAAACTATGCAGTTATACTGAAACGTGTTTGTTTCCTTCCGTAAAAAATAAAAATAATAATATGTATTAATTTGCTAAATTTAAATTTGCAAGTCGCCAAATGAAAAAAATATATTATTTAAAAACTGAAAATTTTCTGTAACCGAAAATAAATAATCTTTTAATGCATTATTTTATGAATTAAAGCAAGATGAATGTATATAAGCTTATATAAATGTATTTAAAGAAAAAATAAATACATTTATTCTGTAAAGAATCATAGTCCTGCTCAAAGTAGATTTTCTCTCAATATTATTCCACTAAATTCTGTTAATTTTATTTATGGATACCATTTTCCGAAACTGGTTCTTATTCCTGAATTTGTATATATAAAGAAAATGTTTAGCAATGTTACAAAAAAGATTTAATTATTTCGTATTAAAGTAATTATTTATTTTCCTGTCATATATTTATTATCCAGTATTTGTATTTATTTATTTATTATAATAGATATCGCCTGTTTCTTAGTAAATGCCGAGTTTCTAGTTGCAACGTTATTAACAAATGATGTAATAAATAGCTTAACTGGATACAACCTTTTAGAATTTAAAGCGTACGACATGATAAAACTGCAGTCTGAAGTTCCCATAACAACAACTTTGTCTCGATGCAGGTTAGAATGATTAATGTCATTGTACACGGAGTGTCAAAGGATTGATGTTTAAAATGAATCACAACGGTGAATAGTTTCAAATTCTGCTAACTAGTTTTAACGATTAATGCCGCATCTGGTGTTCATATATTATTTTTCTAATCGTGTTTTCAAATATCTGGAAATAATATCTATTAAAATTTCCTTAATCACTGGACTTTTAGCTTTAAAATATTGAAATATAAACTTACATTTTAAGGTTAGTTTAATGTATTTTACTTATAGTTATTAACTTTTCTACATATGTTATCATATAAGACATATATTCTAGAATTTTGCTGTTTATTTTATGTTGTCCTAGAATGCGTAAATGCGTTGATTTATAAAATTATTATTAATTATGAATATGTTTTTACAATTGCACTGGTGTTACATCCTTTATTTATAAAGAAATCTAAATATTGCGAACGATAAAATAATTATTTCAAGGCAACAACTGACACTATGTGGAACAATTTTACATATAATTTTGTACCATTAAGCAAGAAATAGTTTTTTTCTTGGCTTCTTTAGAGAACATAAAATATATTGCGTTATTAGACTGATGCATCTCGATGGAACTGATGCTCTGTCTGATTTATCCTGAAGAAGAAGATACTTTTTGTTTTCGAAATCGGTTGATTTATTATTAAGATGAAAATATAATTTTAAATAATAGGAGTCAATCAGTATCCATTGTAAAAAGCAGTCTACTGTGTCAGGACAGGCAACCCTCACAGCAATGATCGTCACATGTCTGACATTGCAGTCACGTGACACCTGGGTTACAATGTGACATCATATTTGTGCCATCTATGTGACGTTACGTATTAGTAACTTTGTAACTTCATTGTGACTACATTCTGTGACGTTTCCACAATGTAATTAACACGTAACAATGTGACGACATTACAATGGCAATTACAATATGACGTCACAAAAAAGTTAATTCGCTGTGACGTCAATATGACTTTGCCGAGACGTACTGCGACGTCCTGTGGCGTCCCAAAGTCACAGTGTGACGTAAATCTTACGTCACTGTGAAAAAAAAATGCTGAAAAAGCGCTGAATGCACTCATATCATTTCTTTCCAACCCCTTTTATACCATGTCATCTATCAGTTAGATTGTGAGTAAAATGTCAGTGGAACAAGTTGTCTGGATAGAATGAAATTTGGGTAGAAAAAATTTGGGTAGAATGAAATTTGGGTAGAATGAAATTTGGGTAGAATGAAATTTGGGTTGGACCGAACTTTCTTCTTTAGTAAATAAACTATATAGGATTTGAAATTTTCGTAAAAATTAAACGGCCCTTCTATAGAAGAATATCTTAAATTTTAAAGCATTTACTTTCAAACGGCACAAAGAAAGAGTATAATATATTTATATCAAGCAATGTAACAAAGTCATTTTATATGATTTTTTAAAGAAAGAATATCAAGTACAGAATGATAACAAGTGCTGTTCTTGAAAATTTTCTCGATTTTGCTGTAAAAGGGAAAATACTACGCACTAATATGACTACGTATTTCGCCTGAAATAAGCTTTTTTGACGTCTCTGCGCTTTTTTAAAAGCTATTAACCGCAGTGACTTTCTTGGAGTAGCTCTTAATACACGCATGTAAACTTCCCTTTCCCGCTGCGCAGACACGCAAAAACTACAGCCCCACATTATTACCTAACGATGTACCTAGTGCTTGATGCTCGTTACGCAAGCGCAATACAGCCTAAATTAGCGCAAAAATGCGTCCTGTGTGCGTAACCGCAAAGTTCTTGGTTTCTAAACTACAATTTCGTATATAAAAGTTACACTCCGCGGGTTCATAAATAAATTGTTTCTTACTATTTATGTATTTACATAGTTAACACAATGCCGCTGAAAGACAAACTGCGAAATCTCCCTGTATGAGCAAAATAATACACAAGAAAAATAAAATCAGCGTTCTGATTCTGTAACCAGCCATCTAGATATTCGAAAAAATAAGTAGGACTGAAAATATTTTTTTGGAAATCTGTAAAAAGAGTAATAATGCATTAATATTCAATGATTACAATCTACGACAGAGCGCAAAATCATTATTAAATATAACGACCAAGTTAAACATTAATACTTAGATGTGTAGAACTTTCAAACTTTACACATATCTAACTTTCCTAGATGAAAGCAGGCTTTGTGGCGTCAAAACTGCGAACACGTGCTCAATCACACCGCCTTCTACGCTTTGTGCCAGAGCTCCTATAATACAGGCTGACCCATAGCCGCCATGTCCTATCACATATTGTTAAACACATTGGCAACAAAGAGTAAAAATTAGCTCCAGTCTCTTTGGAACGCACGTGTTTTGGCGCCATTATCGCCAACTGCGTACCACTGCGATTATACCACAATGCTCGATCTCGAGTCACTGTGCAATAGAAGGTAATGGGAAAGTACGATATAAAATGGCTGATGCGTCTGTTCTCTATATAGGAGCCTTACTTTATCCCCCAAATGTCATGTAACAAGTATGAGTAAAATACAATTCACGGAGGAAATGTTTCAGTTCTTACATCTGCTAAGAAATCTTTGAAAATTTATAAGATGTTTCACATAACATTCATACCATTCACATAACATTCACATAACATTCATACCATTCAAATAACATTCATACCTGGAGTTGCACTCGGTAGGCCCGGGTTCGATTCCAGCCACTGCCAAAACTGCCACCGTGTTCATGCGGAGTACGATCACGTTAAACATGTGGGTCCGAAAGTCCTTCCGAGAGGTTGGTGGTAGGGGAATGAGGGTACGGTCCCTGTGGATGCCTCCCCCACTGGGTTCCGGTCTAAATTGGGTGGCACTTCCCGGCCGTCCAAACAGTTACCTTACACTTTTCTGGTAGGTCGGACGGTCTGGGTCTCAACAACAACAACATAACATTCATACCGGCCACACACCTAGCTACAGTAAGCCTTCGGGTCGGACGTGTAGTCTGGGGTTTCTTCGCATAACTTTCATAGAAATTTCAAAAATAGTGTTATGCATTTTTTATTGGAATGCAAAAACATCCGTAAATTTTCATGCCTAAAACTGGAATTCTGCAACTGAACTATTATTTTTGAGACAGCAATATACATAAATTCATAAACTATTTATATTTCGATACAATTTTAGAAAAGTTTTAAAGAGGAAATTTCCGACGGATGCAAATTAAGGCTCATTCGAAAGACAGTTTTTCGCTTTTTTCGATGGATTCAAAACGAAACACCTGTAGAAATATTTTCAATTACTGAAAAATGGATTTGTGTGACAACATATCCGAGACGTCGTTGTATGTCAAGGGGTTAATATTCCTATAAAAAGACATATAAATTTATATATTGACAAGTTATAAGTATTAATTAAGATTTAAGCTTTATTTAACCACGTTGATTATTTAAAAAACTTATATATGTAAAAAAAATTACAACAATAATTCTGGTAGTAAGTCCACTTTGTTATATCTTTGCAGTTATGAATAGTCCAGGAAATAGTCAGATATGTGATACCTGCAATTCAATTTCAATAATTGCTTGTTTTAATGAAAGCTTTCATTTTGTTACCAAATGATTATTTTTTTGTTACCGAATAATATTTCCTTTTATACAAAATAACTTTCTTTTGTCA
The DNA here is from genome assembly GCA_951213105.1 of Amaurobius ferox. Classification (NCBI taxonomy): domain Eukaryota; kingdom Metazoa; phylum Arthropoda; class Arachnida; order Araneae; family Amaurobiidae; genus Amaurobius; species Amaurobius ferox. Next base: position 141,854,062 of record OX578134.1, read on the forward strand.
AAAAATAGCATTTTTATTGCAACCAAATAACATTTCTTTTGGTAATAAATAATTTTAAATTGCTACCAAATAACGATTTGTTTTAAGAAAAAACAATTTAAAGACTTTTAGTGAAAGTTCATTTTTCCACTTTTCAAAAACCGTAAGTATTCAAAATTTTATATTTTAATATTATAAATGATTTCATAATATGCCTTTAATTTGCAAATTATTTTTAAGAATGATAGAAAATAATATGTCCATTGTTTGAATACCACTGTGTATGTACATATTCACTTTCACATTTAAACGCTCTTAAAATTACAGCAAACGCACTAGTATACAATAGAACTACCATATTTAAGAGAACCGCCATTGCTAATTATCCCTAACACGCAGGTTTTGAAAGTTCTTTCTGGACCATTTCTCACCGTAACTACTTATCACCAGCGAAAATCCACATTTTATACCGCTTAAATTTTAGCACATTATCGTTATAGTCATTGTGCGTGTTGTAATAGCTTTCGCACTCTCTAAATAAACCAGTTTTTAGTTCTGCTCTTTGTTTCTTGTCTCATCACATAAAGCTAATTATTCATGGCTGTCAACTTTGCCTCGCTTAAAATACTTCAGTTTTAAATATTATTCTCTTGCACAAAAATGAAAAATAACTCATATTTAAAAATGATATTCTTTTTCTTATTTGTTGCGGATACAGTGACTGGAACTTTATACATTTTATTCCTGTCAAATTATTTCTATAAAATTAGAAACTTTAGTTCGTACATTTATTAACGTTTCCCATGTTACATCGAGGTATTTACGTCTTTTCTATAATGAAAGTAGTACTTAGAAGCTTCCGTGGAGCATTTGTTGCACACAGTTTTATTTAAATAAACTTAAACTTCTTTGGAACAATTTCAATACAGAAATAAAATTCTCAGCAGAGAAAATTCAAATTATACTCAGTGCAAAGAATAATACTCGTTTACTAATTATGTCAGAATGAAAAAAAAAGCGAAAAATATTAAAGTTTGAAGTGGGTAAGGTAAATTAAAATATATCCAATTTAGGAAAAAAAATTATTACAGCGTTCCCACGCATAAATTTCTTTGCAGATTTCATTTGCTTTCTTTGTTTAATTCAAGAACAAATATAGACAAAAATGTGAGGATTTTAAAATTGTAAAAAATAATTAAAAATTATCATATCGCAATCACACACTAAAGTTATTCAAAAGACATGGGTATATTGTGTGGATATTCATTTAAGCACATTGATCATTGATGATTTCCGCGGTGATGAGTTGTTTATAAAGCCGGAAATGTTTAAATAAATTTACAAGTGTTATCTCCAATGAGGATTGCTTATTTCGTATAGTAGCTCAACCGTAAAGTGGCTGCCGACCAGTACGAAGTTCCGTGTTTAGATAACAGGCTGGGGCTTAAGGTTATTTATATGCATAACAAAAATATGCATTTCTCAGTACATATGCGCATTGCAAATCGAAAATTTAACAAAATATAAGTTAAACGAATATTCAAAATAAACAGTGCTACGTAATCCAAGACTTAAATACATGTAATCCATATGCAATTCACTTAAATGTTTAAACTATACCGTTGCGGCAGCAAAGGCATCTGATCAAAGGTGCTTGGAACCTGTACCCGGAGTATAAGAACAGAGGAGAAGCTAGCTTTTGCTCAGTGATTATAATGTCGGTCTAGTATGCAAAGGGTCCCTGGTTCGGGGCCCGGCGACGCTCCATCGCCACAATGATGACTCGACGTTTGAAACACGCAACCTTCCTCTCCAACGATCTCACCTCTCAACACGAGATGGCAGCACCATACGGAGTCAGAAGCCTTGACAGTCCCTTCTAGTTGATCGCGACTGACCGTCACACCCGAGGCGACACGCCTCCCGGCCCACTTCAGCCCCTCAACTGCATTTCGGGGGGGACACACGGGGTTTTTCTCATCGGTCCCCCTCCTCGCCGAATTTAGATCGGGGCCTTCATCAGGTGAGGGAGTGTGCGGCAGCAAAGGCATCTGATCAAAGATGCTTGGAACCTGTACCCGAATTATAGGAACGGAGGAGAAGCTAGCTTTTGCTCAGTGATTATAATATCGGTCTTGTAAACACGAGTTTCAAGAGATTTAAAATATTTTTATAAAACATTTTGTTTCTCAGCTTGTTAAAAAATATATATTCTGGCTCATTATATTTAAAAATTTAATTACTCATAGCCTTCATCCTGCAGAAAAATATGTTCAGTTTTAAATATCATCCTCTTGTGGCAAGGACGAAATCCAGTACTAATTAAAAAATTGAATTCTATTGTATATCTGACTAAAGCTGTTTAATGCGTAATCTCTTCTAATACTTTTTTTAAAATTGAAAAAAATTATCACAGTTTTCTTCAAGTTTTTAATTTAAATTTGTGATATTTAAGAATTATCTCTAATTAGAGTAAAAAATGTGTTTTATATTATTGTCAAAAAATATGTAGAACATTCTCGAATGCAGGTTTATTTTAAGTAAACTTTATTAACAATTCATTTTTAGCAAAAAATAGTGACGAAATACGAAAATCCTAATTAGATACATAGATAAAAACCGGCTTGTCACAACAATGCTCTGATCGGAGAGCTCAATAGAAAAACGAAATTTAGCTGTACAATCGGTAAAGTATCCTACGGTACCCAATAAGAAATTTACGACAGCGCTTCTGGATGAAAGTGTTTCCAGAAGAAATTATTTGGAACCATTGCTCTAAAATAGAGTGAATAACGAAATATGAAGTTGAAAAGATTTACACAAAGGGGTTGTTCTATATTCAGCTAAAAAAACAGGAAATAAGAGCCGTAATAAATACTTGTGTATAAACGATATGTGATATTTTATTAATCTAATATGTAATTTTAAATTGATTTTCCTTGCAAAATATAGTCGGTTGTTTTGTACTTAAATGATTAGCTTTATTTTTAATAATATGATTCCATACGTTCACAAAATCGTAATGTCAGTTGTTGTTAAAGTTGTATAACTTTATTAAATATTTTTATTTGTCTTAAAATTTTTATATTTACTTAGAGAAAATATATTTATAAAAATTATAGAAATACCATGGTTAATAATCCAGTTGGTAGCACTTCTATTTAAACTTGAATAAAAGTATTAATGGTAATTATAATGCTTACATTGGCAGTACTAAACGTACTATTGGCATCCGTTTAGCGGAACACGCTCGGATCTCAAGAACGGTAAACTTTCCACTTCTCTTGCTCAGAATGTCGCAAATGATAATTTTTTGCCTGTTTTTGAAAAAACTTTTCTTTTAATCCGTTGCAATAACCCTCGTAATATTCTTCTTTACGAATCCCTTATAGTTTATATTTACCGCGCCTCGATTTGTAATTTTGATCCCGCTCAAACTTTTTCTGGCGATTCATTCTCGACTCTATGCAATTCAAGCCTCTCCACAATTACCTTTGACTTCCTTTTATATATATTTTTTAATTTTCGGGCTCGTAGTTTTGTCATATTTATATTTTGCTTGTAATTGCCCTGCTTTAAATAATCGGTGCATATTTGTTTATTTGGATTTTAGAGATTTATTATCTACCATTTTATTTATGCAAATATTTCCTTGTTTCTGGTCGCTATATATGAGCAATTGAATGTTTTACATCTTATGTTGCCACTGATGAAGAGCGTTCATACGCTTGAAATCCCTCTGACTTTTATAACTATTTTGTACGTCTTTTAGAAAGTTCAATAAATGACCTTCATATTTTAATTTGTGTTGTCTTCTTGAATTTTATACCATGGTTAGCTCACGGTGGCACACTTAATCATGACAATATTTGAAGATCCTACATACAAGAGTTAATTATTGACCTAATTTTATTTCTGCGCATTAACGTCGATTTGAAATCAAAGATACCAAATTGGCATTTTAATGTTTTAAAAAATAATTACAATAAAAAAATTAAGGCAGAAAGAATAGAAGTTCTCTAGAAACAAGATTTGATACTTCACGATGACGAAGATTAAAGACCGTACCTTAAAAATATATCCGACATAGAAAATGCAACATCATGAAGTTTTGACCGTATAATTATGCGAATTGCGAATTAAGCGCAGCTGCCGATGTATGAAAATGATCTGAAATGGAAGTAGATAAGGTGATCAGAGCGCGAGATCAAAGAGATGGAAACGGCAGATTGGACAACCTCATTTTTATCCCCTCACTCTATTGAAGTTTTTTACATATACACTCTTTTGTAAAAACAAAACAGAAAAAAACGAAGCACCATGAAGAAAGTGACTGTCTTTATTGAAATTAAATATTCGTACATATCACACACGGATAATAAAATGATTATAAAATCAAGGCCGCAGTTCGCATTAATGGTTAATTGTACATTGAATTTTCAAATCAGTAATTGGTGAAACCCCCATTGTTGGCAATACATGCTTGTATACGTCTAGGTAAGGAGTGATAAAGTTACCTAAAATCATCCTGTGATACATTATGCCAGGCATTTCTCAATTGTTGCTCTACATCTGCTACATTTTGCGGTGCCCGAAACTGCCAGCCCATCATGTCCCATGCATGCTCGATTGGCGAAGAGTATGGTGATATTAATGGCTAAGGAACAGTATCAACAGCATGGAGAGAGTCCACACATATGCGAGTCGTATGTGGTATGGCATTATCTTGTAGGAAAATTTCTCTAGAATGGCGTGCCATGAAGTGTAACGCAAATGGTCGCAGGATTTCATCAACATATCCTTCAGCTTTTAAGGTTGTAAGCAAGATGATTAGGGTGACCTGTTGTCAAAAGAGATAGCACTCCGCACCATCATTCCACGGTTAATGGATGTGTGCCTGTGTAAAACAAAGCCTTACTGGGACCACTGACCCTGGCTCCTCCACACACGTACCCGATTGCCATCAATTGAAAAACTGAAGCATGATTCATCACAGAACACTATGCGATACCAGTCTGATGGCAGACATAATGCTCGACTACGACACCACTCCAAACGACTTTATCGATGTTGTGGGTTTATGGGCAGACGTCTTAAAGGCCGTCGTGAGCGTAACCCCACTTCAGCCAAGCGCCGTATACGGTTGATATGGAAGAGACTGTAGCACGTTAGATGGCGGACAATGATGCCAATGGGCCAATTCGGGCCTGTCTCTCAATCATCTGGTCGTGCTTCGCATTCGTGCACATTGGCCTTTCAGACCCTTCATTCCGCCGATGAATTCCTTGCAGCAACCATTGCTGCCAGCACCTTTGCACAGCAGTGTCTGTTCGGTGCAGGTGGCGGCCTCGGTATGACCAGCTAGCTTCACGCATCCCGAATATATGACAACGTTCGAACTTGTCCAATTGCTTATAAGGTCTTCGGCAATAACGTAACGGCGTTATCGGTCGTGTCTCCATGGAACTGCAATGCCGATAACGAGCAAAGATAAATCGTCCACATTTTAACCTGTTTTGCCGGATGTTAGTTGCACAGTAGAAACTCGCGCTATGTCCGAAGTTAATACTCATTGGCCTTGCAAATACAATCATTTTAGGACTTGCTAAAAGGGAATTTGCATGTGAAAGTTCGAGATGATCGGATTATTTTTCGGGAGTGTTTCATTTTTTGCAAAAGAGTGTATTTCAAATCTAACCAAATTTTTGAATTTTTGGAAATCTCGGAACCATCTACTCTTAAAAAACAACGCACTTCTAGGCCGAGTGATGGCTTCGCTTTTGTGTTTAAATATATTCATAAGCGATCAGTTTTTAATATTTCGGATAAATGACATCACATCAAGTAACAGAATAATATTTTTGTGAAGCAAATATTCTTGTATTTCATTAGATTTCCTTGATTCACAAAAAAATAAAATAAGTAAATAAAATAAATAAATTTTATTATTAAAATAAAACAAGAAATCAGTCGCTGACAAACTAATAGTAGGGAAAAGGCACCAACGTCATAAGCCTTCCACTGAATAATGCCCCTGACTTATTTCATCAAGGAACTGTTGCCGACGAGTAGTACGTGGTATAACTAGTTTATAAGTACAGCATCAAGTTGAAGAGTTATTTATCATTACTCAGTTCAACACTACCGTCGATGAGTGGTGTTTGGATTTTTGTTTTTGCTATACATAAAATCCATCCTTTAAACATTATTAAGTACTGTCATAACTTCACTTCCAAACATGTAAGAATTCGAGTGTTATTGCTAACATAGAGAAATAGTAAAATACTAACAGATGATGCGATTTTAACAATTTCTGATACGTAATACTTGACTACGCAATGCACACAAAAACATCACTTTTTCTAAGTCGATCTCTCGAGCGTTTCAAACTAGGATACATGTCCATCTCAAATGTGGATCCCAAATTTTTGAATATTACTTTCAGTTAAACTGATGATGTATTTATATTAACCTAATTTCATTCAAAATAATATCAAACTATGGAAGAGGGATAAAGAAGAAATGAGCATGATTGGTAGAATCCATGGCTGAAACAAATGCGGCCATACAAAAAAAATGGGAGATGGAGAAATTAATAAAACATTTTGGAACCAGTTGCATGTCATCTTGTAAGTATGTTTTATTAACACTTTACAACACCGATGAAAAGTGTTTATGACTTTGTTTATTCTGTCTGTCTGTTTGTTTGTTTGTCTGTCCGTTCACACGATAACTGCCACAAAAAGGACTTTATCAAAATTAAATTTTATTATGTTGTTAAAACGGTCTGTGGGACATACGGAACTGTAAATGAATAATATCACTCACTTTGTTTTGACTTGAGACCGGTTTGAAAAAATTATATACATTGAGTCCTATGGGACCTTATATTTCAAACATTTTTAAGCGAATTTAAAATTCACAAATTGCTTCAAAAGTTTTAGAAAATATTCAATTTACCCCATAAAATTTATGGAAATAATATCATCAAAGTATGTTCAGTAGTTTTTTAAATAAAAATTAAAATAATAATTATACCCATGTAATATGAAGAGATCACGTCACCCACTTCAAAATAAAATATGGCATGCATATGTTTTCCCAGAGTAAAACTCGTGATTTTTAAAGTTCTTTTAAATTTAAATTTAGTTTTGCATCCTGCCTAAAACTACTTTATTTTTGCGTATTTTCTGTGCATTTATATTCTGCCCCAAAGCAATTACAATATTTTTTAGTTTAAACGATTATCAAACTTTGATTATTTCTACAACGAAGCCTAATTTTAATGAATGCAGTACGTAAACGAGTTATTGTAATGTGAGTTGTATAAGGATTGCTGAATTTTTTTCACGCAAAATTATTTAACTCTGGAATAAAAGTCTGGAATAAAAGTGTATGGATGAAATATTCACTACTTTTACACAGAGATCCAGACGGCATTTGAGCACTTGAAATTCACTTTTTTCCATAAAGTTTTAAGTTTTCAAGTAAAATAAATGAGTATTGTAGTACTTGTATTTCTGTGATAATTAAAGAAAAAAATCACCGTTGAATGTATCGCACTTTGCATTTCAGTTGGAAAGTGCTTCATAATCAATGCTTTATGCATTGTCTTTATTCGTAAATTTCTTGTTTTTATTCGTAAATTTTTATTTGTATTGGAGTCCAAATATTGAAATAAAGTAGTAGGATAATGTTTAGAGCATTCTTTCCAAATCATCTTTTTTTTACACTTTTTGCTGAATTCAAAATCTCTTTATAAAAATTCATTTCAAGATTTCAGGCAACAGGAGTTCTTTAACAACTGGTCAAAAAGTGTTTTGGCACAAAATAGAATGAACTGTAACATTAAGAAGAAGAAAACCATGAAGGAAATATTAACATTAAGAAGAAGGTCAACTTTAACATTAAGAAGGAGAAATGTAATTTCTTAATGTTAACTTTACCACTAACAAGTTAAAAAACACGAATATAATTCAATGGGATATAATTTTTAATTTCAAAATTGGATTCAAATGTATCACAAATATAATGTTTCCAATTTTATTGATATTTTAGATTCCGAAATTTATTGTCGAATTACTATTACATGGAAACCCAAATTTTCCTTCGAACACTATTTGGGAAAGAATGTTTATTGATGTTTTCCCATTTGACTCATCAAAACTTATCTTGGTAACTTTTATCATATTCCATAATAAGATAAAATTTCACAATAAAATAAAACAAAAGTGCTAAAGATACCTGGATCGTCGTGCGCCAGAATTGTAAGTCCATCATCAGTTAACCATGCAGAAACCTGAACGTAGCTAGAGACAGAAGAAGGGACATGACATCGGATTAAAGCTGTGTTCCGTGTTGGCACGACGCTATCCTGCACGCCAACTTCATATACTTCCCGTATAACTGAAATATAACACTTCAAATTGCAATATGCACATTTAAATGTATATGTTTATACAAAAATGCAATACGATAATTGTGTTATGCAAAATTAAAAATAAAGCACACCTAATTATCACAATAGTATCTTATTTATCACAAAAGTGCAAAATTAAATAACCATAATTAATTTTATATTATTTTGGTTTATTTTATATTAAGTTTATATCCCGTTGTTTAAATTTATATTCCTGAAAATCCATCTGATAGTTTGTAAAGGACATAATAATGTTGTTGTTGTTGTTGCTTATAGCCTCCTGTTTTCGGTGGAACCACAAACAGGACCAGTGATGCCTGAAGACGGACAAATAATGACACAAGACAAGATCACAAAGTTTATTAACACAAACAACACCACTGAAAAAGGTCAACGGGGGTGCAGCTTCTCATTTAGCGAGGACCCAGAGGGCGGAAGACTGTCTTCATCCTCAATAAAACAACCATGCCTTACTCGGGATTCGAACCCAAGCCCACTAGACAGCAGTCGGAGACGCTATCCACTTCACCGCCTGGGCGGCACATAATAATGTACATAATTTAATGCAAAAACCTAATTTCTAACTTTCTCATACGTAGTATTGAGAAAATATTGTTTTTGAACACGTTTTTGAACATCCTGAACACGTTTAGACTATTTTTTGAGTGTTTTCCGTCTACCTGCCTGTCGTCGATTTTGCGTGTATACGATAGCGACTGCAAATATTAATTGAATTTCAAGTAACTTTATATTCGGCATTTCTAACAAGTTATCTAGAACTGGGTAGAATTATTTTTAATCCGCATTATATCATGGCAACGTAGGACACAATTTTGCATAAAATGAATAAATAGGTCATGCATAAAAAGGGTATTTGCCCAATAAACACGAAATTGAATAGTTTTAAGTTTGGTGAAAAATAGCCGTGATACAATTTTTGTATTCTTGACTGTATTAGCCTCACTTCGGGATGAGGAAGTTATCCACAGAGGTTCATTGTCAAAATGATAATAGTAGAAATATTTTGAAACCCATTGAAACGAAGGGTAACATTCTACAATTGTGACAATTTGAAATAATGACATAGATATTTCAAATTTTTCTTGAAAAATGTGTAGTAAAAAAGAAAAGAAAAATGTGCTTAAGAATGGATTTTGGTAAATAATGTTAGGCAAAATTATTCTTCGAAATTTAATAAGATTTTACATTTATTTTTTAAAAACATGTTGGGTGTTTCTTCAAATCTCTTCAAATTTAGTAATATTCCTTCTTAAATTCTTAAGGGCAAATTTCGCACTTATACAAAACACGCCTCAGAAAGTGTTAGAAATATACTTTACATGATGTTTTCTTAAAACAAAACGGTATATGTAGAGAAGTATATAAAGTAAAAACATAAAAATATATTGTTAATATCAATAATTAGTTATTATATTCTTATGCAAAAGAATGCAATAGCTAGTACAAATTTCTAATATAGCTTAAAATATTTTATATAGCTTTTTATATATAGCTTTTTATATATAGCTTTTTATATATAGCTTAAAATATTATATATAGCATATTATATATAGCTTATATTATATAAAGCCTTATGTATAGCTTCAAATATTTTGTCCTATTTCCTTATCCATTGTAAATATTTCCTTTTAAGGGAAGTGTATCATTTAAGTCCTCATATAAAATCAATGAGCTTAAACAGCGCAGCGGAGTAGAGGAGAATTACCCTCAAGAGTGTTCGAATTCATTGTCAGAATTCGGTGTCCACCATTTACGCGGAAATACGGACATATCAGCTTAACATAATTTCTCTGTTAATGTCTAAAATCAACTTAACACGCATCATAAACCGTTCCAGATGGATGGCAAATGTTCAAAGATAATTCACAGAAAGTCTATGTTTCAATTTGGAGATGCAAAGTCTGGAATTTAAGTGTTGACGCCATAGATGGAATGAAGTTGAGGGGATTAATGTTTAGAATAAGTAACGCATTACTTGGAATAAGGATGGAATTTTGAGTCTAAAATTCATAGATAGCAATAATTGGTACTCTATCTTAGTGATTTCCATTGTATCATGCAAGATTGATATTAAACAAGGATACAGTTAGAGATATTGACTTTCGTACAAGGTTTCGAAAGAACTTTTGTCGTATTTGCGAGAATTAAAATATTACATATATATATATATATATATATATGCATCAAAATTAGTAACAGAGTGAAAAAAAAATCTTTTTAAAGCCGTCATATGCAGTTTTTGTGTTTTTGTTCATTTTTAAAAAATATATTAAGTTGATAAAAGGAATGTTAAGCCTTTGAATTAGATATTTACAGCATTTATTATGTTAATATATAAAATTTTAATAACCTTTACATGTATAACGCATTTTTAAGGTCAGGTTCCTTTCTTTATGTGGCGCACATTTAAGAAGGTGGTTTAAGTTAATCTTTAAGAAACATTTCTAATTAAGCTTAAAACAACATGGCCGTACTTCGTAAGTCTTTATTGCATTATCCGCATATTAAAACCCACCATATCATCTTTATTGCGAGTTCCTGGAATAAGAAAATCTGCTGTGGGCAGCATTTCGGTAATTTTGCAACATTTAAAAAAGTCGACAAGTTAACGACATTCCGCCAAATTCGTCGCCAAAATCTCGCCAAGCGTTATGGATGAAGAAATAAGTTATTCTTATAGAAGATAAATGACTATTGGCATTCAAATACAAAAGTATTACTCAAAGTATATTTTCTTATGAATGGAACGAGATAGATCCAAATGATGTCACCAAATTTATCGCATGATATTACATATGAAAAGTGAACATGTTTCTCAATAGGAAATATTTTTTTTTATTTTATATGACTTTTTGATAATTTTTTTGAAAAATGTGCAATATCTCGAGAACTGTTCATGTTAACGTTCTAAATTTTATGTTCATCGTTTTCCAAAGAAAAATTACATAAGAAATGTCTATTTGCGTAATTTTATTAAAGGTTTTGATTTTTGATGATTTTTTTCAAAATTTCACTCGAAAATTTAGGAAAGTTCTGAACGTTCGATAGCATTTAAAAACAATAGTCTTCCAGTATCCACGGATTGTGATTTTCATACCAAATTTCATTCGAATCTCTCCATTCGTTAGTGAGATATCGTCTCTACAGAGTCTCTCTCTCACACACACACACAAGCACACACACATCACCTCAAAAATGTTTGATTCGCGATTACGGATGCTTAAAACGTGCTCTCCCATTGAAAACTCGATTCGAATTTTCGATCTCGTCACAATATTGTGTTTGTACATTATGTATATAAGGAAAGTAATATATTAAAATAATACTACAAAATAATGTTTATTAAGAGCATTATATTCATAATTTTATTACAATAACTATTCTTATAATAAAAGAATATATCGGGTATGTAAGACCAGGGAAACTATTATTATAAAACTTATTATGATCTTTTATATATGTGAATAAGCACATATCTTCTGTATGCGTTTAGACTTTTGTGGGTCATTAGTTGTTGAACCACTGGTCATGAATTTATGATTTATGACTTAATATCACACTACACTTGACGCAGATTTTACCATGACTGCATGACTACCATGACTATTGAGAACTTTGGTCCATGTTCGGATTTCCCCTGTTACACTTTGTCTATGCATCTGTGACGAACTTAATGCATATGTTCGCATTTTGTATGTGGTTCACTGATCATCCGAGCTTCTTACTTTTCTCAACTATTCTATTCATCTATCTGTAGCAATTAATTCATATCTGAACCCAGTATTATTCTTCACTCTATATTCTCATCCACATTCTGCCTGTTGCCACCGCTTTTTGTCTGAAGTTTCGATAGTCCTCTTCGGCGATCATTGGTTGATTTCAGGGGTATGAAACAACAAATCCTTGTTGGTTAAACCTTGCCAATCCCATAGTTTCACCTTTAGGCTTATTTTTTATGGTTTTCCTGACCTCTCGGGTCAGGGCTACTGTAAGTTGTCATCAACACAGTCTGTGCCATTTGTATCCTTATTAGAACTCATAATTCTATATATAAACCTGTCTAAATGTATCCTGGTCTAACTTTTTAAATTCATACTATGCCATGGGAATTATGATTTTTCTCCATAAAATAAAATTATTTGATTGAAATATTAAACTTTGAATACTTTACGTTATAGTCATACTAATTAAAAATTACTCTGTATAATTTCAGTTTCATATATAGTGTATTTGTACAGCAATTTCAATAAGTATATATGTATTTGTTCTTAGGTTACCATTTATATACTCAACAGACGTACACATATGCACGTGCACTCATATATGATTTCACAAACCGGAAGTCTTCGAAATGCTTTCAGTAAAATTTAAAAAATATTTTTCTCCAAAGAATCATACGAAATTTTTGAAGAAATAATATATTTCGATACGAGTGTTAAAGGCAAAAGTATCAAAACATTACATAAAGAAATTGATATTGAGTACAATCAAGAATGAACTGTGTTATAACGTAAATTTCAGAAAAAAGTATAATTAAATTTAGAAAATCAACTAAATTTATTTCTTAAGTGTAAAAAGTCTGGACCCTAAAATCACATTTATCATGTTTTCTGAGCCATCTTAAAGCAAGGAAGATCCAGTTAAAAGTTTGAGCAATTGGGAATGCCTTTCTTTCCATCCCAAAATTAGTCATAAAATAGCTAGATATATCCCTTAATAATAAAATAACATTTTACTCGCTTAAGGCTTTTATTGAAAACTAGCAGTATACCTGCACTTCGGAAAATATAATATAGAAAGTTAACATTCACAATTATGTGTACATTCCTATAATATTTTAAATGACTTTGTTATTCAAAATATTCTATTAAAATATTTAATTAAATTCTTCTAAAAATGCATAACATGCTCTGGGCTTGATATACAAAATTATTTTCACAGGCAGATCTGAAGAATTAAGCATCCTGGTCCAATTTGTAAATACATTTAGAATTTTTTAATTCTAACAATACGACAGAGATTATCTAGAAAATCGTACTTAATTATGCAAAATATTGAATTATCATCGATTTGGTGTAATTCTGATAAATTTAGAGTCATTTTATCAATTTGGCGACATTTGTGTCAATTTAGAGACATTAAAAAAAAAGCCAAATTTAACTTCAAATGGGATTGTAGAAGTAATAGTCCCACTTAGCAACAAATTTATGAAACATCACCACAGTTCTATCCCCTAACAAAACACAATACATTTCATTTATTTAGCGCATTTTTATCAATTTCAAGATACTTTTTATGGATTTACAAAATATTTTTGTCAATTTGTCGACATTTTAAAAATTCGCTAAATGTGTTAATAAGTAGGACGGCTGGACAACAGACGAAGGCAACAGAAACATCATTTCAGTACACTCTTCTAACAAAACAAAATTAATTTCATTGATTTAGCGTCGTTTTTATCAATTTAACGACGTTTTCGTCAATGTGGCGACGTTTAAGAAAAGTTGTCAAGTTAGCGATATTCCGCCATATTCGTAGATCTGAATTTGCAGATCTTAAGAATAAAACATCCTGATACCGTTTGTAGATACTAAATGAAAACACTAAAATTTTATTAAAAGATCTATCCGTTCTATCTTAATTTTTTTCAACAATCAGCCAAATGGGTTTATTGGCGCAATATATGAAATTATTGGCTCAACACAATATATAATTTTGAAAACTCTTTGCCAAAATAAATGAAAGTGATGTACGCAGTTTGCAATTAATATAATTAAAAGAAAAATCAAACCGTTCATTCATAAAAAATATTTTTATATCCAATTATTTATTACTCAAAAAAAAAAATAGTAATAAAAATGAACAAACACATTTGATTTAATTACGTTGCTCAGTAACATGATATAAAAAATAATCTTCCTCTTAAAATGTTATTAATTAAATAACTATTTTGATTTCTTAATAATTTTCATTGTTACGTAAGAGCCTGTGAAAAATAAACCATGGTTATAGAGTTTCCATCTAAATTCATGTTGCAAACCTACGATTTTCAAAAGTGACAGATAAGCGCAATACACTCCATCCAAACTCAAAGAAATATTTTTAATTCACTTTCACGTTTTAATCCAGCGATTTTCACCCTTTTCGTTTGGAGGATCCAGGGAGTTAGAGAGTAGAACATTTCTGAAAAGTTTAGATTTTCATTGATATCTCGACAACAGCTGGTATTAGAAATTTGAAACATGGACTAAATTTTAGGTGGTGTCATTTCAAAGCCCATAAAAATTCATCAAATTCAGTTTAGCCGTTCCCCCGTGATGATGAGATCTACAGACATACATACACATTTTCAATTTTATTTATATAGATTTAAAGAGTTGGGGAATTTATCAAATTTCTTACCTTTTGTATGTAAGTCTAACTAAACGCCCATTAAAGAATCACTTAAAGGAATATCAAACTTGTGTAAAAATCAAGGAATTAATAAATATTCTACCTCTAATCAATTTTGGATGACAAGTCACAGGTTTAATTTATTTTGTCTCCATTATTCAAAAAATCTTAGAAGTTTTCGATTAGGATTAATTTGTAAATGTTTTCATATTAATGAAACTCCAGTTATCTAGTTAATTATTTCTCAATTACATCATATTTGTTTAGATACGGCATGCCTATGTCTATTTTTAGTTTCTTAGATTTCATATTATTTGATTTGCATTTTTCTTATTTACATCTCCTGTTCATATTTCCTTTGTTTTCTATTTTACTAGTTTTAATTACCGTTTGTCCCACTAGGTGGCGCCACTTAATTGTCACCACGTCAAGCAAATCATTCTAACAAACATAACCTTGCGCATATTTAGGTGTTCAGGTCCAGATATTTCGCACTGAAGACGTAAACCAAGTTTATATCCGACACTTACGTATGCTAATTTATCTCGATTCCTGTTGCATTTTACATTCCAAACCAGATCATTATCAGAATGCTGTTTACTCCAGTCATTCAATTAGTTTTAAATAGAATGCATGATAAAAACGTTATGCTGTTGTACTGTCTCCATATAATATTAAAAATGTAGCATAGTATAAAATATTAAAACCTTTGAAACTTCGAAACGTAGCAGAATATTTCCGTTTAACAACACATTACTCTTTAATTTCCCATAACATAAAATCAATGATTTTAACAATGTCATTGAATATTTGAAAATAACCCTTAAGAGTGTTGAAATTTACTGTTAAAATACGCTGTCCACCATTTACATGGACATATGGTCATATACGCTTGAAGTAATTATCTTTTAATGTCTAGAATGAACTTAGCATGCATCATAAACCGTCGCAGATGAATGGCAAGAGCTTAAAGATAATTCGCAGATAATGTCTATGCTTCAATTTGGAGATGTAAAGTCTGAAGTTTAAGTGTTGACGCCGAGCGAAATAAAGTCGGATGAGTTAATGCTTGTAACAGTAAGAATGAGGATAGGATTCCAAATTTAAATGCATATTTGGAGATAATTGGGCCTGGTAATTTCCATTGTAAACGCAAGTTTGAAATTAAATACGATATTGCCCAGACTTGTGAAACTCCATGCAGAATTTGCAGAGAATAATAAGCTTTCGCATTTATATTACGAATTCCAGGAAAATTGTTCTAAGGATTATAATTTCTTCTACATCTGCCCCTCATATACACACACACACACATTATATATATATATATATATATATATATATATATATATATATATATATACTATATATATATAATATATAAGCGGGAAAGAGGTGTCGCAATCCACCTCTGCCATTTATGCTATGCAATTGGTCGTTTCCCTCTTTTATTTGAATCTTATATGATACTTTTTGTGCATGTGCTGCTTTGCGCCAACACTTGAAGTATAAGAATTTCCGTTGTATAAAAGTTTTCACTTCGTTTTATATGATATATAATATATATATATACTATATATATATATATATATATATATATATATATATATATATACTATATATATATATATATATATATATATATATACAATATATATATGCGTGTGTGCCGACGGTTCTTTTAAGTTTTATTAAATAAATAAGGAACGCAGACTGAGGTAAAGTTTTAATTAAAAAGCTGTAAAGCATTTATTTGATACAATAGGGTCATAGGCAAATAGTTATTTTAAAAAATTCAATAGACTACACTGGTGTAGATAATATTCAAAATTCCTCCTTTAGCGACAATGCATATACTCAAGAAATGAAGTTAGAATGAATTGTTATCATAAATCTACAGCAATGTACCGTACTACTCGTCTAGCAACCGACAAATATGACATATATATACTGTCTTCCATTTACCTGCTTTGTACATTCCTGCTTCAGATATGTACTCATTAGCCCATGCTCTGCAACTTCAGGTAATTTACATTTTCGTTCTATCTCTTCTTGTTATCATATATGTATTTATAAATTTTTCTATTATCCGCTAAAGGCGCTGCAATCCCATGTTTTCTATCAATAATGGTCATTTTACTATAGGTAGACCTGGCGTAAGCATTCAGGAGCTTCTTATTTCGAAGATTTTGTAGTGCTAAATTATTTACTAGAAATATAAATATGTATATAAATGTGAAATTTTGATTCCACTTTAAGTAAGAATTTGCAGGGACACTTGATTAAATTAAGATAATTGAAAATAGACTAATGTTTGAAAATCCTACTGAATTTGGAATTAAGGCGTGATAATTTTTTTAATAATATCGTAATACATACTTTAAATCTTGAACGTCGAATAAATCATTTATATTTTCTTACTGCTTTTTAAACTTATTTTTTATTTATTTATATTTATAGTTTATATTAAATTGCAATCATAATATAAGCAAAACTTGCTATTCAATAGCGAAATATTGCCATATGTACTGGTATAATGGTACATTGGAATGTAACTACATTATTACCATCTCGTATCGGTAACTCTAAATTACTGTAATTAATAGCCCGATTTATTATATCAAATATATAAGAAATCCACATACAAATACGTAACCTTTCTTATTCCAATAATATTAATACTTCTTTCTTGATGAGGATACACATTTGTTGTATTAACAAATAAATAATAATAAGCACTAAAACTGTAACAGTGCTAAAAGGAATGCTGAAAAAGCACAAATAGAAAAGGAAATAACACAGTCCAAAAATGTTTAATACGCCCACTGAGTTAGTATATTATTATAATATTTCCTCTTAAAGCCTTATATCATATCATCGATAGGTAGAACATTCTTCAAAGGCGTCAAAATTCAGTCTTAATATGATTTCTACCATTTATATATAATTGGGTGTATATCAGATTAGCGTAATTTCATTGTTAATGTGTAGAATCAACTTGATATGTATCATAAAACGCTACAGAGGATTATTAAAGGTTGCGTAAAGAAAATCTCTGTTTAAATTTGGATAAGTCTAAGTGAAAGTTGGACACCAGAAGACGTATAAAATCGAATGAGTGAACATTTCTTCTATTAAGAATGTTGGTAGTGCTTCATCGAACAGAAATATGTGTTCCTAATGAGTTTAATAAATTTTGCAATCAAATTGCAACCATAATTATCTGCTCAATAAAGAATTATTATCATAGGCGTAATCAAAATAATACATTGAAATGTAATTGAATACTTACAAACTCATATCAGTAACTGTCACTGTTAGATCGATCTAATATATGTAAAATATAGTAAGACATATATAAACAAATACATAATCTTTATTATCACAATAATACTAATAATAATTTTAATCTTGATTGTAATACGCAGTTGATACATTGACAAATAGATACTGAGAAATATTATCATAGTGAAAAAGAGCTGCTAAAAACAGCAGAATTGAATACATGTAATCCATTTAAAATTTTTAAACCGATCCATATGTTAACTTCGAATTACTCTCAAAGGCTTAATGCTGTACATTTGAAGTGTAGATCTTCAAGGACGCCAAATTCCTTCATAATTATGTGCCCAACAATTATAAAATCTTAACAACTATAATGTGAATGTTGTTGGCATTTGTACCTGTATTCATTTTTCTGTTAATGATATGTTTCATCTTAAAGCGTGTCATAAACCGATATAAATGTCAAGTGCTTAAAGTTAGTGATCAAAAGATCCTTGTATAAATTTGGCTAAGTATATTCAAGTGATACTTGGACATCGACAAAAAGAGTTGAATGAGTAAATGCCTACACCATTAAGAATGTGGATATATTTTTTGAGCCGAAAATAATTGTTCCTAATATATTTTTCATTACCAGTGTAATCAAATGATATTTGCATATCAGAACTTAGATGAAGTCAATTGAGTATATATTCGACTATTAAGAATGAGGTTAGTATGTTTAACTGCATACGGAAATTTTGATATAGGAAATGATTTTGAATTTTTGTATGTTGAGCCAGGCATATACACACCCCTTGTTATGGATTTTGTGACATTTATAAAAATTCTATGAAATATCGATAAATTGAGCAATACTGGAAAAAATTCAGTACACGTATTTCCAATAAAGTTTCTGCCGGCTTTTCAGATATTCTGGTTAGTGTAGTCATCCGAGTAGCGTCAGTTGAAGTAAGTCCTCATATGGACTCAAAATGCCTGCATTTTACGTTTTGAAAATATGGGGCCATCTAATACTAATAAAAATAAAACTGTATACAAATAAACATATACTATATGTGAGTTACTACAAAACTATTAGATATTTTGTCAAAAGTAAAACGATATTATTTCCATATAGTGCTACCAAATATATGCAATACTGCAAATACATCTATTCAAAGGTAGAGTCAATTATATTCCCTTTAACTTATATGGTCATATACGAGATTGCTATAATTTGGTGTTCACCATTTATACGGAAATATGGCCTTATACCGATGTAAATTCTCTCTTTATCTTTACAACCAGTTTAGCACGCACCATAAAGTATTCAAAATGAGCAGCAAGCTTTAAAAACAATGCGCGAGAGTTTCTGACTTCAATTTGGGGAACTAAAGTCAGGGATGCAAGTGTAAAGTTGGCATCTGGAGTGGAATGAAGTCGAATACTCATTTGCACTAGTTGAAATGTGTAGAGGATTCTCAATTTCAAATTCAAAAACTGTAAGAGTTGTTCATGATTATTTTCACAACTCAAATATTTTATAAGGTAATAACAAAAGTTACTTGCAAATTATATACATATATATATATATATATATATATATATATATATATATATATATATATATATATATATATACGTGAAAAATATCTAAAAAATACGATACATAAAATACATAATCATAACACTGCATGATATTAAGGCGCAATGCCGCACTTCCATGTTTAGCAGAAAAATAAAAGTAAATACAAAAACAGTTTAAAAAAAGAGGGGGGAGGCATAAAAGAAGGGGGAAAATTGGATAGAGAGTGTTTACAAGAACTACAGAAAAAGGGCCGGGGAGGATTGTGACCCCCCGTTCCCGGTTAAAGCGCTTTTACTCCAGAAACACTCTCGGAGTCTCTGTCTTCCCGAAGCATCCCTCCGTCCGATAGAATCAATGAAACTTCACGAAGTAAAAAGACCATGAAGCACAAAAGGGCTCAAGATATGAAAATAAACCTAACCTGACTCTACAGCAAAATGCTCGAAAACCAAAAGAAACGCCATGTAACGGTACTGCACCGATATGCAATCATTATGTAAAACTGTATTTTTTCTTCTTAAAGACTAAGTCTACATAGTGCCTTAGACATCGAAGCGGATAATGGCATTTTGCAGCTTCTTGAATTAATTTATTATTACAGTGTTGTTGTTCCTCTTTTTCTGTATTAAGACGTCTATATCCATTTAAATGATTAATGATAACATTTATGAATATACCACTACTTAAATTGGATTTCCAGACTAATATAAAATTAATATCAAAACAAAAATTGTCCCGTTTGTCATAAATTTTAAAACACATCTTGTCATATTGATTATAGTAAATTCTTATATCCAGGAAATCAACAGTTCCTTGATATGTACATTGAGTTTCTATAAGTTCCAGGCATTTAGGGTAATACCTTAATTCAATATGGTCATGTTGATCTGTATGTTCAATTATCACATCGTCAACGAAGCGGTATAATGGCAATTCATTAACCAAATAAGTACCTTGTCCATACTTGTCCAAGTAAATATCCGCAAGAATGGAGGAGCATCCAACATCCATTGGGATGCCCTGCATTTGGAGATAAAAACCCATCCCGTTGTTCAGAATGTTTTCAAATAAGACAATATTTATCAGCTTTTTATACTTGTTGACTGAGATGGTAGAGTGTAGATTGTAATGTTCATGAACTCCATAAAAATGTCGAATAAATCTTTTAAATTTACGTGATTAAAGAGGTCTTTAAAATCGAAGCATCTGAAAAACATTTTCTCCTTTATTCTACTTGTCTATCATCTCATAAGAGTTTGACAACATGCAGGTCCCTTCTTTTTTATTTTCCTTTAGTAACGGTTTAATTTTTAATTAATGGGTTATTTAATATATATATATCTATATATATATATATATATATTATATTTATATATGTATATATATATATATATATATATATATATATATATATATATATATATATATATATATATATATATATATATATATATATATATATATATATATATATATATAAAGGATATCACATCAATATAAAGATTCGCATTATCCTCGAAACAGTGTTGGATTATTACTCTATTTGTACTTAAATACATTGCTCAAAACTCAATAATCAATATATATCTTTAAGCATAAACTTTATGCATTTAACAAAAGTGAAAACGTTTCAATATTCATAACCTATGAATACATTAATAATATATTGAAATTTTACTCCTCTAAGCGGTAAACAGCATTTTAATATCCCATACCTGAAAACCACTGTACTTAACGGCATAACTTATAAGTGGAGCATAGTCCACCTTCAGCATCAAAATTCATTATCATAATTTGTTGTCCATCATTTAAGCGGAATTATGGATATATAAGCTCGGCTTGAATTTCGCAGTTAATCTATAGGATCGACCTAATACGTATCCTAAGCCATTTCATATGAATGCCCTGCATTTAAGTTAATACATAGGACGTTATTGCTTCAATTTGCCAAAGTAAAACAGGGGGGGATTTTAATGATAGCTAATACCAGGAGTTGACTAAGGCGAAGAACTAAATTTACGGGTTAGAAAAAGTGTCTATAGAATTGGTTATGGTTATGCAGCTGAAATTAGCGGAATATTTTAACAATACAGTTAAGTAGAATGATAAGAAAGAAAAAACTGCAAATAAGTCATGTGTTTGATATTGATATTAAAAATCGAATTAAAATTGGTTTAAATTTTAACAGTGGTTATTAAATGTCATAACATGTTATTAAAAATCAAATATCATGAATATCATACTTGACAATGTACCCCCTGGTGTTCAGGGGAGACTTTATCCCCATAGGTGGGGGTAGAGCTCTGTACAGGCTGATTTATCAAACATATTGAAGCCCATAGAGTCCCATACTACAGTTACTGAAATTATAAAATAAATATTTAAAATACATACTTTATATAAAAAAAGAAGGTTAAATTAGAATATTGTAGAATTTAGCTTGCACACGTATGCTCCAGTACCGGGTATCCAATTATTTATTAGCCATTGTTTTCTTCTTTCTTCGTTTCTAGGAAAGCAAAATAGCCTAAAACCCTTTCTAGAATGATTGGAGCAGTTCGGTGCAGAACAACCACCCATAATTGTTTCAATTATACTGCCTAAAGTGAAAATACGAATAGACCTAATACTAATGGATTACACTTCCAGCTATGGTGGACTTCAATATTCTTGATAAGTCAGCTCGAATATAGAGGAGCCTTAGGTGGGGGGGGGATAATGACGTCACGATCAAAAAAATATATATCGCGGTTATTTTTCACTACGATCATTGAAACTATAAAGTGTTGTTATCATTGAGCCATAAACAAACTCTTTTAGTTTTGATTATGTCAAATTCTGACCTATGTTGCTATATTAAGCAACTATAAAATTTCTTATAAATTTCGAAGTTTTGGCTCGAAATAAAGAATATATATTTAGTTTTAGATTTTTTTATAACAGCGCAAAAATACATGCTGCAATCGTGTACACAATAAATCGACCACACACAGACACACAGACGGGCATCACTACAAAAATATTCCCTTCGTATCTTCAACTCCAATACGAAAATTTTCTATTTTCCCGTTTTTCTGGAATATAGGAAGAAAGTTCTGGATCGACTAGAAATTATGCATAATTTATAAAATTGGTTTTGCATTTTCCCCTTGCATTGACATTCCTAATTCGAAATATTAGATTTTTTCATTGACCTGGCTGAAACCAATATTCAAGCTAGATTCTAGCTCGCTAATTAAATAAAACGATTTTGAGTTTATGACTATCTCTTCGAAACCGTCACCTTAATTCGATTTTTTGAAATTTTATATTTTCGTCCTTGGTTTCGAAGCCGAGACGAATCAAGTGACATTCAATTCAAGATTCTAACTATAGTAGAAGTGTCAATAATTTTGATACATCACACCCCTTTACTTCATCAGTTCATAAGTTAGTTTAGCGCATGTTATATAGCTATTTTAATATTATATAATTTTTTTTAACTATTGCAAGATATTGTACATTAAACGTGAAATAGGTTAAGTGTGGGAATTTTTTTCACAATCTTAAGGAATGCATTTTGTCTTCTTATATTCATCCTTTAATTTATTCAATTCCAGTCTCATCTGAACATACGATTTTGTTTTTGTAAAAAATTTTATTTCCTATATTTATAAATAAAATAACACATTGAAATTCCATCCTCAAATCTACCCCCATCCCAAACTCGTGGTGAATATGCATCTTTACTTGCACCACGCATACCATATATTTCCCTTCACTGAATGAAAAATATTTCATAAACCAAGTGAATACCAGTCTAAAAAAATATATATATCTCCCGTATTCAGCTACATCCTAAAGATAAAAAAAAATATGGAAAATATATTTCCCTCTCTTCTTTTATTGCTTGTATCCTTTTTTCACAAACTTTTGTGGCAAGGTGTTTGGGCGCTGATATCACAGCTAAGCAAGCGACATATTCGAACCACACATAATAATCCATATCTTCTTCTGAAGGCAGTATATGGACAGTTATCGCAGTACAGCAGCCTCCCCGACATCAACCCTGACCCTTTTAGGATATAAGACCGCCTTTTTCCTCGAAGCGTCGTTTCATTCTACTCCAGTACACTAGGATGAATGTACAGAGACTGGAGGGAGCGTATATAGAATGCAATATTTTAGGAAATAGGTCACATATTTAAAGTTATTGAAACAAAGATAAGGGCCGGGATTCCAAAATCGTTTATTTCTTGCGAAGCTACAAAAACAGTGCAAACGATAGAAAAAGGGAAGAGCATATTTGAAGTATTTTTATTATATGAATAAAATGTTTTATAGTATTTTGTATAAATTTCAGTCTGGAAATTCCTGCTTATTTAGCATAAACATGATATTAAGTAAACGTTGGTTCAACGTATGAGATTTTTTATGGGTGTATATGAAAATAAATAGCGGTTTTATGTTTCAGACTGATGCTGTTGCTGTTATAGAAGCATGTTGTAGAAATTTATACTTTAAAGAAATGAGTATGGATCTTTAAAATGATTTAAATGATTTTTTTATTTATTTGTATAACTGGAAAATTGAATGGAAATTTCATTTATGCTCATAATATGAATGTTTTTAAGCTAGCTCAAACATATTCAATTGGTCAAAATATATTCTTGCCAAATGTATCACACATTTTTATTGTTGTTCAAAACTAAATAGACTGAACTAAATAATATGTTATTGTAGTTTTTGTTTTATCCATCTACTTATTTTATAACATAATACCTTTAACTAAGTTAAGTTACAATATATGGTTTAAATTTCTTGATTCAAATTAACAGATAGATAATTTGTAAAATATTGATACTTCCTTATTAGAAGCTTCTCAAAGTGCAAATACAATCATTGTACATAACGCAACATCTTCAGAATACATCACTCTTTTGTCAACTGGTGGTATTGACATGACCGAATAATAGTACACTCTATTCGTTATATTGCCGCTAGATTATATTATAGTGCCATGGAGAACTTTTCTTAGTGCTGTGCATATCCACAAATTTCTAGAAAATAAAAATATGACAAAATCATCTTACATAAACATTTTGCCATCGCACATCGCTAAACTCATCACAATAAAAGTATGTCATATTTCTTCACATAAAATAGTATACATATTTCGAAGAAAAGTAAAATACAATGTTCTAGAGATTTTCTACCTGCTTTTAAATCCAATGTTTATTAGATTATTTAAACTTCCTATAATTTAAGCAAACAGAAGTCATGTACTTGTACGCAATTCAAATATCTCCAGAGTTTGGATGTTATTTTCAATTTATACCTTTCTGTGTTCTATGAGGGTTATAATTTAAACTTTCTGTTACTTTAATTTAAATACCTTAAAAATACCGCACATGGATTTTTACATTTTCTCTAATGACTACTGCATATAATGGGAGTGCATTCTGATCTAGACAAACACCCGTCTCTAATATTTTAATGACTATACACGCTATGCGCATCCTGGAAATACAATTAACAGTTTTTCCACGGTGTGTACGTTTATGCTGGTCGGAATACCTCTAAGAGAAACTTGATAAATGGAATTAAGTGCATATGTTTAAAACGCATCAATCTGATGAACACTCAAATTTAAGTATGTGACTGCATCACATATTTAAATATAGAGACTACGATACTGACTGAGTGCGTCAGAACACTCTGTATATACATATTATATACCTGTAGAGCAGAAGTACACTTCTTCGGTATTTAAGCTGGAATTGAATGTCAGATTACTGAATCAATTCAGATCAAAACTACATGGAATTTGTATATTCACGTCACGTTCCAGAAACGTGAAATAAAATTTTTCAGTCTGCAAGAATGACTTGTATCCTAAAGCACACACCCATTCATGACGACATGGTAACAGTTTTATTCTATTAGCATATGGAATTTGTGTTTTCACAGACTTTTAGTCTGAGCTATTTCAGTGAGACGAAGTCTGAATATTTATAAAATTTAAACAGGCTGTATGTTATTTTCTGTATTTTTGTAAAGATAATTTAATTTTAGGTTGTAATGCGTTGCTTTCTTGAAAGTATAAAGAGCATAAATATGTGGAAATTAAACTTCGGAATAATGTCATTTATAATTTCAAAAATATGTTAAATATAGATTTATTGCATGTGGATATAGTTTTATGAGATTCATAAATTAATAAAATTTACAATATTATAATGTTTGATTTAGTGATTAAACAGTATATTTGGCAGTGTGGATAATTGTAAAAATTATCATAAATTTGTGTAAAGCCAAGCGTTTGAAACGTGTATCAAATATGAAAAGGTAATATTTGTTTAAGCATTCCCTAGAAATAATTATTGTCACTGGCAGAAATATATATATATATATATATATATATATATATATATATATATATATATATATATATATATATATATATATATATATATATATATATATATATATATAAATATATAAAGAAAATTAAATTAAAATATTAATATATACTAAAATAATTTAAACTAAAATACTTAGATAATTTTGTTACGTTTTTATATCATTTCTTTGGATCATCATTAAATTTTTATTATATATATATATATATATATATATATACAACTGTTGCTATTAAATCTGTATTGGTCATTATGAATAAAATCATTTCTAATATAATTGATAATTCAACTTCTCATTTTTAATAAAGTTATCAATTGGTTCAAACGTTGGATACGATTAGTATTTTGGATATACGATTAAAATTTATATGCAAATTAAGGGTATTCCACAGGGTGGTTCTGCCAGTACAGCTCTTGCAAATCTTTATTTATACTTTTACGAGTCAAATTATATAAACTCTGCATATACTTTCTGCAGATATATTGGTGATATAATTCTCATTCAAATAGCTCCCTCGTCAAATGATATAGATTTTGATTTTTATCCCCCAAATTTATCCCTTATACCAAACGAAAGCAACATCTCATCTAGTGTTAATTTCTTAGATTTAACGCTCTCTCTTGATAATGAATATTCATTTCTGTTAAACGTTTTTGACAAAAGAAAAGGTTTTCCATTTAAAATTCACATGGTAATCAATTTTAACTCATGTTCGAGTAAACAGATATACAAAAATATTTTAGTAAATCAACTTCATAGAAATTTTGGGTTATGTGAAAATACAGAATATAGTAACGATCACAGATTTATTTCAATACTGTAAGGCTGAATCCTATCCAGATAATTTTGTTAAATATCACTTTAGAAATTTTGAATTCAATTTATAATCTATCATTTATTGTTTTAGGTAAATTTGAAATTGTCATTGTATACTTTAAATATTAAAATATTCTTTGATATTTTAATTATCTTTGCCATAAGTTTTGGATACATATTATATAAATATTAATTATTAATAATTATTTAGAATAATTTGTAAATATATTTTCTTTTATATCTCTAATTCTTGGGTTTGAAACATGTCTATTTGTATATCTATTGTCTATTGGTTGGATACCTTATTATGGAGTATTTCCTATAACTCAAAACAGATAGCGCTCTCCAGTATTCTTTCCAAATGCATCCAAGGATAGAGCAACCAAATATTAAGCGTCCTGAATCATGGTGAAGAAAGGTATGAGTTTTAATTTCTCTCTGCATTCTTACGGATTGTTGGATAGATTATTGATGTGTTTGCTATATGCACTCTATTTCTCTCCTTTCCATTTGCCTAATAGTATTTGTTATTTCTATTTTTGTTTCTGTCTGGTAATGTGTCGGAACTTTTGACGATGTTTGGTCCATATGGCTGTATCGTGGAGCGAAACACATTTGGAACCTCTGTGGATGCAAAGATCCTTGAAAAGCTGGATCTACAGAGTTTCTATCCAATTTCATATTTCGTGGTGGCATCTTTTCTTTTATTTTTTACTTATTGTTATTTAATATTCTGAGCCTCCATATTTTGATAATCCTTTGATGTTTGAAATTGATTTGTATATATCGCTCTTGAATGTTGATAAATTCATGTGTATATTAATAATTTAAAATTAAGATCAATCTGCCATATATGACAGCAAGGGTTTCCTTTTGTTAGATATTTCCTTTCATATCCTCTTTACTTTATTTTCCTCCGTATTGTTTTTGCACCAAGGTGTGACACGGTTCATGTTTTAAATTAGTGTTATTATATTTATTTACTTTTATATATATATATATATATATATATATATATATATATATATATATATATATATATATATATATATATATATATATATATATAAAGTAATATAATTACTTGTATATTTTAATTACCTGTGACTTATCCATTGTTGAATGTATTGTAAGAATATATATGAATATAATATAGAAATATATGAATTCTCCAAGATTTTATCTAGAATTGAATCTCAAATGATTGAAGCAATTCAGCTTAAAATTCACGCGCGGGTGAACCATTCAGGACACGTCCGTCTTCCCGTCAGAACATAAAATAAAATTCTTTGGTCTACAAGATTTTTCTTGTATCCTGCAGCAAATCCATTCATGACAACGTGGCAGCATTTTTATTCTGTTAGCATATAAAATTAGAGTTTTCACTCAGACTTCCACTTTTCAAGCTATTTATATGGAACGAAGTCTGAATATTTTTTGAAATTTTCTTCACCATGCATGTTTATTCTGGATGTTTCTGGCAGGCATACTCGATTTTGAGTAGAAGTTTAACAACAACAGATATATTTCTGAAGCTTGCTAGGAAATAAGTAATAACTTTGGGCAAGGTAATTCCAGTAAAATTAAAGACTGCCTAGATGAATGTTCACATGTTACAAAAGTGCGTAGATAAATCTTATTAAGAGGGGATTTTTTCCTGATTTGATACTTGGGAAATCTTTATAGGTAAGGATAGAAAGACGTCAAAAATCCAAAGCTATTATGAAAATACTTCATCCTCTCATTCAAATGCTCTAAGTCCATAAAATGATGCTAATATATTTGAAGTAGAATATTGCAGGCAAAAAGCTAATATGCCTAACTGTATTTATTATTACGTACCGAGAACCCGTTAAAAATCAAAGGTGTCTCAATAAAAATATTCCAAGCAGTAATATGCAACATAGTTATGTAATTATGATCATTAAAATGTTTTTTATTCTGTTGCTAAATTATTACAATTACGGGAAGTATCATTCACTTTATCAAAGTATCTCACCTGTATTAAATCCCAAGTTTCGATCTCAATTGCTTTTATAATTATTGACTAGTATACCTAATCCTATATCTTTTTCTCGTTAAAAAGGGGTGTTTTTAGATATATGACACTTCGTACATTTTGGCGTGAGTCACCCCTACAGAAGTAAATATTTGAAAACTGAAATGTGCTTAAAATGGGCGTGTCAGACAGGCACACATACACTTAGCAACTAGTACATTGCAGTTTTTATAAATTTACTGTCAAGAGAGCAGTTCATACTCAAGTGTTTATTTAGAAGCAAATGCAATTATTTTTCTAATAATATATTCCATATAAAATAAGTGTTTATCTAAATAATTGACTGATAGTTTTATGATTTAAAAAAATGTTAGGAATATTTAGACTTTCTGTATGTTTGACATCGTTTAAAATAAAGAAAAATTCTGAAGATTGCGAAACTAGTACGGTATTTTACTCATGTATCAGCATTCATTCGTTAGATATGTTTTCCGCAAACTCACTGACTTACATTTATACAGATATACCATTTAAAATCATTCTATTTAACATATTCTATTTAACTTCATTGCTCTAAATGTGTAATTTCATATATGAGTATACATTTTGAATGCAATATCTGACTGTTTGCATGAAAATAGTCTCGTTTAAGTTGCTTCTGAAGTAATGTGGTTTATAGACATTACCCCAACAACTGCATCTGCTTGTGAATGACGAGATACATTTTCATTACGCACTGGGTTTTAGAAATTCAGAGGGGTTGTAATTTCTTTTTAATAAAAAACAATTATTTAAACATAAAAATGGTTTATATCCCCCAAATGTTAAAATTCTCAAACCAATACGATTGATACAAACAATCTCTGCAATCAACCCAATAACTTAAGTTGTTTTTCAGTGCATTAATGCTTTAACTGATTGCAAATAGCAAAAATCCAGTCTTTGTATGGGTTGGTGCATATGCAATATGCGAGCTGTGAAAGATTTCACATTTTATATACAAAAAAATTATTTCAGTATTTGAAAATCTCAATACAAAAAAGCATGCATTTTTCGAATTTGAATAAAAATAAAACAATTCATAGTACAGAAAGAAACTGACATTAAGGTAACCCATTTAAATTACAAAAATGTATTTTATATACAGGAGTACGTTTAGATCACAATGCATGCAAGTGCACTGGGTTTGTTAAGTTGTTTAAAAGTTGCTGTTTGGTGCAAGATGCAGGAAGCGTAGTGAGCATGCGCAGTTTATCAACTGGCGTTTCGCTCTGTTAAGTTCTTTGAATAAGTGATATCGTGATTCTGCAAATATGGGTGCAATTTTGCGTATGTATGCAAAAGTTCATCTTCCTACCTATTGTTTGTTCAACCCAAACCGTCTGACATACCAAAATATGTAAGGTAGCTTTTTGGACGGCTGGGACAGTGCCACACATTTTAGACCGGAATCCAGTGGGCGCGGCATCCACAGTGGCTAAACGCTTCTTCCCGTACGACCAACCTATCGGAAAGACTTACCCACATGTTTACCGTGCCCGTACTCTGCTTCAAAACGGGGACAGTTTACACAGAGCTGAGAATCGAACTCTGGTCATCCGAGTTCAATCCTCGCTCTTTAACCACTGGACTGTTCCATCCTCTTGCAACCTGTAGTTTTCGAGTAAAAAGTGTAATACAATTTAGACAAATGTTGATTCGGTTCTTTATGAATGAGAAGTAATATACTTTGCCTTACTCGCCCACAATCATCGTAAATACAAGTGTATTTGTTATTTGTAAGCATCCTTAAAAGCTGCACTTAACAAAGTCCTAAACTCAATTTTGAAATTTCCGACAACATTCCTTTCCCTGTAAACCATCATATATTATCTATCAATAATAACTCAGTACGTTACTGTTTTAACGGGATTATGATATATTTGTTACATATTCTTCTATGTAATGAAATTAGCACGAAAATGTACAAATATATTGCTTAAACAAAAAATAAATATATTAATACTTTTTTATACTACATGGCTCAAATTTTTATCCTAAAACAGTATAACATGCTTATTCAGTGAAAATGGATTTTCCAAGAGGAGGAAGTGAAACAAATATAATTACGACTCTAAACAATTTTATTATTCTTTTTAGCAAATTCTGTTTTTGTCTAAACCGCAAATCAAAATAATTATCATTCAAGTTTTTTTATCGTAATATATTTTCCCTTATCACAATATCGTATATTTTATTTTTTGATGAAAGAAAACTGCAGTGGCGTGACACACGCAAACTGTCATAGCTATTTGTGAAACAGAAGCCCTTCTAAAGTCTTAAACGCTTCCCGTCTTTAAGGTTCCATTTTATGAACATTGTGCAGCGGTTACGTGGGATAAATATTTTATATAACATACTAAACTATACTTATTCTCACTTTATTTTAAGAAACTAAAAATTTATCGCGTTTAAATCCTAAATAATAATTGCCATGTAAATGATTTTACGCTAAAATATCTGAAAACAAAACATTTTTAATAGAGACTTCACGCATTAACAACTGGTAAGTACACTTCTTTTTTGCAGACCTGATTCGTATAATGATACGAATTTTGGATAAAAAATGGTAGTGACGTGTTGAGAACCGGATGTGTAAATCCGCAGTGAAACCTACAACCCCTATGTAATTCTATGCTGACTCCGTATTCGACATGACCTAAGCTCTATCTGTTTTCACATCCGGAGAAATTTATATTTCAAGTAAATATTTTTAACATGAATTGAAAAAAAATCCGCAAGTGGTAATCATTAGTGAACCTCCTACCTCCTCCATAATTTTGTGCTGCATTCATGTAAGTTATCATCTAAGTTCTATCTATAGAAAAATAGGTGTTTCAAGACTAATATCTGAACAGAAAGTGAAAAGCGAAATTCTTAAGGGAATGTATAGGGAATTCACTAAGAATCTCCATTTATTGTCTTTATACCATTTCGGTTCTTTTACCATCCTGGTTATTTTACCATTCCAGTTCTTTTACCATTTTACCATTACCTTTTACCAGAAATTATCATTTAACTTGAAACGTTTATATATATAAATTGGCTATAGATAGAACTTGTAATATTAGTTACAATAATTGATATAGATTCAGCATAAAATTTCGGAGTAGGTAGGGTAATTCACAAATAATGTTCACCTCTGGTTTCTTTTCTATTACTAGAAAATACATCCTTAATTTTTATTGAAACTTCTATGTTTCAGGATTGGCTATAGATAACTCTTGATTAAGATGGTAGAGCTTAACTTAGATGATAGTTCATGATTATCATCTTAGCTAGCTCTGTTGGATTGCAGAATAGCTCTATTGGATTAGATCTATCTTTATTGGGTTGGATATTCAATCTGTACTAGATTCAACAATAGATTTGGGAGGGGTTATGAGACTCACTAAGGATTTCTACTTCTGGTGTTGGAGATGATACTTCCGATTAAAGAAAATTCAATTTTCATTCAAACAACTATTTCTCGGAATCTGCTAGTTTATATGATGTCTCATGTGGATTCCACATCAAATTCTGGAGGCGTTATGAGGTTCATTGAGGACTCCTATTTCCGGATCTTTCTCCCCCTCATATTCAAAAATTTTTATTGAAATATTTATTTCTCAAACTTGATTATAGATAGGGGTTAAATGATGACTGATATGAATTTAGCATCATTAATAATACAGAGGAGGTTAATGCTTCACTAACTGTTTTCATTTTTGGTTTTTGTCACTTCCAGTTCAAAATGTTTTGTCTCGGGATTTTCTGTCAGTGGAGCTCAGTTGATCACAGATATGGATTCGGCCTCAATTATCGGAGATACTTCTGTTTTCCTCTGAAAATCTTTACGACTGTACGAAGTATGTATTCAAAAGATAAATAACATACTTGATGATTTCGTCAAAAATGAAGGGTATACATCATTCACCACCATATGAAGGCTCACTTGTACAAATTTTAATATAAAATTATCTATATATGATTTTTATTAATTTTTTATAATAAAATACAACTAGTTACCAGGAACAAACGTGATTTGTTACATAAATTTTTATTATATTTCCGAAACGCAGCTTTTATACCTAATACATACTATTCATTTCTACTCGGTAAATAGCCAGGGCTTTTTAGCAATGCCGTGTCAGCACGGAAGCAGTTATATCCATTTACGAAACAAGATCTGTTCTTCGAGAGTTGCATACTCACCATATTTAAATATCCTCAATTTCCTAAAAATTGTAATTCGGTAATGTAGATTAATTGTTGTCATTTCATGCAGCAAATTTGGTTTTGTCACGCTAACTTTAGGACGGGGAGCTTTGAAGTTGAAACAAATTTAATTGTTGCAAACATTTGTTACAAAACTGTCAAACAACTCCCAGGTGCTTATGCTATTAAGCAAATTGAAGTATTGATGGAAATGGAATAATGAATTGAGATTAGAATCTAGGATAAGGGAGAAGAAAAATTAATTTCCAAAGTGACATTAATATAAATTATGAGTCATGTATATTTGACAAGTATGTGGAATTTCGTTCGATTATGATAAAGCGTTTCATTAAATACATTAATATTTTTAATTAATTCCAGCCATGGTATAAACATTTGATAGCTATGCTTAAGAGAGGAGTATTAATTTTTTATAGTAGACAAAATATTTGAGTTTTAAAACTGAAATTACTTAATAAATTTATATTTATACGAAAGAAATAACTATGTATGTAGAGATTAATTGATAGACAGCAAAAGCACATGGGATATTTTTCAAATACATTTTCTACCTTAAACTCCAATTAGTAACAACCTCCCCCCCCCCTTATTGACAGATACGATGCGTTCGTATCTGCGTGGATTCATCAAAACCAAAATTTACAAACTTTAGTACCACCACCAAAAATAATAATATTTCTTGTATATAAATAGGAAGTCAGAACTACACACTTAAATTAATATCACATATGTGCATTTCGTTTTAAATAAAAAATATTAAACTCGAATAATAAATAGTAAGTAATATTATTAAAATTATATTATTGAAATTATTGATTAGCAAAGTTGTAAAAAACCTTGCGGCCCCAATCGGGAATCGAACCCTAGATCTACGAACTGGCCAGCCAGCGCTCTACCGTTGAGCTACTGTGACGAAATTGCAAGCTCTTATCACCGAAGGGGACTCTGCACTCTCCACCATCTAATACAAATTGTCGGGCAACTGGAAATCTGACTGACTACCTCCTGCTACTTTCTTTTATTACTATTTTTACCCAAGTTAGTATCCTGCGTGGTCGTTATCCTCACAATTTGAAATTGGCACTTAAGAGTTCACTGAATCCGTACTAGTCATGCTAGCGTAACTTTCAGACCTTCAACATATTTGCACTAGCCTACAGGGTTGATTTGTTGATGTACCATTGTAAAGAATCTTGCTGTCCCAACTGGGAATCGAAACCTGGTTCTCCGAACTGGCTAGTCGACGCTCTACCGTTGAGCTACTAGAACGACATTGCAAGCTCTTGTCATCGAAGTGTACACTGCAAAGTGTTTGATGTATTACTTGTATTTGTTTGATATACTTTAGTTTCTTATATCTGGCTCTGTTTACCTAATTCAAAACGTCAATTTGGTTCCAAGTTGAGTTTCATTCTATATTTGTTTTAAAATCATGCTTTGCTTAAGTATGTTGAATAATGTGACATTAAAAATGTAACTACTTTTTCTAAAATGTCTCTAAATTTTTATTAATATAATCCAGAAGTGCGAGTACGTACGTTTTTCCAATCGACGCTAGTTACTTAGAGTTACATAGAAAATAAACTTAATTGAAAATAAGCACTAATTTTAGATGGTAAAATTTTTATACTGTATATTGCACAAATTATCCATGTACCATGAGTCGTTGTCTGGCGTACCACTGGCTGAGAACCACTGGGACAGACAACATCTTTATCGCAAAATTGACTATTACCATAAATCCACGGACGATTGTTAGCTCTCTGTGTTTACTTTCGTATACTTTAAGAATAAAATCATTTATTATCTGCAGAAAGACTTTCTGAAAAAATAACTTACAAGAGAAAAGTAAGTTCATTTCAATTATAAAGGAAAAAAAAGAAATTCATAAACCGGTGATATTCCAACAGTATCTAACCAGATAATTTTGTAATTTTTATGAATGATTGCAATTTGAGACGGGAAAATCTCATTCTTACCCTATTAGGCGGTATATTCTATCAACCTACATTACATTTAGCATTAGCAGCTTCTATGTACTCAAAAGAAAGTTTTATACTTGCAGGCAAATCAATTTTTATCGATATTATTAAATGCAAATGTAGAGATGATTAAATATAGTATTACCATTAAATGCAATACATTGGTCTGTTATATGCATACAAGTCATTTGTTTCATAAAGTTTAATTTTCTGTCTAATGAGGCTCTTCCCTATCGCGTTTTTACTAATTTTGGCTCTCAACTTTACTTTATGTTGAAAAAAACTAGTGTTCCTTACTGTCGTGACGACACGCATGTTGCCATATCTATTTACGAAGTATAATTCTATAGAAGAGAATTGGGCACTTCCTGTGCCTAATCCCTCAAAATCTACTGAAAACTTGAATGCATTAATATAGATTAAATCGTGTTGTCCCTTGCAAAAAATTTTGTTTTATCAGGCTAGTTTGAGATGAGTTGCTTTCAAGTCGAATAATATTCAATTTCTGCAAAAATATATGTTTCATGTGAAAAAAAACTAACAGATGTCTATGAAATTAACCAATTTGAAGTAATGATGGAGAGATAAGGCTTTCTTGCGATTGGAGTACCTTGGTAATATATTACAGGATAGTGAATTGTTTTCGTAAATAGCATCTACAAGTGGTAAACAAAACATTGTAGTATATTTTATTTTCGTATAATATTTACTAGCAGTATACCAGTGTTCACACGGTATAAATAACGTAAAGAAAAAGCTTTAAATTCACAATTTGCGGTAAACTTTAGTCTTTGTTTAAACTATTATAATAATTATCATAGAGGTGAGTTCTTACGCGCTGCGATAAACATAAATATATAAGTAGAGCTGATAAGTTTATTTATATAGCTAATAAAGATTTTACAATTAAACAATAACATATTCCTGAACTACAATAAAAATAAAAACATCTTCAGCAATACTTGATGAATCTTATCTGCAATATAATATTCCTTATGCAGTGAGAGCGTGGTTCCATGATTCTGGAACACCGCTCTCAGTGAGTTTTGTGACTTTTGTTCCTAACGTTTATGGATCCTACGTTAAGTCTTACTGCGCGAAAAATAGAAATGTCCAACACTTTATGGCTGAGCGTACAAAATATGTCATTTTTTATTTTTTACAAAAGACGATCTGGCAATCAAGTGAGATATATTCGTAAACTGCCTCAACTTTTCCAAAATTGAAATTCAATAAAACAGATTAAATGTTGCTATGCAGAAAATTTTATTTTGCAAAGCTGAATTTTAAGATGACGCGGTTTTAAGTTCCATTTCCATTAAATTAAATCCCTGGTAAACATTTTCAAACATGTCAAACGCTCTCCAAGTGTTTACGATTAAAGAAAAAATAAATATTTAAATTGAAACAGATGACTTCAGCAGAAGAAGGATTTTGAAAATAGTGTGTTGGCATTAATTCTAAAGTAGTGCTAATAGAATCTAGCTGCGTATGTTTAATATGCATTATTTCTTATGAGCCTCAATAATAGAAAACTTTTCTTGGACAATGTTGCTTTGTGAACAGGCGAAATGTATCCTATATTTTTAGTTATTACGTAATAGTTATTAGAAATTAATTTATAAAATGCATATGTATTTATGTTTAAAGGCTATAATTATTATTGTTTCGGTTTTTGTAAAAAAAGGCTCTCGTCTAACAATACATTATTGCCTTTAATTATTTTGATAATACAGTAGCAAAGGCCTGGCTATGAATTTTCTCGCGCGTATGAAGTTTGGAAACCGTGGAATATTTCAAATTAAAACTTAATTTAAAAAATAAATTATGAAATCAGACGTGCAAATAAATAATTTCAACAGTTAAGAATCTTTATACAAAAAATAATATGACTTTTTAGAATTAAATTGATAATAAAGCTTAATATTGGATTGTTAACTTTGTACAATGTTTTCTAACTTTGTACAATGTTTTCTAACTTTGTACAATGTTTTCTTACATGCTATGTACAAGAAGAGCTGTGAGCATGCGTAGTAAGAAAGTTGATGTTTCGTCCTGCTATAATTTGTTTTGATAATTGAAATTCTAATGCTGAAAGTCTGCGGATAATTTCACGTATGTATCAAAGTTTTATCCTTCCACCAATTGTAGTTTTTGAGTAAAAGAGGTAACAGAATTCAGGCAAATATTGATAGTTTTCGTAAGGAATAGAGAAGATACTTCTCTTCATTCGTCCATAATATAAAATCTTAATGTATATAGTGCTACCAGGAGGATTTTATAATAGATGTTAATAAATAAACATCTAAGGAAATTATTTTATCTAAATTTCCAGTGTTTATACATAATTTTTCTCTTTTACAATGACCCTGGACACTTACCACATAAAAATGTAAGTTCGAAAAATGTTCTTACATTCGAAAAATGTCCTAGATATACTAATTTATTTGCGATTACTGTAACACACACACACAATTTATATATATATATATGTGTGTAATATATATATATATATATATATATATATATATATATATATATATATATATTACACATATATATATATATATATATAGAACTATACAAATATGAAAAATACGTAAAAATATAATATAATACCACTCAGAAAAAGGCGCAATGCAGCACTATATACTGAAGCAGGATATAACTAATTTAAACGATTTGAAAAAAGGAAAGGGGGGAAAACCATATGAATTGCATAAAAATGGCTGAGAGGGATAGCGACCTCTCATTCCCGTTTTAAGTACTTTTCGTCTAGACAACGCCCACGGATACCAATGCAATTCAATGACAGATCCCCGGAGCATGTGCAAAAATGAAAGCTCCAAAATGCAGAAAAGGAGGCCTCAGAATGCAGACAGAAAGAAGACAGAAATGGAACGACGAAATCACACTGGCAATGATGCTACCGACTAAAACGTATCGCCCGTTTCGCCATATGTAGTATGTACCCATACGCATGCGTACCTCGATTATTCAAATATGATGTCATATTCTCAAGTCATTAAAGAATGAATAATCCTCTTCTTTAAAGAAATAATTGTAAATATCTTTAAGGAAATTCCGT
Organism: Amaurobius ferox; assembly: GCA_951213105.1. Lineage (NCBI taxonomy): Eukaryota > Metazoa > Arthropoda > Arachnida > Araneae > Amaurobiidae > Amaurobius > Amaurobius ferox. Next base: position 141,892,273 of record OX578134.1, read on the forward strand.
GGGTAATGATTTTTAAGTGCTTCCTGTAAAATGAGTTTGTTACACGTGAGACAATCTTTTTTGAAAGTATTATTATTACGATTTCTTCTCAGATGTCCTGTTATGATGTTACGGAAAATATTCCTAGTCAAATTCGACTTCCATCCAATTATTTGGTTAATCTTCATATCATAATCATTACGTTTATTGTACAGAACTGTATGAATTCCATTTTTATGTTTGTATCTAATGGTTATGTCCAGGAAATTAACTTCGTTTTTGACACAATTAGGGTTCTTGATAAGATCCAATTCCGGAGGATAAAAGTCAAATTCAAATTCAGGAGTATTTGAGTAATGGCCTAAAATCACATCGTCCACATATCTGTAATATGGCATTTCATATAATACATGATTATTCCTTTCGAAATATGTTAAATATATGTCAGCCAGGACTGATGAACAGCCCCCACCCATAGGAATACCCCTAATTTGTTGATAAAAGACTCCACCGTTACATAATATGTTCTCAAACAAAACGATCTGAATTAAATCCATATACCTACATAAAGTGATTACTTTTTTAAGATTGTATTCTGTATGCACCAGTAAAAGTATTTCATGCAATTTTTTAAGATCAATGTTGTTGAAAAGGTCCCGGAAGTCATAACTGGTGAACAGTATATCTTTATTGCAATACTTCAGTCGTTTAATTACTTCAGAGCTGTTTTTTATGATTATTGGATTTTGTACTAATAAAGCTTTATATGCAGGTTTAAGTATATTCATAAGTTTTTTGTTAGCCAATGTAATATATGTATTACATCCTACAGTTACCGTACGAAATTTCACGGGTGTTTTATGCAGTTTTGGAATGAGTACTAAATAAGGAAAGGACACATTTTTTAAATTGATGCCAATTCTTTTATATAGAGCCCTGATTTTATTTGTCATCACAGTTAAATTATAAGGTAAAGGTTTGTACATTGTGGGTTCCATATAAGATTTCTACGTTCTAAGACGTTTTGTGATCACATATACTGATAAAGTGGTATCGAATTACGCAATTACCTGCAAACCTTATTACATAGAAATCTTACAGAAATCTTATATGGAACCCACAATGTACAAACCTTTACTTTGGATGGCTTTTATACCACCAACAATCATCAATGAAAACAACAAAACCCTTGGAAAGATGCACATGAAAAACATAATACAAATTCACTCAATTGACTATCTATTAACCAAACACCATACTTCAATGTGTATTCCACTTCTCTTTTCCTAGTAATCAATACTATTTCTCACTTGAATAAATAAACTGTAAAACTCTTAACACCACTACGTGTTACCTTGTCTTTAACTTTTTCACGAACTCAGGAAATACGATTACTATACGAATATAATATACGATTACTATACGAATATAATATACGATTACTATACTATATAGCATACTATATAGTATAGTAATACGCAGATACTATAACGAACTACTATACAATTGTTGTAATGACGTAAATATGTATCAGAAAGTGAATAATTCCAAAACTAGAATAGAAAATCGTGTAAAGGCCGTGTACAAAAAATCTGGTATTGGCATTGGAGGTATAAAATTCCCATATCTTACACTCACACCAAAATTACACAAGAAACCTGTTAAATTTCGACCAGTAACCATTGGATTTAGATCACATTTGACAGATTCTAAGAAAATATTATTTATGGTACTGAAGCCAGTTATAGCAAAATTCAAAAACCAAGGTTCTTACTTCATTAATAATAGATATGAAGTTATTAATAAATTAAAATATATACCTAATGACATGGTTTATAAAAGTTGTGATTTTTGCGATCTATACAATAATATCGATATCAACGATTTATTTCAAATAGTAATAGCGATTTATCATACACACGATTTGCAAACTTTGATTACTATGGCAAGGTATACTGCACTTGTGAAATTGGTTTTGTTTGAAACGGTGCTGTACAACGGACAGGGATTTTACTAGCAAATTGAGGGAATCCCTACGGGTGGAAGCTGTTCATCTGTTTTGGTTCTGATATTTATTTGGTTCTGATATTTATTTGGACAGGTATGAGACGGGAACCCCCATTTTAAACGAGATGGTATACATGCGTTATGTTGATAACGTGATTTTGTGTTGTGATAATGCAAATTTTGTTATGGATTTCAGTTTCTATCCGCGAACGTTAAATTTAATGTAAACTCCTTGCAATATTAATAATAGTTTAAATTATTTGGATATTTGTATTGAGAAATCAAATAAAAAAACTGTTTTTACTATATTTGATAAAATAAACATTTTCTCTTTAAAATTAATTATATTACATTATGGATTACTAATTTACATAATGTATTCAGAAATATTATAATTAACCAATTGATAAAAGGCAAACATTTAAATAGTAGAGAAACAGACAAAGTTAAAAGCGATAGATATTTTTTAAATAAGGCTATGAAACAGAGTTACCCCAAAGGTTTTTTGATCAAGATTATATCGGAATTCAATGGTTTAACTATAACCGCTAGTACAAGAAAATATTTGAACTGTTGAAACTGGGATATAAAGGATATGGGAAGACAGAAATTACATATATATATATATATATATATATATATATATATATATATATATATATATACATACATATATATATATATATATACATATATATATATATATACATATATATATATATATATACATATATATACATATACATATATATACATATATATACATATATATGCATATACATATATATACATATATATACATATATATGCATATACATATATATACATATATATACATATACATATATATACATATATATACATATATATACATATACATATATATACATATATATACATATACATATATATACATATATATACATATACATATATATACATATATATACATATATATATATATATACATATATATACATATACATATATATACATATATATACATATACATATATATACATATACATATATATACATATATATACATATATATATATATATATATACATATATATACATATATATATATATAAATATATATACATATATATATATATATAAATATATATACATATATGTATATATAAATATATATACATATATATATATATAAATATATATACATATATATATATATAAATATATATACATATATATATATATAAATATATATACATATATATATATATATAAATATATATACATATATATATATATAAATATATATACATATATATATATATATATAAATATACATATAAATATTACATCTATCACATCTAAAAATTGACAACTGAAAATATACTCAAAGGCGCCAAGCTGCTCAGACAAGTACATTTCTATACAACTCAATAATTAGAAAAAGAAAAAAGAAGAATGACATTGTATCAAAATTTTCGCCGGGGGGGATTGTGACCCCCACTTCCCGGTTTAGCCAGCTTTATGTCATGACGACACTCCCGGAAGCGGATACAATGTCGCCAACCAAGTACATATACTAATACTTTAAATGTAAAAAAGAAAAAAGTTGAAAAACCTATACATTCCCTATGCTATACAAAGACTACGCTTTTTACTACATCCAAACAGAAACACAAAATACTACAAAAATGACCCACATCTAATACCAATATATCAAGAAAAACAAGCCACGCATACACCTCACCGAAATGTAAAATATACAAATCTAAAAATCTTTTTAGATTTAACATTATATAAACTTTCTAATGGTAAAGTAGGTTTTAAATTATATGATAAAAGAAAAGCATTTAATTTTAAAATAAATTACATTATTAATTGGCATTCTTGTTTGCATAGAAATGTTTTTAGGAACATTATCATAAATTTTTTAACAAGAAGCAAACGTTTAAATAGCAGTGTTGAAAATCGTTATATAAGTGATCTGAATTACCTAGAAGAAGCAATCGTAATGGGTTACCCTCTACGTTTTCTCTGTGATATATTGTGTAAATTTTACGGCATAACTGTAACCGAGTGTTACGACTTGTATTTGAGTGGAAGAGAGCTTTCTGTCTGAGATAGTATTGGACAGCGGCTGCATTGTGAAGGTCATGGTTGACTGTCTGAGGGAGATCATTAGGTACAAAATAAGAGTCTTTTACATTTCGGTGAGGTGTATGCGTGGCTTGTTTTTCTTGATATATTGGTATTAGATGTGGGTCATTTTTGTAGTATTTTGTGTTTCTGTTTGGATGTAGTAAAAAGCGTAGTCTTTGTATAGGTTAGGGAATGTATAGGTTTTTCAACTTTTTTCTTTTTTACATTTAAAGTATTAGTATATGTACTTGGTTGGCGACATTGTATCCGCTTCCGGGAGTGTCGTCATGACATAAAGCTGGCTAAACCGGGAAGTGGGGGTCACAATCCCCCCCGGCGAAAATTTTGATACAATGTCATTCTTCTTTTTTCTTTTTCTAATTATTGAGTTATATATAAATATATATACATATATATATATATAAATATATATACATATATATATATATATATAAATATATATACATATATATATATATATATAAATATATATACATATATATATATATATAAATATATATACATATATATATATATATATATAAATATATATACATATATATATATATATATATAAATATATATACATATATATATATATATAAATATATATATAAATATATATACATATATATATAAATATATATACATATATATATATATAAATATACATATATATATATATAAATATATATACATATATATATATAAATATATATACATATATATATATAAATATATATACATATATATATATAAATATATATACATATATATATATAAATATATATACATATATATATATAAATATATATACATATATATATATAAATATATATACATATATATACATATATATATATATATATACATATATATATATATATATACATATATATATATATACATATATATATATATATATATATATATATATATATATATATATATATACATATATATATATATACATATATATATATATATATATATATATATATATATATATATATATATATATACATATATATATATATACATATATATATATATATATATATATATATACATATATATATATATATATATATATATATATATACATATATATATATATATATATACATATATATATATATATATATATATATACATATATATATATATATATACATATATATATATATACATATATATATATATATACATATATATATATATACATATATATATATATATACATATATATATATATACATATATATATATATATACATATATATATATATATACATATATATATATATACATATATATATATATATATATACATATATATATATATACATATATATATATACATATATATATATATATATACATATACATATATATATATACATATATATATATATATATACATATATATATATATATATACATATATATATATATATACATATATATATATATATACATATATATATATATACATATATATATATATATATACATATATGTATATATACATATATATATATATACATATATATATATATATATTTATATACATATATATATATATATACATATATATATATATATATACATATATATATATATATACATATATATATATTGAATATATATATATTTGAATATTTATATCATTTTATATATATATATATATATATATATATATATATATAAAATGATATAAATATTCAAAAATGTATGTATATTCATTAAAACAATGTCATTGAAAAAAGTGCTCAAGATTTGATTTAATTGACTATTTGATTTTGTGTTTAAAATATTATTCTGAAATTCTCTTTCAGACTACTTTTTACCTTTACACCCACATTTCTCTGCTGCTAAGAAACGTATAACTTTATTGAATCAGCAGTAAAATAAAGACTTTATTAAACACAGAATACTAGGCTTAACAAAGGAATCAGCTAGTTTCAAAGACAGAAATTATCATACTTATTTTAAACATACATTTTTTTTCAATGTCATAATTTTTGTCACATGAATTACATGTATTTTCATTGCTAAATTATAATTTTTAATATAAGACAATTGTAATTATCATCGCTATTGTGATAACAGGCGCACTTACAAATTTATTTTCTAGGTAAGATCCTGTTGTCAGGAGTTAGATACTTCAAGTCCTAATTTACCCGGAACTACCAACACGTCGCATTCCGACGATGAAGAATAAATTGAAGAATACATGACATCATCGCATTTTGCTTTATCAAGAAAACTTTGAGATAACGTGTTTCAAATTTAAAAATAAAAAAAATAAAATCGAGATCTTGGCAAACACGACCCAGAAGTGTCAAAGAGCTTCGACATGTTTACCCAATTGGGCAAATTGAAACAGTGACGGAAAGAGATGGATTGGATTTAATTAGAATTTCAGAAACATACGAGGAAAAACAAAAATGAATTTCTGAAGTGGAGTCAGTAGAATTTATTAGTCACACACAATTGATATTCAGATAACTATATGGAGATGAGGAGAAATGTTTTAATTAAATTCAGCAATGTCATCGGAGAATGCAAAATTATGCTAAGCGTCCAGTTTTGTCGCGACGATTTATGTCGAGTTTAAAATGCCATTTATCTAAACGGTATAACTTTATCATTTTTTGTTGTTGTGAGTTTAAAATATGTTAATTCATGCTTTTAAAATCAATAGTAATTGCGGTTCGTAGGGCGGGCACAAGTACAGATGTTTTGATAGGAATGCATATTATTATTTAGAAATGCATCATTATGTTTGAACGTTTTGATTGCATATGTAAATTCTTAAATAAGTCTTGTTGCTTTAGTATGCCGAATATCTGTGATATTTACTTGATATTTCTAGATACAACTTAAATAAATGCAGTATGATAGAGTTACGACGAATCCTCTAGAATCGTGGAACTCAGGAACGTGGAACTCAGGAAAGTGGAACTCAGGAATCTAGAACTCAGGATACAAGAATGAGTCCAAATTTCTGGATAACTAATACGTCTATTCACAAGCACAGAGTAAACATAAACAATATACAGTAAAACAACACTTAAATGCTTCACTACTTTCACAAAATAACCTACACTATTATCAAAACTTTGAGAAAAATCATTTTGCAAAACAGCGGCTACCATTCTCAAATTACTTTGACGAAAGTCACTGTTGAATGTATATCGTGAACTACTCACTTGCTCACTGATGTTTTCTTTTATAGATTTATATACTCTCCATAGGGACTTTTGGATATATCTCACATTGCGTTAAATAATCGTTGCTTCGTGGTCCTTCTCGAACACTCGGAATTTCGTCAAATGTCTGCAAATTGGCGATAAATCGCCAAATCTAGCAACTTCTCTCTGACAAGCGGCGTGTGGAAACCCTAGCCTCATACCACAGGAAATTAAGGCTCCTCTATATACGAGCTGACTCATCAAGCATATTGAAGCCCACCATAGCTGGAAGCGCAATCCATTAACTTTAGCTCTGTTCGTATTTTCACTTTTGGAAGTATAATTGAAATAATTATGAGTGGTTGTTCTGCACCGAACTGCTCTAATCATTCTAGAAAGGGCTTTAGGCTATTTCGCTTTCCTAGAAACGAAGAAAGAAGAAAACAATTGCTAATAAATAATTGGATACCCGGTGCTGGGGCATAATTGTGCGAGCTAAGTTCTACAATATTCTAATTGAAACTTTTTTTATATAAAGTACGTATTTTAAGCATTTATTTTATAATTTCTATAACTGTAGTATGGAATCCTATGGCCTTCAATATGCTTGAGAATTCAGCCTGTAGTAGAGGAGTTCTACAGGAAATGATGACGTACCGGTGTTTTCTCAGTCTGGTCTTTGAAAGAGATGAAATACTTCAGAAGAAATGGTACATTACACGTTCGCAGCAATAGTTTAACACTTTGAAAAGGGAATATCAATTATGAGTATATGTAGTTTATCTTAAACATTTTATTATTCCCAATATAAGTAATGCCATTATTTTCTATCATTTAGTTGTTGGTCTCAAACTGATTTTTTCCTGCATGAAAAACACGATGACAGCTGTATATGACGTTTACTACACACGTTTATGAATTTACTTATTATGTATGATATTTATCCACTAGTTTATATTACCTTTCATCCTTTATAGCACAGTGCTCATTCATAACGAATTTACATAACGAATATATAACATGTGTGAAAATTTATGGATCAAAAAGTATGATTTGAAACCTTATACAAATTGCAAATCCAAATGTCACTTTGGCATTTTAACAATATAATTTAAAGTGTAATATGTGGTTTTGCTCGTGCATATTATAAAAGCCGTTTTCGTAAATGATTACAATAATGTTACGCAAAGGTGTTTTTAACGTGATATACAGGGGATAGTAGGACAGTTTCTAAGCGAAGCTCTAAATCAGCTTTTCTTATTATGATGCATGCAAATAGTATATTCATGGAAATAAATTTAATATATTTAACATTTTATGCGGTTTTCTTTTTTTACAAACCAAGTAGAAGATCATCAAATGTTCTACGGAGAGCCAATATCCAATCATAAATAATGCCCTTCGTATTTTAATGTAAAGTTACGTAAAAAACTAATTAAAAATCGACAATCAGGATTGCACAATCAAAACTTATTTACGAAATTGACGTTTTTTGAGAGTTTGCGTAAATCAGTAGAATTTTTATATTCATTCATTTCTGAATTCGTGTCAAATTTCGTTCAAATGGCTCAATTAGTTTGCCATATACAGTTTCCACCGATACACATTCAATACATGCATCACTTCAAAACGTTTAGCTGTATCTCAAGGTACTTCAAACGTGTAAACTGAAACTTAAGTCATCGTCACTATTAATGACCAGACTTTTATATCTACTAACTCACTATTGAGAAATAAAATTCTTTGCGATTTATAACAGAACGACATTAGTGCTATTCTAAAAAATAGTTGCCTGTTTTTGTTTTAATAGTAGTTGTTGCGTGGTATTTTGCTACATGACCAGTCGGGGACGCGAATAATTTCCTCTGATCAAAAATAATAGTATTAATTATTAAGTGAAACGAGGATACCTTTAAATAATTAATAACCATATGATAATAGTTATCTCACACATAGTTATAGCGATGATTTTGATGTTTTTCGATTTAAATAAACGCCGTTGGTGAAATACATATTAAGTGGCACCATAGACTATTTGTCAGGTCTTATATACGAGTATCTTCACTGCATATTAAGTGAACATTGCAAAGAAGTTTTTCAACGTTTTACAAAATAGAAACTCCGTAAATTTAAGATAATGCAAGTTTAGTTAAAAGTGTAACCAGTTTTAGAGGCTAAGCACGGTGTCCTTTTTCAGGTTGAACCAACAATGAAATAATAATCTATTTCTTAATAATAGTCTTTTCAGCAATATAGTGAAAGCGACCAATTCCCCATCACCAAATCCTTCTGCTAAACAGAGCAGTGTTGTAAGTTGTTTCACTTCTTATTGCCCCTATACTTAAAAAAAAAGACAACGATAATGCAAATTAAATGCTATTTGGAAAGGTATATTTTATTCTGCTGAACTGAGTTTTAAATTTGTCAGTAATATTATTTCCAGACATCTACGGGTTTTCAAGTCTTGATATGCAATAAGAAATGCATAATAAAAGGCGGAAGTTGGGGGATTTTGATGTTGCAAGTTCATGACTAAGTTGAAAATGATATTCTGAAATAGCATTAATATAATTGGTTATGTGAAATGTAAATAAATCTGTTTTGTGAGGGAGTTGTAATGCAGTGTTTTTATTAAAAACGTATCATATTATACTATGTAGTTGTGGTGCCAATAATCGTTAATACAAGCAATAAATAATAATTAAGCATTGTGATCACATAAATTAGTAAATTTACAACTTAATTTTGTACCTATTCATCTATAATTTTCCTCATTCCACTTTATTAGGAAAGTGAGCGCAGTCATCTGAATTTGCATATGATGATTAAAGCCAATCTGCTGTATTCAGATTTACTGCTTCTGCAGCTGAGCCAAAATTGACTTTTCTCCAAATTGGTTACAGTAATATACGTATTTAAAATTAGTACTAATTTACTATTGTCTTTGGTGCCATGCTGTATGTTGCAATGTTTGGATTGCAGGTTGAAATATTGTTTTATAAATTGATCGACTTAGATTGCCCTACGGACTGTACTAAAACAATTTGGTAGCTTTTTCTATCAATTCCCATCATCAAACCAGTCATAATGAAATGTATGTATAATTTTTATATCACAAGAAAATTTTATCTGCTATCTCGGAACATTTATTTATACTTCTTTTTAATTTCTAATTTTTGAGGAAACAATAGCGGCCAAAGTTCAAAGAGTAATACAAAATTTTAATCAGCAAAAGATAATTTAAATAAATAATTAATAAATGAAAATAAATATAAAAAATATTTTGTATTTTTGAAAAAGCCACAAGCTGTCAAATTTTAAAAGTAAAAGAAATTTTAAACCGTAAATAAAATTTGAATTAAAATTCAATAAAATACGAAAATAAAACGAGTTTTCTGTTTTCCGTATAACTACAATGGTTGCAATCTCTGTATATTATATAACCAAGTCGATGATATTATTAATTCAACCATTATAGTGCGGAAACATAATACATTGCACCAATTTTGTTGTATAATTTTGCAGTTTTCGTTGATCGTTAGCAAGAAGTAGTAGATGAGACAAAACAACACAAAACAATTTAAATCAAAACATTTCAAATTATTTTGTACATGTCTTTATTGTTTAGTATATAACCTTTTCCTATAAGTAGATGATGCATAAATAATACTTTCAACTGAATTTAGAATGTAGTAAAGTTTTAATTACTTCTAGAAATAAAATGCTAAAATATTCTTTTTTTACCTTTGCTGAAGAGTTCTAAAATTCAGGACAGTAATATAAGAGCGGTATCCTAGGAACCTTTTGATCAATCCAGGTCACTATAACTCAATTGATTTCTGTCATTACAGTAACATATTATTTTCCGTTTCAGTAGAACTTTTGATTTTATTTCAGCATTCAAAATCCCTCTCAAATATATATATTATGTCTTTAGTGTTGTGAGAGTATTTCATGTTAACTTCACAGTAACATAAGAGTTAATGATCTATTTAGAACTTTACGTTTAGATATTTTAAGTCAACTGCAATTTCTGTAGTACAATTCTCTTAAATGTACAATGTCATATAAATATAATTATATCAAATAAATAAAATTAAATCGCATAAATTTAAAGGGAATTATCAGATTATTTTAAACAATACCAAATGAAAAAAATATGTTAAACAGAAACAAATCTTAAGTATAAAGAAACATTATAGCATATAATGTTTGATGACAAAATATCGCAGAATAGTTAGATTTTCCACAATTTATTAATCGAAGCTATTTCATTCCAGTGAGGTACTACCTCTTAAATAAAATACATTATCCAGTCCATGTATCATAGGATATGCTTTTGCAAAAGTAAAACAAATTGCTGTTTTTGTTGTCTCAGTTGAACCATTTTTCTTTTTATCTCAGACAGTTCTTTTGTACCTAGTAGAAACACATTTTTCAAGCATTGCCGTGACATCGGGCACATGCATCAACATACATGTATTCCTTCACCGTAAAAGAACTTGATAGCCCTCTTTTAAATGCATCGTTAAAACAATGCAGCGTCCGTAAATTTGTAATCCGATAATGCAGCATAAATACTGCAATCTCATGCAACAAATTTGATATTGTCACGCTAGCTTTCTGATGAGACGTTTTCATGTCTGAATAAATTCAATTCCATGCAGATATTTGTTTCAAGTGTCAAACGGCGTCAAAGTGTTTCTGCAATTAAGCAAATTGAAATATTAATAGATTGAGATGCACTCGATATACAAGGTTCTCTAGACTCATGACTGGAAGGAGAATGGTTTTCCCAGGTGGCATTAACATAATTTAAAAGAGCATCAGGTAGCACAGGGTCTCGACCAAAGACAAGATGTGCTGGGGACTCGCCTGTTGAGGCATGGACTGACGTTCTATGAGCCATTAAAGCAAATTGAATCATCCGATCCCAATCGCCCTTATCAGAATAGACCAGATTCTTTAAGGATCTAACTAACGTACCGTTCAGTCTTTCGACTAGCCCGTCTGACTGGGGATGGTACGCTGAAGTATTATGTTTTTTTATGCCTAATTTCTTGTATAGATTGTTGGCAGCTTCAGAAATGAAGTTACTACCTTGATCCGTAATTAAGTGAGCAGGAATTCCATGAATACTTATAAATCTCTCTAAACAAGCGAGAATATCCTCAGTTTTAACTGTAGCAAGTGGATAAGCCTCTGGCCATCTAGTGAAGTAATCTGTAATGACAAGAATGTACTTCATCCCAGAATTCGAGATAGGTAGTGGGCCGACTACATCCATAGCCACACGTTCAAAAGGATAAGTTGTAATAGGAAATTTCTGTATTGGAGCCTTGTTGTTACGAAAACCTCTGTTTTTTACACAAGTTGTGCACGACTTCACATAATTTTCAGTCTGAGCATGCATGTCTGGCCAATAATAGTTAACTGAAATTTTTGCCAGAGTTCTTTGAAAACCACAATGTGCAGCAACAGGAGAATCATGGCAAAGCCATAGAATTTCTGAGACTAAGTCTTGAGGAATAACTACTCTCTCATTATATTGCTGTCTCTGCTTTGGATTTTTGTGTATGCAATGTAACATACCATTTTTCATGAAAAATGAAAGTTTTTGTGGGTATGGTTTTACACCTTTTTCCAGAAGATTTTTGATTTTTATACATCTAGGATCTTTCAATTGACCAATAGCTATCCTAGTTACCAGAGAAGCTTCCACAGTAGTCTGTACTTGATCTTGAGAATTTTCAACGATTGCATTTATGTTTTCACTACTATCATTATTCTGTACCACTACTTTTCCAGAAATTTTCGTAGGGACAGATTCTACAATACTTTTAGGAACAGTTTGTTTCTGAGTGTTTTGAGATTTCTTTGAAGAAGACTCATCAATACATCTCGAAAAATAGTCAGCTACAACATTATGTTTCCCCGGTTTATGAATGATTTCATAATCAAAAGCCTGCAATGAAACGATCCAGCGAGCTATGCGCGAAGTAGGATCTCTTAATTTGAAAATGAACGATAAGGATGCTTGATCACAGTAAATTTTGAAATGTTTGCCTAAGAGATAGTGCTTAAATTGCTGGGTAGCCCAAACCACAGCCAAAGCTTCTTTCTCGACTACACTGTAATTCACTTCAGCACCTTGTAATTTTCGACTAGCAAAGGAAACTGGGTGAGATAACCCATTTTCATCCAATTGCGAAAGAACTGATCCCAAAGCGTAATTAGAGGCATCTGTATGCAAAGTAAAGGGCAAATTAAAATTTGGTAATTTTAAAATTGGTTCTTGAATAAGCTTGTTCTTAAGTATTTCAAAAGCTTCCTGAGCCTCCTGACTCCACACAAACTTTTTCTGCTTTGATTTTAAAAGATTAGTTAGTGGAAGAGTAATCTTTGCATAATCTGGTACAAACTTCCTATAAAAGCCTGTCAAACCCAAAAATTGTCTGATATTCTTGACACAGGTGGGTACTTTAAATTTTTGCACTAAATCAATGTTATGAGGGTCTGGCTGAACTTTTCCCTCAGACACTCTGAAACCTAAGTACTTTATTGTCTTTCTGAAAAAGAAGCATTTTGATGGCTTTAACCTAAGACCATGTTGAGATAATTTAATAAAAACTTCTTCTAATTTCATCATGTGTTCTTCAAAAGTTTTTGATGAGATGATAACATCATCTATGTATATTCCTGATAACCCTGCCAGTACAAGAGACATTAATCTCTGAAAAGACGCTGGTGCGTTTTTTAGACCAAAAGGGGTCCTACACCATTCGTAGTGACCGGTGGGCGTGGAAAAAGCTGATTTGTGTGAATCCTGTGGATTCAAATGCAATTGGTAGAATCCTGAAGTTAAGTCCAAAGTTGAGAAAAATGTAGCACCTGCTAAACCATCAATCAATTCACTAATGTTAGGAATTGGAAAATTTTCTGTAATAGTAAGTTTGTGTAACTTGCGAAAATCACAACATAATCTATAAGAACCATCCGGTTTCCTTACAAACAGTACTGGCGTATTGTAAGGTGAAAAACTAGGTTTAATTATTTTAGCTTCTAATAATTCTGTGACTTGTCTATTGAGTTCCCCTTGTAAATGATGTGGAACTTTGTATGGTTTCTGATAAACAGGAACAGATGTTTCCAAATTTATCTCATGTAATATGGTTTTACAACCAGACAACTCAGCAACATTCTTTGCAAAAACTTGTCTATATTTATTCAACAAAGTTGATAATTTATGTTTTTGATCTTTTTGGAGATGACTCAGGTCAAAATCTCCTCCCCAACTTTCAAAAGGCTCCAAAGGTTCACTGGAGTCCAACTCTCCCTCACTCACTACATTAACTTCAACCTCCTCAGACACCTGAATTTCCTGAACATGAGCCACTTTTCTACCCTTATTCAAATGATAAGGTTTTTCCTCTGGGTTAGCAACACGAACCCAAATAATTCCATCCTTAGGAGCTCTATATACAGCTCTAGCAATGAAGATGTGGTCATTTTTCTCTGATTCCAGAAGCAAGGTGGAATTTTCCGGAAACCCTTCTGAAAGCTTGATTTTAATAAATGATTCAGATAAAGGAGGAATTATACATTTTTGTGAATTTTTCACAATAATTGGCTCTTTAATTTTTGTATTTAGAGTTTCTTTTACTCTACATAAGTTATTAACAGTTTTAATGTTTAAGTTCTTATGCTGTGCCACTTCTTCAGTACCACCTCTAACATGATTTTGCTTTTCCCCCATATGCAAAGTAACATTCTGTGCATTTACTACCAAATCTCTAAAAGATTTGCTTCCATTTTCCAAATCGTTAATATGTACCTCTTCACTACCCAAATGTGGCACTACATTATTTTCCGAAAAATTTCTGCTCACATACTCTTCCCGAATGACCTGAGACTCATTCACTACCGGTGCCAGATCTGCTTTGCATTTGGCACATGCATTCGTATGGAACTCTTTCGGTTTACAGTCCTCTACCACACGAACGTTTTTTCCACTACTCATCTGCGAGTCAGGCACAGCAATACGCTTTGCGACACTACTTAGGTTTGAGTCTGCAATTTCCGACTCATTTGCCGGTTCATGATTTGAAATCGAAAGTAAATTATTCGTACATTGATAACCAACAAAAGGAATGGAAGAGTTTGAAAACTTAAAACAGAAGTGATTATAATCTATAATAGCATTATGTTTATGTAAAAACTTGTTACCAAGGATTACATTATATGAAATAGGAGCTGGTGATTTTAACACAAAAAATTCGGTAGGGAATCTTTCTTTTCCCAAATTTAGTGAAATAGTGGCTAAACATTCAACTTTAGTATCTTGTGAACTAAAGCTACGCAAAATTGTTGGTTTGTATGTTAGCAACATATGTGCAATGGGTACAGTATTTAAAGCTTCCTCATACACTAAATTAATTGAACTACCCGTATCAATCAATATTGACACTTCACTGCTCACTAATTTTCCTTTTATAATAGAAGAAGATGACAAAGAATTTGTAATATTATGACAAATATTATTTTCCTCAAAATGTGATGTTTGCCTATCAAAAGTTTTTCTATTATTATAATTGTGCATGGGATATCTACTCTGATTCCCAGAAGAATGATTTTTGGAATTTTGCAAAGATTTATATGACTCCTTATTTTTATAATTTTGCGTTCCTTGCTTTCTATACTTCCACTCATTTGCAGACATTTGCCCTCTGTGTCTTTCACCCTGGTGATACCTAGTTCCAGGACTGGTATAAATTTTCCTACATTTTATACCGTACACATCTCTTTTTTGAAAAACCTTTTTCCAACACTGTTCTTGAACGTGACCTAATTTACCACATTTGTCACACTTTGGACGCGGTGAACGCTTTTCGTTAACTTTATCTGAATTAAACTTAAATTTTTCTATTTTACCCCTAAGAAATTCAATGTCCCTTTCCTGTTCTAACACTTTTCTTTTTAAATCTGACATACTTTCACTTTGATCTGGTGTGAGAACATATTTTTCTGGTGTGAGAACACCTTTTTTTGTAAGTACCGGATTAGTCAAGTACATAGCATTATTTTCATTTAAAATAGATTCCTCAAGAATTGCAAGTTTTCTAGCCGAATAAAAATCTCTAGGGTTTTGTGACAACACCAATCTTTTTAGTTCCGGATATAAACCATTAATAAATGAAGTTTTTAAAAGTGTTTGCCTGATTTTATTCTCACTTTCGGAATCTACATCTTCCGGAACAACCTTAAATGAAGCAGCTTCGATTCTCATCGAAAACTGTTTAACCGACTCATTTGGTCTCTGTGTAAAGTTCACGAGTGAAATTATGTTTTTAGTAACATTTTCGGTCACTTCAAAATGATCTTTCAAAATGTGAATAATTTCCTGCAAATTTTTACAATTTCTGTGCTTTGGATTCTCTTCAATCAATCTATTTGCTTCCCCCTCTAAATTCAATCTCAAACAAACTACTTTGTCACACTCACTCCAGTTTGCATGAGTGGCTACTAAATTTAACTTTTCCAAAAACTGTGACAACGAAAGCTCTGAATTTCCCGAGAATTTTGGAACATGATGTGCGAACTTAGGTGTGAAAATATGGAATGATTTTAACATGTTATCATTTACCGATGAAGCACTGTTTTGATTTGGCAAAGTGCCAGAAGAAGAATTCAGACATACCGGCGATTTATCTGATATATTTTCCTCATTAGATTTAGCTTTGTGGCTAACACTTTTAACTTTACCTCTAGAATTAACAGTATCCGATTCAGTAGCAATATCAAGCGACAAATTCAAGGAGGAATTTAATTTTTTACTTGAATTTTTACTCATCTTACCGACATTTACTTTTTTGTTTCTAGTAATTGGAGCCATTTTGCATAACAATCAAATATACTCGTATAGTTTAACACAATATGCAATTGCAATGTTCTTAAACAGTATTTACAATAAAACCAGTTTTTATCAAATCAAATGACATAAATATGCAAACAAATCAATTTTTTTTTATCAAATGGCACATATCAAATTCCAAGAACACTCGTTTTTGAGAATACCGAAAACAGAACATGGAACTCTGTTTACTTAAGAAAACACTCATTTTAGCACAACGGTAATTTTTAACCTTCAAAATTTCAATTCTTAAGAAAATTTTTTAAAAATTTTAATTCTCTCAGCTCTTCCCCACTCACCGAGAAAAGTAACGGCACCAATTCTGTCGCGAACGTTTTGGTATACTCGACAGAGAAGACAAAGTTTTGAAATCAAACACATTTATTAAACATGAAATAACAAGGCAGTTGATCGAAAACAGTGGAGTACAAGCATTTCTCGCAATAACTCAGAGTTACACTCGGTAGGGTGACCATTAAGAACACCCCTGGAGGAAGAGGAACCAAGAGAATACACATATTTTCTGATACATAAAATAAACACAATATTCCTCATATTATACTTGACATTTATATATCACATTTGTATACTTTGAACATATACGACATTTTCATATAACATCATCAATGACTCGATACTCACGAGGATTTTACAATTAACACTCTATTCGTTAGGTGGAAGACTAAATATATATAAAACTTTACCTCGTCTCTTTTAAATATAACATTTACAATTCTGTACCATGGGAAAGGATATCAGGATGGACTCTCGGCATAAACTCATCGAGATTCTTGCGCAGAACAAAATCCATAATGGTCGGGAAACTAGACTACACAACATCATGCTGGCGGAATTCGACATCTTGGTTGGTTACGGAGATTGGTTGATTCGTACCTTAGGACACAAGGCGGAGTCAGGCAAATACAAATCGCTGTAAAATGAGCTTTCCCTCTAGCCCTATTAGCGATTCAAGCCGACCAGTGAAAGAACCATTTTCTCTTTTCACAAGATTCATTATTCCATTACTACCAGGCTGATTCATTTAAAAACACGAGTGACTCATCTCTGAACCGAGCCAAACGACTCTACGCACAACTTGTCGAACTATGTTACATATTTTAATCACATCCTTCCACTTTCAAAATTAATCCACCTTTTCTTAAAATTCGCGATCATACGCGGATCAAACACACACGTCTACATTTTTCCACGACTCCTTCCACTCTGCTTCCAAAATCCTTTTTCAAACGCGCGCGTGCGCAAAACCTGCAAGTTCCCAACTAGCGACTGAGAAGCGAAAATACAAAACTATTACTATTTTTCAGGAACATAAACACTTTTGCGATTTTAGAGTTCACTTCCCTTAAAAGTCAATGTAATTGAAAACATGTAGAAAAGACATTTACATTTCGAAATTGACACTTTCAATCACACAGAAATAAAACAATACTTTAATATACAATTTTAACACAGAGGTGTGAAAGCCTTATCACACTATTTCATTCCAGTGAGGTACTACCTCTTAAATAAAATACATTATCCAGTCCATGTATCATAGGATATGCTTTTGCAAAAGTAAAACAAATTGCTGTTTTTGTTGTCTCAGTTGAACCATTTTTCTTTTTATCTCAGACAGTTCTTTTGTACCTAGTAGAAACACATTTTTCAAGCATTGCCGTGACATCGGGCACATGCATCAACATACATGTATTCCTTCACCGTAAAAGAACTTGATAGCCCTCTTTTAAATGCATCGTTAAAACAATGCAGCGTCCGTAAATTTGTAATCCGATAATGCAGCATAAATACTGCAATCTCATGCAACAAATTTGATATTGTCACGCTAGCTTTCTGATGAGACGTTTTCATGTCTGAATAAATTCAATTCCATGCAGATATTTGTTTCAAGTGTCAAACGGCGTCAAAGTGTTTCTGCAATTAAGCAAATTGAAATATTAATAGATTGAGATGCACTCGATATACAAGGTTCTCTAGACTCATGACTGGAAGGAGAATGGTTTTCCCAGGTGGCATTAACATAATTTATTACTCATGCATATTTGATAAGCATATATTATCTGTGAGAAGGAAAACAACTTTTTTTAATTACGTACAGAGATGCATGCTATGCATGGGATTGTCGCCAAATTTTCAATTTAATTGTAAAAATTTTGAATAGTATGCATATCAAAAAAATATATATTTGTATATTTATACAATAAAAATACTTCAAAATCGCAATTAGATACGTATAAAAGTGTTATTTTATATCGTATTTCTTATGCTGCGATGCAATATTTATTTATATAATACCATATATTATACCCTTGTTATATCTAGGTGCATCAATATAGGTAAAATATTTCGTCTAACAACCGCCTGCATCGTTTATAATATTTACGTACACTCGAGTACATTGATGGCTGTTAATTATAAACTATGCTAATTATAGCCTCTACGAGTATAAATTATAAAGGTTTGATGAGAGCAAATTATGAACTATGGAAAAATCATTTTAGATAAATAATTGAAATATTAAATACCTTTTTAAAGCATATATTTGACCCTGCATGCATGACAGATGTATATTATTTTTATTGTAATAAGAGTTCTTAGGGTTATTTTTTTAAAGAAACAGGAAACCGCATTTAATCTGAGCGTAATCAAATGATTACTATCAAATGAATACTACAGACATCAGATAAGGCACAACTACAGTTGTTTCTTCTATCCAATAATTACTAAAATTTCGTTGTGAACTTCTATTTCAGACTCCTAATAATACATTTTACCGAGAAAAAATGTAAATTTTTAGTACGCCTATCACGTTTTTCACCATATCCTGTTGCGAAACAGAATTTTTTGGGCGCTTTCCGTCATCAACTCCTCGCAGCTTCCTGAAAATATTAATCCAACAGTACAGATTAAATCTTGTGAGGCAAATAACTTTTTGTCACGATAACTTTGAGAGGAGTCTCCTTTAAGATGAAGTAAATTGGATTGCGCGTAAATATTTGTTTTTGGGGTCGCATGTCCAACAGCATCCAAGTTGTTGTGTAAATAAAACAATTGAAATATTGATGGAATTGATGCAATTCCGGTTGTGTAAATATGCTAGAGCGTCAATTTGATTTCGAAAAAGAGTTGACAGAGTATGTTGGTCATGCATATGCTATGAGCATGTGGCATGTGTAAAAATAATGCTGAAGGCTTTTATTTAAATACAAAAAGGCTAGTGATTGCAAACATGTATACGCATAATTCATGAATGACATTTAAGTTATACAATTATTCTACAATGAGTTTATATTTTGAGTGTCCAATTTACGTGTATGAAAATCCTTGATAATTAACATTAATCGCTGATGTGTCATATGAGCAAGATATGGCAGAAACGTTTATTTAGTAAAATATATTTTTGTATGTAAGGCAGTAGAAACATTTTTACACTGACGGAAAATGTAGCCAATAGAACGTCTAAGAATACTCCAAAATTATTAGACTCATTTCCGGTTCTAGAGAATTGTGTTTTGAGATTAAATCTAAACAGTTGATACCCTACCTGAATTACATAAAGTGTTACAGGAAAAAATAGTAGCAACCAGCTCCCTATCCTGGCAAGAGGGATGTTAGAATAGAGTTAAAACGGAATGTTAGAATGGATTTTAAACGGAATGTTAGAATGGTGAAATATTAGATAATTCAAGTAATTCATTACGTGGACGAAGTAGTTTAGCAATTAGAACGTCTGGAAGTAAGCCGGAAGACTCTAGGTTGTGCCCCAGACGTTCACTGGTCCAAACATATCCATGGGGGGAGTGCAATGGCAAAGCCTGAAGATATATTTTTAGAGTATCTACACAAACAATTAGCTTCCATCCTGTTGCTCCAAGTCCTCTGGACGAGCCGGACGGCCTGGGGCTTTCACAAACAATTAGCTACCAAGTACATTTCTTTATAATCCACCATTCTACATAAATATAGAAAATAAATCGAATAATATATAATTAAAGTGAAAGTTGCTTGTTAGCGGGTTATTTGAATAGACATTGCCTTTAAAAAATCCCCTTTATGTTTTAACACTGCGAGTGTGTTGAGATTAAAATTAAATCTAATACTCTGAAAATAATTACTTTTCAATCTTTTAAATTGTGTTAAAGTGTACTAGTGTCGAAAATTAAAGTTACAGACACATTTTTTGCAATAATTCAAAATAGCTACAGTTAATACTTTAAAAAATTGTTGCTATATATAACGTGAGAAAGGTGAATGTAATGTAAGGATCCAGTGTTTGTTAAACGGTTGAAATGCTATGTTTGGTAAGAAAACGTGAAAGTAGCCGTTTTCCGAATATGAGAATTTCGTATATAGAAGTGTTTTTCTTGCAGGAAAATTCACGATACGAACTGCTTTCAGCTAAAATGAGTTTTCGTAATTATTTAGATGATGGACTGAGATGGAGAACACTCAGCTGGTTTGACGCTAGCCAGCCTCAAGCGGAGTTCACTCAATGGTTACGAGTGTATCCAATGGTGATATCCAAGTTATGGCACCAATTTCCAACAATAGACACTATCAGCAGGAGGACCGGTCAAGAACTCCTACGAGCCATACGACACTTGAAAAGGATCGACACGTGGCATTAACTTCACGTCGCCATCGATAGATGACAGATAGAGAGCTTTCTCAGGATCTCGCTACAGCGTCTGGAACAATAATTTTTAGACGTAGTGTACACAGACGCCTAGCACAGAAGGCTCTTTGCACCCGGTAACCAGTGGTGTATGGGTCCTCCTCAAAAGATCCCAGAAGAGAGCCCGTCTTTCTTGGAGCCAGGCGAATCATTCCTGGACACAGCAAGATTGAGGCCGTCTCCTCTTTAGTGATGAATCGAGAATCATAATCCAAAGTTATTCAGGGTGAGTTTTCAGCTGAAGAGTGCCTGGGGCCCGCTATCGTCCCTCGAACGTAAGAGAAATCGGCCACTTTGTAGGAAGTGGAATCCTTTTTGGACGGCCGTATACCACTGCACACCTTAGATGCGGGCACCGTGACCTCACAGCGCTATCGATCACTTTGATGGAAGTGGAATCCATGTGTGGTGAGAAATCTCATTGGATGATCGTACACCACTTCACATCTTCGATACGGGTACTGTGACCGCACAGCACTATAGAATGAGGTCCTTGAACCTTATGTGCGGATTTCTTGAGAGCTTCCGGAGATTATTTTATTTTATGGACGATAATGCGAGATAACATGGAGCTCAACTTGACCGTTTGCTGGAGGAAGAGGGTATTAGTCGTATGGCGTGGCCATCAATGTCGCCAGACCTAAATCTTGCAGAGCATGTTTGGTATGCTCTAGTAAGACCCATTGAATGACGCTAATCCCATCCCAGGACCCCCCCCCCCAGGCATTCAAATCTTCGCTTTTAGAAGAATGGGATTTGTTGTCACTAGCTATGATCAACAACCTCATTACAGTATGGGGGGGCTGTTGTGCTGCATTTAAAGCTGCGCAGGGTGGCCACAATCCTTATTAGCCACACCCTGCTGGAGATATGATGTATCTAAATATGACCGTGTTTGGTCTCATTTGCATATCGCAAAAACTGTACATTCAGAATATTTTTTATGTTACTATTGACTGTCTTGTAATAAGGGGCATCTGTGTACAAATTTCATTACAATAAACCAGCTACTTTTCGAGATATCACATGTTTTGTTTTATAGCCTTAATTTTGGACACCAGTAATTACTTTTCAATTAAGAATATATGACTATTTAATTAATAATATATTCCTATTTAATTAAGAATATATTCAGAATGTATATTTTGATTAGGGATATTTTACTTAATATATATTTAACTGATAGCGATACATGTTAGTAAAAATGAAAAATAACATATATATAAATGAATTCTTTGCCATCATTATTTCGAATTATGAAAAAACAATCGCAGGAGTGGTTATTGACTGCGATATAAACACCAACTTATTTGTAATATGACGCATATTCTTGATAGTTTTACCTTTACCTTTAGTTTCTAAATATTCCTCTTACTCTACTATGCGAAATTTCATTTTCACTATTAACTTGACAACGCACACCCAAGCGATCATACACATTTGTTGAACATGAACTATCCATCTGTATTTGCAAAAACACAGTCTTTTATCTTCTACAACACACTAAAAATTGCAATCCGATAATACAGATTAAATGCCATCTCATGCAGAAAATACTTTCGGCTAGATAACTTTGCAATGAGAGGCTTTGTAGACAAAATATACATCATTTCAAGTAAATATTTTACATCGAAATTGTCAAACGGCTTCCAAGTGTTTACTCAATTAAGCAAATTGAAATATTGTTGAAAAGAGACTGATTGCGCTTGACGAGGTCCACGGAAACAAAGGCGTGAGAGGGAATATGAGTCTGAAGTGAAATTAACAGAATTTATTAAGCTTGTATATTTGATGAGCATGTATCTGGGATTAATACGGAAGGATTTAAAATCTCTAATTAATATCACTGATTGGAAAAATACATATATTAGAAATAATTGAAATACTTCAAAATTTTAAGGCTAGTTTCAATATAAAGTTGTACAATTTAAAACATATTATATTTAATATATTATTTTGTTTACTATTTCATATTTTACTTACTCCGTTTCAGTAACTTATGGTGTTTTAAATATTCTAATTAAACACTTGTCATCACTTTAATTACTTTTTTATAATCAACTAGGGGACTCTGTCCCCTGCTCGCTTCGTTCGCTCAACCCCCTTCGGAAGGCTTCGCCTCCTATTCGCTGCGCTCGCAGAGATCGCATCATATCTATCTTTTCTGAAAATTCTACTTTCAAAACCCTCTTTCCTATCCCTGCCTATTTTCCGCAGGAGGGAATATCAGGGATTTTTCTCAGCCCAGGGAATCCAAAAAGTGAATTCCGTGATCATGAGCTCGCTTCACGAGCTATTTCATGCTAAACTAAAGTTTAAATCGGTAAACGGTTCATTTCATTGTATTACCCTGCTATTTATCTATAAGTGTACCGAATTTCATATTTTTGAATGCGTCAGTTTTTACGGTACGAGCCAGAGAATTTGCTAGACGTGCCGATACGAAAAAAAAATGTCCACTTCAAAAGTGCATAAAAAGAAAAATATCTCTAAAACTATACGTTCTGCAAAAATTCACCCATGTAGGTACCTGACTACGAAAATGCGTGGTCATGCTATTGTTAGTCTATCCTGGACGCGAAGTCGCAGCTCAAATATTTTGTCTTTGATTTTAACATTAAATATTTCTTAAATTACAATATATATCCAAAAACGGTTTATTTCAGCGTATTCCCGAAGCTTTTTCTACAAGTGTACCAAATTTCATATTTTTATATGCAATAACTGCTGCGGTGCCAATCAAAGAATCTCGAGAACCGAGAAACATTTGTCAAACAGCGTCATCGAAGTCGTCGTCGGCAGCCACTTTTTTCAATATTGAGAGATATTCAAACAAAAATTCGTAATATTTCCTATTAGATCATATGTTTATAATAATAAAGGAATATGTCTGTCTGTTTGTTTGTCTGTAGCAGAATATTTAAGCGTGGTAAGTCAGTTTAATTTGGCACAGGTGTACCTCGACTACTTAGAGGGAACAACTCATCGAGATATATTTTTAATTCAAATTAGTTTTATAGTTATTAAACGTTGAAATAGCATTTTGCTTGATTTTCGCACAAATTGTTCCTTAGCGATCAGAGAAATCATTGCAGAGTTTAAATCTTAACTCAAACGGAAAGATAGAATAATTATCTTTCAAATAAATATTATACATATTATATATATAGATATATATATATGCATATTATATACATATATATATATATATATAATATGTATATATATATATATATATATATATATATATATATATATATATATATATATATATATATATATATATGATATTTATATATATATATATATATATATATATATAATATTTATATATATATATATATATATATATATAAATATCATATATATATATATATATATATATATATATATATATATAATTTTATTCAGTCAAAAGTCCATATACAATATTACGATGGAGTTATAATATATGCATCAATTAATTACAAATGTCAAAGCAATTAGTTTGATTTTTCCCTGCTATTTCTTTGGATTGTAAAGCTAGTGATGGTGGTGATTCGAGAAATATTGCCGCCCATAGATAAAAGAGTATCCGGTATCTTCTTCGCTTGCTCTAATAACTTTCTATACTCAAGTGGAATGTATGCGAGTTCATTATAACGTGCACATAAATTTATGTTCATTGACATAACTTGTGGTTTGCACACAGTTTTCGTGATACGGTGTTTATGTGATACGTCTTTTAGTGATACTTCATTAATTGTAAAATCATGTTATCTTTTAGAAATATATTTTCAAACACAAATTTCATAAGACACGGATCATAATTTTATAACACGTCATACTTTCACAGTATTTCAAAGCACAAATTCGACTTCTTAAATTGATAATGTCACAAGTTTTTCAGGGATTGATGATACTAATAAAGAATACTGATCAAAGCAGATTTACCTGTGTTGGCGATTGCCTAAACTAAAACACTATTTTAAATCAGAGATCTTATATACGCGTCTTATATCGGTCATAAGTGATAGTATAATTATATGAACCTGTTATATTCACTTTCGAAACATGGCACCATCACAAATACCATCATTTGTAAACCAGTTTTGATACCGGTTATAAACCAAATACCGATATATCTCTTTCTAGTTAAAAACATTTTCTTTGATGCAATTGCGAGCTGTTAACTTTATAAGTGATTAACTAATATGAAGCTCTAGGATGCAACAAAGGTATAGCTCTATAGTGACCAACGCAAACAGTCTGAGTTTCCGTCAGCCTCGGACAAATTAAGATCTGCCGCATACCCTATCGACAATCTGTGACTATGAATTAGTATATTCACCCTGTCAGTTCTGCATCTCCTCATATTTGAACGAAAAATCTGAGGTCGAACTCCCCATGATAAATGTCCGATAAAAGCATTGGTCATTAGTACAGTATCTCTGAATATATCTTCATTTAAATGCCATGAAGTATATGCTCGTTATGATACTTTTATACGATATTCCAGTAATGAAAATAAATAAGTTTAGATGCAATCTAGGAATGGCTGGGGTAATCAGGCTGATTTATTGATAGAATCAATTCGAATAAGAATAAAACCTTGGAATAAGATTTAAGTATATATATATATATATATGCATATAAACCACCACATTAAAATTTAAATAAAGTGAAAAAGCATAAAATGTGTAACTAAATTAATGTGATTATCATCAAGAGTACTTGAAAATGGCAGCAGTTCCTGCAGATAATAGAAATGTTCATTAAAATATACATGTATATCGTGATGTATTGTAACTTTATTATTAATATTCTCTTAGAAAATCGGGGTGTTTTGATGAAAACTTAGTTTTTTATACTTTTCGACATATTGCTGAAAACTAAAATTCAAAAATAGATTTTCCAGGTACTGTCTTCCAAAATGTGTCTCAAATTTTAAACGAACGATCTGAGACTAAACTCTCTATGATAAATGACCAATAAAAGCATTGGTCATTAGTGCAGTATCTCTGAATATATCTTCATTTAAATGCCATGACGTATATGCTCGTTATGATACTTTTATACGATATTCCAGTAATGAAGATAAATAAGTTTAGATGCGATCTAGGAATGCCCGGGGTGATGAGACTGAATTATCGATAGAATCAATTCGAAAAAGAATAAATCCCCGGAATAAGATTTAAGTATATATATATAAACCACCACACTAACATTTAAATAAAATAAAAAAGCATAAAATGTGCAACTAAATTAATGTGATTATCATCAAGAGTACTTGAAAATGGCAGCAGTTCCTGCAGAGAATAGAAATGTTCATTAAAATATACATATTTATCGTGATGTATTGTAACTTTATTATAAATATTCCCTTAGAAAACCGGGGTGTTTTGATGAAAACATAGTTTTTTATACTTTTCGACATATTGCTGAAAATTAAAATTCAAAAATAGATTTTCCAGGTACGGTCTTCCAAAATGTGTCTCATATCGTAAACGAACGATCTGAGACTGAATTCTCTATGATAAATGACCAATAAAAGCATTGGTCATTAGTGCTGTATCTCTGAATATATCTTCAATTAAATGCCATGACGTATATTCTCGTTATAATACTTTTATACGATATTCCAGTAATGAAGATAAATAAGTATTGATATCTAGGAATGGCCGAGGTGATCAGACTGGATTCTCGATAGTAACAATTCGAATAAGAATAAAACGTCGAAACAAGATTTAAGTACATATATAAACCATCACACTAAAATTTAAATAAAGTAAAAAAAATATAAACTGTGTAACTAAGTTAATGCGATTATCATGAAAAGTATTTGAAAATGGCAGCCCTTTCTGCCGAGTATAGAACTTTTCATTAAAAAAGTGAAATGACCTAGAACCCAATCATCGTGTAATGACGCGATTTAACGGCGGGTAATTTTTATTATGCTTTTTATATTAACGTTGTTTGGAAAAGAAAATGCTTTAAATTTTACTCGGAAAGAAAAAAAAAATATGTGATGTCGATGATGATATGGTAGCAAAAAAAGTTACATGCAAAGCTCTTTCTTATCCATTTGTATGTTCTTAATTCTAATGATTGCAATTATTTCGAATGGGTAAAGATTTCGAAAAGTGTTTTTACGTTAACGACAGTTTTGCGAATTACTCTAATTCCGAATAAATGCATTTTCATAATAAAAAGTTTTAAGTCTCCTAATTATAATTAATTCCGTGGTGTAAGTCGAATAATTATACGTAGGTTTACTCGGGATTTTGTTGCATAATTCCTCTTGCACCAGGAAACGTCTTTAAATTAATGGCTTGAAATCAAATAAAATTTGTCTGAAAATTAAATCAATTCCCTGAAATCAATTGAAAAAATATCTGAAAATTAAATCAATGTCTTGAAATCAATGTCTTGAAATTAATGTCTTGAAATCAATGCCTTGATATCAATGTCTAGAAATAATTGCCTTGATATCCATGTCTTGAAAACATTGTCTTGAAAACATTGTCTTGAAGACATTGCCTTGATATCCATTTTATCTATATAATAATTGTTGCCGGACGTATTGTTGTCTTTTTAGACCATACTTTTAGACCATACCCTTTAGGGACGTAAATAATTGAATCTTTTCACACATGTTCTAACCGACGCGGTGGTCAAACGGTCAAGGCAAGCGTTTCCTAGCGATCGTTCAGCTGCCGGGTTGTGGGTTCGAGTCCCACCTTCAGGCATGGATGTTGTGTCGTTGGGCGAAGTGTGTTCCGACCCCCACTGGTGTGCTGGGGCAACGGCTAACATGTTCATGGTGACGGCTAACATGTTCACGGTTCTGGCCGGGGTTTAGGCGAATGATGAATTATCAAATGCCTGGCCATTAGAAAAAAATATAAATAAACACTGGTTCTATTAACAATGAAACAGAACCTGACGGTGCTAACTTTAGGATTCCCTCCCTGCAAGATCTTAAATATTGGGGTGGGAGCAAAAATGCATGAAATGCTCTTCAGAAGCTTTCTGTAGATCTAGATTTATTAGTTCCCTTATAGTAATATAATCTACGGAACAGACTAAACAGAGTCGGATTTTCTCTCCAAGGGGGGAGGGGAGGGAAGAGATTCGATGTCAAAATTCTGGCCAGATCTCATAAAAGCTCTCCGGTGAGCTAGAAGTCTTAAACTTTGCTTCCATTATTGACTATGGAACATAATTTATCTGCACCAATATCTAATTAAGATGACGAATTTTGACAGTAACTGATATATTGTGTAACAAAATAAAACGCATTAAAGATTTGCAACTTGTTACTTTAAGAGTATTGATTTTCCAGTCTTTGATAGGCTTAAAACCCATTTTTATATGAATAAATTAGTTGCTTTAATGAAGGTATAATATGCGGTATTAGTTAACATTTAACATATGTTAAGTATGAACTTAACTAATTCATCTAAGGAAAGTCACAATAAAACATTTGTGCAGATTGTGAATTAATTGTATCTGATACCTTTGACAATTTTTATAATGCAAGACAATTACGAATAAATTGCCTTGAAATGAGAATTAAACGAGTAAATTTATAACGAAAATTTATTTATAATATTCCTTAAAATCAAGTTATCTAATATTATATGCTATATTTGTGGATAGTAGCAACATTTTGAATTAAACATAATCCAAGTATTCCATGTATATATTCCATGTTTGATAAATAATTCTATCTTTATATCACAAATAAGTAAACGCAAATATATTCAATATTCAGTATTCAATATATTAAATGTCAACATTATTTTTTGAACTTAATCTTCATATCTACAAAGAAAAATATGAAAATGTAAAGAACTACTGAGATGGAAATATTTCTTGAAATTTCTATATTCATAATAAAAAACAGAAAATCTTATGTATATTTTATAACAGAAATCAAACATGAAACGTGGATATCTATATATACATGTTTCAAGATAAAGCAGTGATTCTCAAAGGCACTTTGAACGTGGGGCGTATTCCAATGATGGTATAATATAGATATTTCTTCAGGACTTCCAAGTGTATAATAAATATTTCGGCCTCCCTTAAGTTTGATGATTATTACTGGTGACAAAAATTTTACCGTACTACTATTTTTTTTTTTTTTTTTTGCGAATTTTTTTCCCTTGAAAAATCTATTTCTCATGATTTGCTATGGATAGAGATCTGATGATGATTCATTTGGATTCAGCATGAAATTCCGAAGGAGCAGGGGGAAGTCGGTCACTACTTATTATTTCCACTTCTGATTCTTTTTCACTTTTGGTTTTTTCCACTTCTGGTTTATTTCCACTTCCGGTTCAAAAACGTCCCTTGACACATGTATTTCTCTGTATAGACTATATATATATATAGCTTAGATAATGACTGATATGGATTCAGCATCAAATTACGGAAGGGTTACATAAATTCTTTAAGGATTACCACGCCTAGTTCTGGTTATATCACTTATTATTAAAAAATTACATTTTTTTTAAATATCTATTTGTCAATATTGGCTGTAACTAAGGTGATAACCGATATCATTTGTACATCAAATTCCGGCAGAGGTGAACAAGTTCACTAGAGATTTCCATTTCCGGTCCTAGCGATGTCACTTCCGGTTTTCCCGAAAATTTGTATGACGCAAGGCTTCTTCAAAAATGTCTTGTTTTGATTGTTCTATTATGTATTATTTCCCCCCTTGTTTTCTACAAGTACATTTTTATATTTATAGCTTATGATATAATGCGTGGGACATGTATGTATATCATGCATAAAGTACAGAAAATGGAAATGTGTAATTGTATTTTAATAAAGGCCGCCTTTTATTTAAACACATACTCTTATAATATACATTTATATTTTTAAAATACCTGAACTACGAGAAGGCAGAAATTGAAAAATATAAACTATTAAGGATAATGATGTAATATAGGAGTGACAGTAAAACTGTTTTTAGATGCACGTAAAAATAATTAGATACACTTATGATGTTTTAATGTGTCCAATTGAAAGCGTTTACATACATACCATACATACCATATTACAAACGAACTCAAAGAGTTTAAAATTATCATTTAAAAATCCCACATTCTAAGATCAACGACTTGTGAATTTAACTTTTTGAAAATAGATAAAAATTAAATAAATTTTTTCGTAGATTTACATGAGTTTTTTTACTACACACTTCCTCATCTATTTTTCTAAATAAAAAAGCGAACTCAAAATTCTCATTATAGTATTTTATTCGAGTCATTAACCTCACGTTTAATGATAAAACGGTTCGGAAGCTAAATTTTTCACTTATAAATTTCTTTGGGTATAATAATACTGGATTATCAAACTTTCCATTGAAATCTGTATAAAAAATTTCTAACACAAAAACACAAGATATTTTTTTAGTTTCCTTTAACTTTGCTAGGAGGAATCAAAAAGTGAATAAAAAACACCACGTTTTATCATAGATTTTCTAATTTTAAAGATAAAATTGATCCTTTAGAGTTACCAAAAAGGTAAGTTTAAAGATGGTATTAGAATTATTATAATCGTAATTTCCGTAAAATCTATGATGATTGACGAAGTCCATTTGTGATACCAGTATTATTTTACGTAAAAATAAAAATATAAAATATGTTTCTTTTAGAAGAAAGTACAGTATTGTGGCAATTAATTGAGAAATGCAGTTTTTTTTATAAAATTCAGTTTTATTCAAGTTTCCTATGGATACATTTAAAACTAATAAGTGATATGATCTCCCCGAGACTTTATAACATCACAGACACGTTTCGGCATGGAATGTACTAGACTAGCACATGTAGTTTTAATTTCAACGTCTCTGAACCATATGTCAATAACGGCCGAAATTAGCTTGTCCATCGTCGTACAGTCAAATTTGTGAAGCCGTTTTTTGACAATAGCCCACAAATTTTCTATGGGATTCAAGTCTGGTGAATTCCCGGGCCAATCCAGTACGGTAATATTTTTTTTGAGCAGAAATTTTTGATTCGCTTCGAAGTGTGACATGGCGCGCTGTCTTGTTGGAAAACGCAATCTCCGTTCGGCCACAGTTTAGCCATGGTTGGAAGCACTTTTCGGGTCAATATGACTTCGTAACTGGCACTGTTCATCATTCCCTCTACGGGAACAAGATATTCTGTCCCCAAAACGCTGAAACAACCCCAAAACACCTTTTTGGGCGGATGCTTGATTGATGTGGTGCTGATTGTGAGGTTCTCCTTGGCTCCTTCTCACGAACATAGATCTAAATCCCTGAACCACAAAATGTGTTTCGTCAGAAAAGATAACTTTCTCCCAGTCCCTCTCAGTCCATGTTTTGTATTTCCGTGCCCATTCCAACCTTTTTTCTTCTTGCGAAGCGTCAGAATCTGCTTCTTGTACGGTCGACGTGCTTTCCGTCCGCGTTCTAACAGCCTGTATCGCACTGTTGAAGGTGCAATATCAACACCAGCTGCCACCATGGACTTAGACAGGTCCAAACTGGTTAATCGAGGATTTTTAACACTCATTCGATGTAAAGTTGTGTCGTCACGAGACGAAGTTGATCTTTTTCGGCCGCATCTTCCAGAGCGGTTGGTTCCAGCATTTCCTGTTTCCTGAAACCGCTTCCAGATCCTCCCGACACTTGCTGTACTCACTCCACATATTTTACCTATTTCCTCGAACGTCTTAGAAGTGTGTTCTCTAAGCGCAATCACTTTAGCACGTGTCTCCGCGCTGATATCCATGACGCTAATGAGCCCCGCAGCAACTGAGAAACTACCACTGCGGAACACCTGCCACCTGGCGGAGGAATTTGAACACCTGCTACTTACCAGGTGCATACGAACACCTGCTACTTTGATAATAGCTGCAATTTGAACTCTGAGCTAATTTGGAGTGCTTCTTCCTAAGCTTACGTGTGATAAAACGAAAAAAATGACATTTCTCAATTAATTGCCACAATACTGTAACAGAACTCGGGAACTCACACTTTAGAAATAATTGATTGAGGAAACATTTCATAACTATAAAAATAAATTTTCTAAGTTGTTCTTGAATTTGCTTGATATAAAATGACCAATGATATTTTATTACCTTATTGAAAATTAATTTGGGATTGCAGGTTCGTGTTAGTGTTATCACTTTTATCCAGGGGCGGCATTTCAGCATTCCATTTGGGGGTGCGAGATTTGTATGTATGAAAATCCACAATATGAAATAAATAAAATGTTTGTTAACAGGGGGAGGGGGGAGAGGGATCACAAAATTGAATTGATGTTGAGAAAAATAATTGTTGTTAACATAATTTTTGTACATAATTGTGTTAACATATTGTTAACATAATTTTTCTAAATACAAATATCTATATTTATTTACATTTTATTAAAGTTTTAAACGCCGGTTCTTAGAGTCTGGAAGAAGAGAAAATTTTGTTAGAATATCATCATAATCCAGTGGTATATCTTGTTTTATAGCTAAAACAGCTAAAGATGAAAGTCTTTCTTGTCCCATTGTACTGCAAAAATAATTTTTCAGTCTCCTTAGACACTAAAAAGTCCTTTCACAACTAGCCGAGCTCATTGGCACGGCCAAACACAATTTAAATAATAATGTTACGACAGGGAACACAATTCCGCTCTTTAAAATAATCCAGACGATTTTTAAATTGGGATGGGGTATGTTTTCATTTTTCACCATTGAATAAAACAGTCGCAATTCCTCTTTCTGGAAGTCATATACTTTGCATATGGTTGAAACATTTTCTTTTTCTTTTTCGACATCTGATCCGGATAATACTTAACTAAGGGCAAACAAAACAGATATATTGTTCTCATTAAATCTTGTCTCAATTTCATTAGATACTGAGTCTATAATTTCATATTGAATATTGATTCTGCGATGTGATTTAACATCATCATGGGGATTTTTTTCACCGCCTGCGAATTTGCTTGGAATTTTTTTACGCCTTTTCAGTTTTGGTCCAGAATAAGAATTTTTTTACAAAGTTCTGTCACAAAACTCCACAATTGATTGAAATATGCATCAGTGCGAAAAGAACTAACAGTTTCAATAATAGCTTTAGCCAAAGCTTACACAGCCTGAAAATTAAGATCAGATGACTGAAGATGCTTTGAGAGAGTATTGCTTTGATCAAAAACACTGTTCCATACAAACAAAGTGAACAAAAATTCGAACCATGTCATGCATGTTAAAAAGGCTTCGGCTCTTCCACCATTGAGAGAATCGTTTTCAGATAATTCTTCCAGTGTTAAAATCACCGTTTCAAAATTATCAAGTAGTGCTTTTACGGCTTTAATTTTGGAAGACCACCTCGTATCACCTCTATTGTAGAGTTGAAGAGCCTCCAGAAAAAGTATTTGTTGATGAGCGAATTTTTTCGAAAATAGCATGTCATTTATATGATGTTTCTATGAAAGAATATAATGCATTGAGCTGCTGAAATGCATTTACAGCGGAAGGAAAGGATGAGGATGCGCTAACTACACACAAATTTAATCGGACATTTGAAATTTTCAAGTGAAAAGGATAACATCACCCCAATCTTTTCAAGTTGAAAAGGATTCGTTCCAGTCGGAAGTTGGAACTTCAGTGTGAAGTTTGGCGCTTTTGAAGCTCCATGGCGTGAGAAAACTGACCAGTGGACAGTTGATAAAAAATGGAAGAAGCCGATAGACGACGAGGGAAAATTTGGGGGCGCGACCGCGCCCCCTCGCGCCCCCTATTTGCCGCCCCTGCTTTTATCCTTTTTGGTGCATTATTTTACTAAGTACTCTATAAAGGCATTATTTTATGATAATAGCCTGCCTTGGACATTTTTTATAAATGCCATACTACTCCACTACTGTTATGAAAGTGAAGTTTTGCAATTTACACCTTTTAATAATTGTGTAAATTAACAATATATTCCTATATTTATTTACTTTAGAAAGTAATTATAAAAGAGATAAAAATTTATTTGTTGAAGGCGAAATTTATCAGTGAAATTGAATAATAATTATAAGATGTTAAGCAAATTATCTATAATAAATTCTGTACTAATATGTCTAATATAAAATCTGATGTGGGCAGCACATGACTTTCCTTATATAATGCAATGAATTTACTACTTTTATAGCAAAAAAATTGGTTATTCTTATAGTAGATACTTACATTCTTTCTAAGATATTGCATTTTCGTTAATTAGTCGCCATTTTCATCGATTTAGCGTCATTTTATCCATTTGGCGAGATTTTTGTTAATTTGGCAAAATTTAAAAACGTCTCCAAGTTAGCAACATTCCGTCAAATTCGTCGCCAAAATCTTGCCAAGTGTTATGGACGGAAAAGAAGTTATTCCTATAGCAGATAAATGACTATTAGCGTTCAAATACAAATGAATACTTAAAATATATTTTCTTGCGAATGGAATGAGCTAGATCCACGAGAATGATGTCACCCAATTTATCGCATGATATTACATATGAAAAGTGAACATGTTTCTTAACAGTTAATATATTTTTTAATTTATGGGATTTTTTATAAATGTATTTGAAAAATGTGTAATATTTCGAGAACGGTTCATGATAGCGTTCTAATTTTATGTCAATACTTTTATAAGAAAAAATTACATAAGAAATGGCTATTTGCGTAACTTCATTAAAGGTTTTCATTTTTTGATGATTTTTCCAAAATTTAACTCAAAAATTTTGGGGGTTCTGAACAATCGATTGCATTTAAAAACAATAGGCCTCCAGTATTCAAGGATTGTGATTTTTGTACCAAATTTCATTCGAATTGCTCTATTCGTTCATGAGACATCGTCTCTACACACACACATGCAAGCATCACCTCAAGAATGCTTGATTCGTGATCAGGGATGCTTGAAACGTGCTCTCCTGTCTTAAATCGGATTCGAATTTTCGACCCCGTCACAATATTTTCCTTATACATTATGTATATAAGGAAAGTAATAATAAGTATTCAGAAAGATGAATGAGATGCTTTATATCACTCCATTTCTTAATATTTTACAGTATAAGGTTTGAGGAATGATGTATATGTTTATTTAAAGCATCCAGGTTTTATATTCGTTAATTATAAAGACACATTTACGCATTTGCAAAGAATAGTTTGAATTTTATGGACCTTAAACTAAATTAAAATATGTAAAAATTCGGGATAGTTTAAGAAACTAAAAATAAATTTCTGCAGTAAATACATTTAAGTTAATATTTCGATGGTATCTTAAACTCAATTCAATCATTAATATTACGCTCATCTGCCGTGACGTTTATCAATTTCCCTGAATCATCATTAATATACTCTGAAAATAAACTGTTTGAATCTGTATAAAACTATCATTTAACATTTGCTTCGAAAACCCTGCGAAAGAAATACATAAAAATGCAGTTATGAGATGCTCTCTGTACTACCGTGGAAAAAATGGAGTCTGCATTGCAGGATAATGATAAGAATAACAAACAGTAAACTACTGCAGAAGGCAAAGAAGATTCTTTAGCCCTGGAGCAATGTAGCAGGGATGTTATTTTAGTACACGGTTCATGGATCTAACTTCTGTGAAGTTCGATTTTAGGGGTTATCCACAAATGTAAGACGACTTGAGAAATTTAAATTTTTCATGTCGACCTTCAGATAATTATATATCTTATTTGGTTGAGTAATATTTTTTTGTACTTATGCGTTTTAAAGTGGAGGGATAAAAAAATCAAGTTCGAGGTAGGTACAACAAGAAAAAAGTGCTTATTTCACCATAAATGCAGAATTATAATTTTATTTAAATTGAAGAAAAGTTTTAACTTGCGCACTGCACATTTTAATAGAAATCAGCAACATTCTATACATTTTTTCCCGTTTACAAATATTGTTTTTAGTTATATAGACAGCATAGGAAAGGCCGCCAGACATGAGAAATTATTCACTAATTAATGTAAAGGGCTTAATGTACTGTGTAAAGAAGCAATTTAATACTAAAATATGGAAACGCAAAATAAATACATTTTATTTCTAAAATTAAGGCATAATAAAATGGCATCATGTTGGTAAAAATCCAGAAATATGAAATATATAAGGAATAGCTTGTTTTAAAGTAATTAAGCTGTATCTTATTTGGCACTTCCCGGTCGTCTGTGTGATACCTTCTGTTTTGTTATTGTATCATTGTTTTAAAAGAACATTTATAGCTTTTCAATACATAAAATCATAATCTAAGGGGCGCTAGATATATACACACCGCTTTTTTGCAGATATATGTATCTTATGATGTTTTGATCCCACCTCACAGCCCCCCTCTATTTTTTTCCACGAGCGCAAAAGTCGCAAAACAGCAAAATTAGGTCCAATTTTGGCATGAGTAGGTCGAGTGGATCTATTGCAGAGTAAAAAATATGGAGTAAATAATGGAAAACAGAATCAACCGTGGCCAAACAAATGACTTAAAAAAATATTTTTTACGAGTGCTGTCACGTGACTTGACCGATCGAATTCATCGGTAATTCCTATAGTATGTTAAAATTTTATTTAAAATGTATATCTGTAAAATTCGTGATTTTTGATATCCGTAATTTTTTCCTAGTATCACTTGGCAGAAACTGTCTGATATTGAGCGTCCGAGCGCCTTTAATCGATCAACGACTAGGGAAGAGAAATATATTATTTTTTATGAATGAGTTTCAATGGGAAAATATGATTTTTTCAAATATTCAAAACTCTGTGAAGTATTTCGCTTCTGGATCGAGTAGGGGGCTCTGGAATAGTAATAGCATACATACTACACCAGTTTCAATGGGAAAATGGGCATTTAACAAATATTAAAAAGTGTATATATATTTTGTTAAGTTTAGGTAACATCGTCGGTTCTATAAGTACGTTCTTAAGAAAAATCGCGACATTTTTGGTCGACTTCGGAGTACCTATGACACATATACATATGCCATCGAGTTTTAATAGTAAGATACGTAATCACGTGTTAATAGCAAGATGATCATCTTAACTCATTTTTCTATAGTTTGTAACTCATAATAATGTTGAGTACCTGTGAAAAATGAATTTTTACGAAAAATTTATAAAACTAAATATAGCAAATAAAATCAAAAGAACACATGCTGTATGACATCTTTAAATATAAAAATTCACTCAAATTGCTATTTGGAATATTCTTCAAAATAAAATAAAATAAAATATTTTGTTAGCTTAATTGTATAAAGTGTATCAACAGTTTGGGAAGAAAATGTCCTCTACCTTCAATGGGATAAAAGACAGAGCTCCAGGTCTAACAAAATCTCACCACTACACCTCTACTCATCTCTGCCCTCAATCACACTTGATCATACCACACCTGCTTATAATTAATTTATATATACGTGATTTGGACTTTATCGGTGTCGTTATCCTGCATTTTTATCCTGAAGAAGGACTAGGAGAGTTGCCTCCAAAACAGTTAGACACTTTTAATCAAACATATATGCTGTTAAACTAAAGATGTGTTTGTTTTCTCAAGTTATCAAACACGTAATATGCATGTTTGCATGTGAACCCAAGATATACCAAGAGATCGCAAAATACTCAATTAAAATGCTGCCATTATTTAAAAATATGCGATTTTTAAAATATTGGGTTTTATTTCTATTTTGTACAAATGCTTGGAAGGTTGACCTAAAACACTTGCATCAACTAAGTAAATTTCATAATTCGCTATATTTTTAACGTGTGTTTCTGCGTAGATGTAAAAAATAGGTTCAATCATCCGGATAGATATTAAAAAATAATAACAACAAAAGACTGTAGAACGTCCTGATTTGGTTACGCAAGATTCTTTATGATAAGATCTTCTGCATTTTACAAAAAAATAATAGAAGAAAGAAACAATCTCGTTGAAAATATGTACAAAAATGAAATATCAGAAGTATTAACTTATTTCTTTTTCCAGACTCATGCGGACTAAAATTCTAATAAAACTGTGCATAATAATATTTAAATCTGAGAAAAAGTGGCACACAGTTATTTGAAATGTACCCAATTTGAGAGTTTTCTTCCTCAGTGACTATATACCAAATAATGTTTTGACTTACACTCCTTTACACAACTTTAGGAAAGTTAAAGAATTGCATTTTCTTTTCTCTAGACATGCAGGTATTTCATTTTTTAAATATTACATTTGGAGTTTGTTATGAAAAGATGAGAATACTTTTGATATATGGAGTTAGAATCCATATAAAAATAGACGTAAAAAAGTAATATAATAACATGAAGGGGGGGTGAGATCTCAACCTCTAGAATCCTTAACCAGCTTTTTGTTTACGGAGTACAATTGAGATTTCGAATTATCACTACTTTAATCAAATGGTGAATTTAGATTGCTCTGAGTTTCCCCAACTG
The DNA here is from genome assembly GCA_951213105.1 of Amaurobius ferox. NCBI lineage: Eukaryota > Metazoa > Arthropoda > Arachnida > Araneae > Amaurobiidae > Amaurobius > Amaurobius ferox. The sequence goes on from OX578134.1 coordinate 141,931,576, forward strand.
ATATGAATATTTACAAAAATCAAGAGAAATAATTACTCTGTTTCACTTATTAGACTTTGCAAGTTCCCTAGGTAGTTGGAAATATAAATTGTGTATTTTTTATTTGTATGATAACATTTAAAAAAAATCTGATGTGGGCAACACATGACTTTCCTTATATAATGAAATGAATTTACTACTTTTAGAGTAAAATAAATAGGTTTTTCTTCTAGTAGATACTAATATCCTTTCTAAGATATTGAATTTTCGACAATTAGTCGTCATTTTCATTGATTTAGCGTCATTTTTATCCATTTGGCGAGATTTTCGTTAATTTGGCAACATTTCAAAAAGTCGCCAAGTAGGCGACATTCCGCCAATTTCGTCGCCAAAATCTCGCCAAGCGTTATGGACGAAGAAATAAGTTGTTCTTACAGCAGATAAATTGGCGTTCAAATGCAAAAGTATTACTCAAAATATCTTTTTTCATGAATGGAACGAGCTAGATCCACGATAATGATGTCACCCAATTTATCGCATGATATTATATATGAAAAGTGAACATGTTTCTCAATAGGAAATATTTGTTTTCTATTTTATATGACTTTTAGATAATTTTTTTGAAAAATGTGCAATATCTCGAGAACGGTTCATGTTAGCGTTCTAAAATTTATGTCAATCGTTTTCTAATGAAAATATACATAAGAAATGTCTATTTGCGTAACTTTAATATTAGTTTTGATTTTTTGACGATTTTTTCAAAATTTCACTCGAAAATTTAGGGGGGTTCTGAACATTCGATTTCGTATAAAAACAATAGGCTTCCAGTGTTTACAGATTGTGATGTTTGTACCAAATTTGGTTCGAATCGGTCCATTCGTTCGTCAGTTATCGTCTCCACAGACCCACTGACACACACACACACACACAGACATCACTTCAAAAATGTTTGATTCCTGATCAGGGATGCTTGAAACGTGCTCTCCCGTCGAAAACTCGAATTCGAATTTTCAACCCCGTCATCATACTTTCCTTATACATTATGTATATAAGGAAAGTAATAGATATTGTCAATGATATGTAAACATACGAATTTCATCTTCCTCGAAGGATATGCCGCGGCACATGAGTGTGCTACTAAAATGCTCGACTCTGGAAAACAATAAACTAATTTTATTAATAAAAGAAAATAGAAGGAAATATAAAATAGGCATTAAATACTGGTAAGAATGTTATGTATGTGCTATGAGCATTGACTTATATATAGTTGTTCTATGATTATTGACTGTTGTATATGCTGTCTGCTAGGGTTCAGGGACGTCCATGACATTTTTCGAACTGTGATTCGACTAATCCACCACAGAAGGGGACTAGGCCTACATTAGACCCTACATTAGAATCTTTTTTAGGATTCAATGTAATTTTAGGTAAGGATGACATTCCCAGCGCAGTGCTTCCAGCGGTGGCAGTCGGGTAGGTGCATTGCTGTACGGGTGTGTCATGATATCCCTCACGTTCAAGCAATGTGACGCGATAGTGCTACAGTTTGAATTGTTAGAGCATTATCGTCACTTTAACAGCACATTGTTAGAGTGGTGATGCGAAGGTACACGGTGCTTACAAAAGCATTTAAGGCTACATAAACTGCTTCATAATCAGCAATTGCCTCTTTATTCCTGCAAAATTGGCAAATATTAAACACACTTAGTAACAATAAAACAATTGTCGAAGTGCAGTTGTTATTCTGTTAGCCTGTTTACGTCTGAAAGCTGAAAATAAGTCTGCCATTCTATATTAAAGTAAGAAGAAATAGTATTTAGAAGCGGGAAATACGTCCAATTTGTTAAGAAACGTGAACTACGTCAACTGGTTATCAACAAGCTGAAAACACGCCTGTCATTGTATTCCTAAGCATGTCCAGTACGAGAGTTGATAGATTTATACAGAGACCCTACAACACAATGCCATTTTGGTTTAAACGTGCATACATTGAACCAAAACAATTGATGAGCATTACAAACATGTTGCAGAGTTGATTAGTAGTTTAAAAAAATCTCCAATGATCTGCATAGAGTCTGCCTGTATCTGGTCAGTAACCGCACACTGTTCATAAATCGGAGCAAGTTCACCTTGATTGTGTGGTTTGAGTGTATATAAATGTTGAAATATAAATCTTTTAAACAATTTATATAAATGCAATTTCGCATTAAGTGACTGATCTTTACTGAAAATATTTCAAAATTTATAGTAATCTACATATTTTTAAATGTTTTGTAGCTACATTTAACATGCACTTGATAACGTAAGCTGCTGTTTCTTGATAAAGTAAGCATAATTTGTAATTTTTAAAGAGAAACACTGTGTTATAACAAATATATGTAGGTAGTTTAGATAATTAAAAACGTATAACCACTAAAATGTCAGTCTAAAACAGTTTATTCAGAAAAAGACAGATTTATTTTCAGCAGTCCGCATTGATTTTCCGATTGTTCTTATATTTTTTAAATAACGGCTTTTCAATATAAGTCTAGATATGAAAAATTTAAGTGATTTGTTTTATGAATACCAATCATTCACACATATTTCATTACATCAGACAAATTTCGAATTAAATAAAATTATGAACCATCCGATAAATAATAATTTTTAATTTATAAATTTTATCTGTTCAACATAGATATACCGAAAATATCTTTGGGGACATAAGAGTTTGTCATTATGTATATACTTTCTATGCAGTATTAGTGAATTATTATATATATCAGTACTTAAGATCAATATACAGTGTGTCTAGAAATATCAACATATCAAACATTCTAAGAATAAATGATATTTTTATTCTTTCAATGCATTACTACGCTAATAAAATAACTATTTTTGAAAGGAACATATATAAAATGGTTCTGAATATTTTTTTAAAAATATGTAGCATTCATTATGGGTCATGATACTATATATCATTTCTTCTGTTTTATTTTTCAAAACATCTCCCTTCAACTACTGGCAGATATCCAATATATCCGATTTCCATCGAATTTACATAATTTGTTCATACATAGTTTCCAGTCATCACTCTTGTTTGTGTTTTTATACGATTTTTGAATCCATGTTATTGATGATGGTGGAGTCAGGAATTGACAACTGCCGAACTCCTAATAGGCAGGACTAAATATAGTATGAAACTAACAAGTGAGTCTGATATAATACAAATGTTTTACGTCCCTTTCAACCATTTGAGTAGCACACTACTCGTTTGGATTAGGTTTAGTCATTATATAACTCTGGTTCCGAATTAAATGGTAAAATGAAACTTGATTTGTCTTCTAGAAGTAATCAGGGTTGCGATTGGCTGCAATCAAAGAACATCTACGATAATGATTCCTTATTTACGACATCCAGCGTGTATCGAATTAACCAGATTTCTCGTCAATATTTAATTTGTGAATATATACATTTTAAATTCAAATTATCACTACTTTAAAAATTCTTTTAAACTGAAAGTTTAAAACTGTAAAAATATGCATTCAGATGCTCTGTAGGAAAAATAAGTCCGGTTGCCTTATAGGATACATAAGACTTTTCTGTTTAAATAACATGATACATTTTCCTCCGCGGTTGCTTGCAGATATCGGATGTAACTGGATTGGACAATTTCTTGCCATATTATCCATGCACATGGCAATTAGTTCGACCAGATGATGCAATTTCTTTCCGTCGTATCCTATAGATTGGTGGGTGTACTCTCAGAATACAAGAATGAGTCCAAATTTCTGATTAACTAACACGTTTATTTATAAACGCGGCATAAACAGGGACAATATACAGAAACTATCTCGATAACTATCACATAAGGCCACTAAACAACTTTCAGGTACAATAAAATAGGAACTAAATGCTCAATAATTTCAAAATACAACCGATGCTATTCTCAAAACATTGATGTATTTCACAATTCAGTGTAGTTCATATCACGACAACTTCTCTCCAATTGAGCAAGACCTCATTTTATATACTTTCTGTAGATGTTTCAGAAAGGACTCGTATTTGCCAGAATATTCTAGACTTTCGAAAAGTTGTAACATGGACGATAAATCGTGGACGTCATGTAACATGGACGATAAATCTGGCAATCCTGCCAAAAGTGTTCCACTGTGGCCACCCTCCATTAACGTAATAGGAATGGCTGCCTGTAAAAATGTTTTTCCTTCTGGTTCTCAAACGAGCCTCCAGTAAAGACAGTTTAAAAGATTATATCAATTTGGAGCGGATTGCAATCCGTAGAAACATGTATGGGTATATAGGACCCTTCCCCTCCACCCGGGATTCAATACTAATTTGAAAGCCGGAATGAACTATTAAGCCACATTGGATTCGCTAATGGTTAAAATTCCTCTATGGTTAAAATTATGTATTTGTAGCACAATCAAATCTCTGGTTAATAGATGCTGTGGCAAAGAAAGCTTCTGACATGAAAACTGTTATCCTACAAGAAATCCTGTTTTGTCAAGAAGAAAAAAATCGATTTATTTTCCTGACTTACTCAATTTTACTTAATTAAAACAGTGCATAGCAACCCGAGAATAGGAGAATAAAGGTTCTGCAACCAAAAGAATCAAAAACTTCAAATTTCAAATTTTTGTTTGAAAATTCACGTCACATGGGAGAGAATAAGGCAATTAAAATATTTATTCGAATGCGAGGAGATGCACATACATAATGCAGCGAAATAAGAATCAGATTACCTGAAATACGCATATCTCGATCAATTAAAAAATAAATAAATGAATATGAAAAAGTGTCGTAAAAATTCTGTTCAAAAATCGTTAGAAAGAAAGCTCTTAATTTTTCCGATGATGCCAAGGTGAAAACTTTTTAATAATATTTTCAATCACCAAAGAATTGATTTGTGTGAAAATTGCACAAAATTGTATTTCAGCATAAAATATCTAAAAACATAAAATAAATAAAAAGTCGAAAAAAAAATTATTGCCGAGCTATATCGTTCGGGAACCTAAGAACATCTTTAGTGAATTTTTGCTATAAACGACAAAGTCGCCCACATATACATTTTCTTTCATTATTTAATATTTGCTTAATATATAAAGTGTTAATGACAGATTATGATGACAGTCATAGTGCACAACGCGGATATATAATTTATATAAAATATCAACTTATTGATATATCTTACTTCTAACTAAATATATAAGCTATTTCTATAATTTATTCTTCTATTACATAACAAAGATAATAAAATATCCATTGTCGGTAGAAAAATAAAATATATTGCTCTGCGTACATATTTAACCCATCTTGCTTTCATTAAGGATCACGATGCCATAAATCTATTCTTGTACTTCTTTTTTCTGTTTCTCAAAATATCTCACTTCAACTTCTGGCTGATATCCAAGAAATCTGATTGCCATTGAATTTACATAATTTAGCCATACATATTCCAAGTCATCACTCTCGCTTGTATTTTTAAACGCTTAAATCTGTGTTCTTGATGATCGTGGAGGCATAAAGATAAATGGCAATTGACATCTGCTGAGGCATGATTTAAAGTGGTATGGAATGGCACAAAGGGTCCGGCAGCAGACAATGTATTTTGTTTACTTTTTCACCTTGAAAGATATTTTATACTTGTTTGGCTGTGTATTTAGTAGTTCTTTGAAATGCAAAGAACTAAATAAGGTTATATTTCCAGATTCATGTATTCCAATTATGTGAGATTATTTTTGTTAAATGAAGAATATTATACACTTCAAATTTGAAAAATTATGCTTTGCTTAAATATAACAATTTTGCGATATAATGCATAGATAAATCTGGTTTAATTATTATTTTACTCAAAAGAATAAATGCATTTCTCAGTCACTAATTCGTGCATCTTAAAATGAAGGGCAATATATAAAAGTATCCATAAATTAATCTAAATAGAATGAATACCATTATTATAGAATATACAAAGTGTAGTATGTATTAGTTATGTATTGTTATGTATTAAGTGTTATGTATTAGTTATGTAAAGTTATGTATTGATCAGTATATATTAGCTATTTGAAACGTAATGAACTAAATAAAGTTATATTTTCAGATTTATATATTTCAATTATGTGCGATTCTTCTTTTTGTTAAATGGAGAATATTATAGACTTCAAATGTGAAAAGAAAAGTTTAAATATCACATATTTGCGGTATAATTCACAAATAAATCTAGTTTAGATATTATTTTGCTAAAAGGAATGGATGATTTTTAGCTAATGCATCCAAAAATGATGGATTATACATAAAAGTAACCACAAATAAATCAAAGTAGGATAAACAAGAAGGAACAATCATGCATAAAGCATTGATTATGAAACACTTTCAAACTTCAATGCAATTTTATTTAAACATCTCTAAAACACGATACATTCCTCTGTAATATTTTTTAAATTGCCACAATACTATATTATTTATTATACTTGAAATCATAAAACTTCATCGGAAAAAAGGAACTTCATTCAAATGACGGCATTGAAATATAAATTGCCTGGTTTAAATATCTCTAAAATGTGATAAATTCATCGGTAATTATTTTAAAATTATCATAATACTACAAAATTTTATTATTTTTGAAAACTTAACAAATGAAATTTATTCAAATGACGTCATCGAAATATAACATGCCTGACTCTCTCTATAAAAGCAGCATTTCATTCATAAAAATTCCCCTTCATTTCATTCATCCCAATACTATAATAATTTATTTTATTAAAAGTTTTAAAACCATGGATGTACAAGTAATTTAAATCTATGCTTAAAATTTCATCGAAAAATCGTTTGCTTCTCTGCGTAAATTCAATGAATGTTTCATTCATATCAGCTATATTGCAGACTCCATGAGTTAAATAATTTTGCATTAAAGAAATGATGCAATTCTTATACAATTCATTCTACATCTTTTGGTATTTACATTTTCCATAAGTGAAAAGTAGGCTTCGTTGTAGAAATAATCAAATTTGGATGCTCTTTTAAACTCAACTATATTGTAATTGCGTTATTTCAATATGAAAATGCACAGAGTTTAAGCAAAAATAAAGCGGTTTTAGGACGGAAGCAACACTAAATTTGAATTAAAAAGAACTTTAAAAATCACGATTTTGACACATGTTGGATGTCATATTATATTTTAAATTGGGTCACTTGATCTGTTCATATAACGGTCTCGTGATCTTTCCATATAAACGGTGTAATTATTATTTTAATTTTTATTTAAAAAGCTACTGAATATATTTTGCTGAATTTTTGTTTATATTTTTGATATAATTTGAATATTTCATAAAACCTTCGAAACAATTTGTGAATTTTAAATCGCTTAAAATATGTTTGAAAAATTAGTTCCCATAGGGATCAGTGTATTTCATTTTTTCAACCCGGGTTTAATCCAAAACTAATTGGGTGATATTCTTCAATTATATTCCCATAGGTCCCACAGACCGTCTGAACAACATACTAAAATTTCATTTTGATAAAGTCATTTTTACGGCAGTTATCGTGCTAACGGACAGACAGACAGACACACAGAATGAACAAAGTCATAAACACTTTTCAACTTTGTTGTAAAGTGTTAAAAATATTATTATAGAATATGTAAAATGCTGAAATCCGTGTTAATGTTCCAATTAATAAATCATATCCACAGTAAAAATATAATAATTTTATGTACATAGAAGGTTTTTCACAGTAAAGTGCTATTAGAAATATACGTGAAAACAATATTTTTTCTATATTATATTATATACCATGAAAAAGTAAAAATCATATATTTATTGGAATATATAAGGCTAAATAGTCCAAGCGGCTAAGAGTCTAAAATGGTTTCTCTATATTGCTAACCAGTTCTATACTACTAGGTCTTAATACCGAATATCTAGATGAGAAAATGCGTTCTTTAATAACATTATGCAGTAAAAAATTGCTCGTAAATGTTCCAAAATGCCTCCGTCGAATAAATTGAAATGGTTTCTGCAAAAAGTTAAAAGGATTGCAAGACATTTAAAAGCATTCATTATAAGTTCGGAAATAGCTGGATTTCTTCTGTTTCTTAAAATACTGTTTGCATAAGAATAAATACGAAGCTATAATTATTTTTGAGAAAATTATTCATGAGAAAAAAAAACAAGTTTTAAAGTGCAGAAAAGTACATTATTTTAAAATAATGATTTCAGTAAAACATAATGTATTAAAATGCTGCCTGTATTTGAATTATATACTTGTACTGCATTTAACAACATTCTCTTAATAATATGCATTGGCTGAATTTTTTTTTGGGGGGGGCTCTGTTCATTGAGGAGCTATAATAATTTCTAGCCATTGAAAGCTTATAGTCCAAGCTATATTTTATTAATTTTGTATCCATCGTGATGCAAGAGAAATGAAGAAATAATGAAATACATCAATGAAAGAAAATATGCTCATTAAATTTGACAAAGAATATTTTCCATAGAATTTAGAATCAATGTTTTGATAAGGTTGCCGTCTGATGCAATATACAGTTATATTAACTGCTGGCTACTAAGTTATTTTCAGATTTAAAAGTAAACAAAAATGGTTTAAAAGCAAAATAAACACAAGTTAAATCTTTTGTCATTCAATAATAATTATTTTCATGCTATTTCATGACAAATTTTGTAATTAAATTACTATAAACTCATTAATTAGGTATATTATCTTTTAAAGCTCGCTCTTTGTTAAAAAGAATAAAACATTAAGAGATGTATTTATTATTTAGACAAATAAAAAAATAATCCTATAAAAGAGTTGCGTTGAAAGCACATTAATATTTCATGTATTTTGATACGTAACGATAATATAAATATACTCTTATTATTTATCAAGTGGTTAATTACATAAATTGAAATTTAATTAATTGAAGAATGGCTCAAATCGATTTTCTCCTTCTAAAATTCATTTTAAGTAGTTTGGGATTATTGGAAAATCTCCAGAGACTTGAAAAAATCTCCAGATTAATACAAATTTTGACAATGTCAGCCCCCCTTCCCTCAAGGAGTTGGAGTTGATGATGTCAAAAACAAAAAAATCTGATGTGGGCAGCACATGATTTTCCTTATATAGTACAATGAATTTACTACTTTTAAAGTAAAAAAAATAGATTATTTTTATAGTAGTTATTTATATTCTTGCCAAGATATTGAATTTTCGTCAATGAGTCGTTATTTTCCATGTCGTCATCATCAATGAGTCGTATTTGATTTAGCGTCATTTTTATCCATTTGGCAAGTTTTTCGTTAATTTAGCAACATTTAAAAAGTCGCCAAGTTGACGACATTCTGCCAAATTCGTCGCCAAAATCTCGCCAAGCGTTATGGACGAAGAAATGAGTTATTCTTACAGCAGATAAATGACTATTGGCGTTCAAATACAAACGTATTAATCAAAGTATATTTTTTCATGAATGGAATGAGCTAGATCCACGAGAATGATGTCACCAAATTTATCGCATGGTATTACATATGCTAAGGGAACATGTTTCTCAATGGGAAATATTTTTTTTTTATTTTACATGACTTTTTGATAATCTTTTTGAAAAATGTGCAATATCTCGAGAACGGTTCATGTTAGCATTCAAAAATTTATGTCAATCATTTTCTAATGAAAAATTACATAAGAAATGTCTATTTGCATAAATTTATTCGCGGTTTTGATTTTTTGACGATTTTTCCAAATTCCATTCGAAAATTTAGGGAGGTTCTGTACATTCGATTGCGTATAAAAACAATAGGCTTCCAGTGTTTACGGATTGTGAATTTTGTACCAAATTTCGTTCGAATCGGTCCATTCGTTCGTCAGTTATCGTCTCCAAAGTCTCACTGACTGACACACATACACACACACACACAGACATCACTTCAAAAATGTTTGATTCGTGATAAGGGATGCTTGAAACGTACTCTCCCGTCGAAAACTCGAATTCGAATTTTCGACCCCTTCACAATACTTTTCTTAGACATTATGTATATAAGGAAAGTAAAAATTGTATCATTGTTTTTATTCACTACTATGACCACCTATTAAGTTTTGTGATCATAATAATCCATTTTGAGTCATAATAATACATATTGAGTCATAATTTTTTAGTCATAAATAATCCATTTTATGCATATGTCAAATCGTAAAATCGATAACAGACAGACAACAGGTAGACAGGCATCACTAAAAATATTCAAAACGTGTTCAAAGATCCAAAAACATATACAGGCATCAAAGGCTCGCATTCGCAAAATTTCGTGAAAACAATATTTTATCCTATCTCTATACTACAGTCTATAGTATGAGGAAGTAATAATTACTAATTGACAAAATTGTTATTTATTATAAATGGAATATAATTATTTTTCGATTATATATTCGTTTTTTTATAATTTGTATTATTTGAGCACTTGATATTATTATTACATAGCACACCTTTGGAAGGGTATTTGGATTTAAAAAAATGCTATCTCAAAACACACGCAATTCTTCCAAATATTTTTTTCTGTTTATTAGAATAAAATTTGCTGGAAACAGCATAGACCCAAAACAAATTTTACCTCATTATCGGAAGAAATAGCATTCCGCTTCGTTCCAATGAATTCCGGATTCAACAGCTTTTCAACACAATAACCAGGAGTAAAATCGATGACAAGCCTCTACACAAATTTCCTGGTTCCGGAAATTCTACGTAACCTTATGATGGAATTGGAAATGTTTGCTAAAATCAATACTAACGGAAGCCTAACACTCCGTAATTAGCCATAATTTGTGATAATTAATTTTATACTTGTATTTTACCAACGATCAAGATAAGGCTAAAATTAATAGCTGAAATCCGCACAGTATGGTTATGTAATTGAAAGAAAAAATGAAAGGAAATTCAAACTCAACTTGCATATGATAAGGCATGCGCTGATGATTAGTGGGTTGGGTACAGCTTAATAGCTTAACTTTTTGGAAGAAGAGTGTAATTAAAGGAGGGAGACTTTAATTCATATGTTTCGTACTGAAGCATTTAAAGAAACCTAAATTGTATTTAAACAACAGTATTACAGATGACGGTTTGTCTCTAATATTAAATTTAATGTCTAGTATATTAGGATTGAAAAAAATAGCTTTGTTTATTTATTTGAATATAGAATAAATTATTTAATAAACCACTCCATGTTTTACTCTTCAGGTTAGATACTTCAGTCCAGTCAGAATATTGTTACTTAAAGAAAAAAATAGAATGTAAACCAAGTGAAATCATAATCAAAAGTTGCTTAGACCTTGCAAAAGTCAGTAGTAAGTTATATATATAACACCTTTGCAAGCATATATTTTTTACTTTCTCACGGGAAAAAATCAGATAAAATTTACAGTTTACATTGAAGAACAATAAATGGTAATCCTTTTAATGGCGGTTAAAAACTTATATGAGAATTATCTCTTTAAAAAATACCTTTTCACCATATTTTGCATCATCGCCATTCTTTGGAACAAAACAATGTAAAAACTACCAAAACTATTTTTCTATTTCAGTCATTTCTTTAAGACTTTAGTGAATAACAGTTTAGAAAAGTAATCCATTAAATGCCAAGCACACAACTCGTGTGATTAAATGTTTACAGACAGTTATTTTTCTTCTCTCTCAAAAGTCTTGAATCACAGCAGATGTCGGAAAAATAAGAAATGTCATTGTTTACCAACTATTTAAAAATAGTTGAAAGGTATTTTCAAGTAAATATTTAGTTGATTCCAAATAAATCTACATTCAATTCTTTCCAATTTCAGATTATATATTTTACAATAAAGATCATTTTGAAGCTCACAGTGGTTTGAACTTTTCATATTGTAAAAATACTAAAATGTAGTTGTTAAATGCATGTTTTCAATTATATGCATATGTGGGCACTTGTGTTACGAAATTTTATTATTTATCTATTAATATTTTGAACGAATTGAAACATTTTTGCAATCTTAATTCATAATTATTAATTTTTCATTTCATATTTAATTATTTCCTCCATGTACCTCCGTACTGGAGGTACCGTTTCTGGATGTATTATATATATATCAATAGAAATTACTTTCATAATACCGAATTTTTTATTAGTAATGTGTTAATGTATAATTTGTGCACGACACTAGTTTTCTTTGATCTACATCCAAACTGCAGTCAGTAGAATCAGCAGTCTAATTCCGAGTAGGTAAGCACATACGCGATTTGTCTAGTAAAATAGTTATTATTGACTATCTGGAGATAACAGCTTTTGAAGTTTGAGCCCAATATTTTTTAAATCGAAAATCTACTGTATATTATGACACATTTCGTATACTGTCATTAAAGTTGAATAAATTTCATTAAGAATTTTAGCTGCCATGGTACTTTTTTAAAGCTATTTGTGGATAAAGAATGGTGAAAATACAGCAAACGGTTTACCCACGTTGGTTGCTGCACTAAGAGGATGGATAAAAACAGTGTTCTTATTGGTTTGTAGAATGACTATTGTGGAAGATAGAAATTGCTGTTTTTTTAAATTTGTGCTTATTATTCTTAAAATGAAGTCGATAGAGTGATACGACTGGTTTTATATACTACCACAAAGGCTGGCAAAATTACTAAATGTTTCTGTGCCAAAACATTTCTGGCAAGCTATGGGTGGATGAACGATTCTACAAAGTGTGACTTATGTTGCTTGCCACGTTAAGAGTATAATATCGTGCTTCAAGAATGTTCCCTATTGGCAAGTACTGCAACAGTAAACATTACTTTCTGTGAAGTAAAATTATTTTCATGATTTATAGTGTAATCCTCGAAATATTTCAAAATAGCAGCCTTTTTTTGAAAAAGTGTATCAAATCTTATTAAATGCTGTAATTTGGCATGTTATTTTTCAAAAATAAAAATGCTTCAAGGTATGTATAATTATATAAATAACTTCACACTTTTCCAAAATCATAATTAAGCAATGTGTATGGGTATGTACACGTGTTCAGAACTCGTAGAAAAAGTCGAATTTAGAATTTAACCCAACATATTAAATACAAGGTTAAGAATATTTTTCGTTAAATCAGTAACTTTATTTTATGAAACTTTGTAAATACTAATTGAAGTCTAGAAATAATATTTAAATAAATGTTCGTAAGCACATTTATGAAACACCCTGTATATTGACACCTATAAATATTCTGCGGCGAGGGATGTTAATGGTTTGACGAATGGATTTAAACTACACATTGTTATTGCTATCTGTATTTAGAAAATAATGCACTAGTATACATACAAAATGCAACACCATGAAGCTTTGGCCGTATAATTATGCAAATAGCGAGACAAACACTCATTTTAGACCTATGTTCGGCTGTGTGTTCGTGTCTGCGTATCGTCGCTGAAACACTCATAGATACGTCCACTCTGCAAATGATTTGAAAAAGATGGATGAAAGATATGTATGTGAATCATCGGATTGATCAACGCATTCGAAGGCATGCAGTGGTGACCCCACAAACGACGATTGTTGATATTCTCCAGAATTTGCATTATACATTTAATGACCCATTGTCATCGAGGACAGTTTCTAGACGATTGGCCGAAAGAGGCTTGTACTCAAATCGTCCTTTACGAAGAATGCCACTGACGACAAGACGCTGACGGGACAGATTATATTGGATTTCGGAACCGAGCCACTTGAACGAATGATTGGAACAGGATAGTGTTCAGTGACAAGTCTCGGTTCTATTTGTTGAATGACAGTCACTGCGTGAGAGTGTGGAGACAGCGTGGAAACCGATCCAGTCTTGCTGCAACTGTTGTAGGTCATACTACTAGACAACGCGGCATCATGATTTGAGGTGTCATCGGCTTCAATAGCTGGTCACCTCTGGTCGTATCAGAGGCACAATGACGGCACGACGATATGTGGATAAGGTGTTGCGACCGGTTGCACTGCCCTACTACCAGCGGTTTGGAAAACGCTGTTTTCCAAAATGAACACCCGCGACCGCACACTGCAACTATCAGCAGACAATCTTTGCAAGGTATCCAGCTGCTTACTTGGCTTCCGCTCTCTCCAGATCTCTCAACTATAGAGCATGTGTGGTAAGCGATTAACCGTCGTTTTGCTGCCCTGTCCCCGCCTCAAACAGTGGATGACGTGTGGAAGATGGTTAAAGGCATACATCATCCATCCCTCAGGAAAGTATCTGCACGTTCATTGCATCTGTTCCTCGAAGGGTTGCTGCTTATTTTGCCGCAAGAGGTGGTCCACTGCCTACAGATCACTCTGTCTATGTTATTACTGTATTGCATTATCCTTCTGGAATTACCATTTATTTATATATGCCATCTCTATCCGTGTGTCCATTATCATCAACTCTATTCGCTCTTTCATGGTGTTGCATTTTCTGTGCCGGGTAGTGTATGATGGATAAATTAATTTTAGACGTTTAATACCGGATAACGGCTGATAAGTTGTATAGTAGTAAATATCAAGTAATCTACTGAATGCGGTATTTATGTCTGCACTTTTGTACGCATTTGATAAGTGATAATATTCAATTTCATTCGTCCTAGTTTGTGTGTATCCATCAACACAAATTCAGAACATGTGCTTCATTTTCAGAAGCCCAATTCCAAACGTGCAATAATTTGGAACAAAATGTAAATAACAGAAGTGTGCAGGAATTGAATGAGAAAGCAGGCAAACTCAAATAAAGTTATTCCCTTTAAATAAAATAAAATGTTTTCATTTGAAGTAACAACCAACACAATATATGGTCGTTATTATGTTTGAAAGGAAACTCATTATTAGATGTTTCGGAATTTCACTTATACCAATTTGCTATTTATGATTAAGACTTTTCGGAAAAGTATACATTTCCCATTTTGAGATAAAATACGTAGAATTTAGATGATCTGAAAATATTATGCCTGAGATTTTTGATTAAACGATGTATTTTAATCATGTTGTAAAATTTGCAACAATAAGGAGAAATTGTGCCGTACAAATAAAAATGATCTCAAATTACTCATACAGCAGTAGATAACTGATTAAATTCGCAGAGCTATACAAGATTGTTTTGATGCCAAATTAAATATCGTGTGCAGCCATCCTGAAAATCAATAATAGTCTCCATATGGCATCGAATTAAATTGAAGATGTGTTTGATATTGTCCTGGGGAATGGGTCCCTAGGCTGATACCTACTTTTCTGCGAGCCCTGATTTCTTTAATGGTGAATACTGAAGCGCTTTCCGGGACTGATGCTTATGTGTTATACCCCAGATATATCAGACCAGGGGCAATTTTAGCGAAATTCTTGACTTGAGAAGACACAGTATTTACTTATTTTATTTTTAATTTCTGTTAAAACCGATTTAATTACTGATTCTATAATGCTTTTTTTCACTATTGGATTTAATTATTATATCATGCAAATATGCGCATCGTTTACAAGCACACAGATATGCGCGATCATAGGTTCAATCGTCTTGCATGGAACACCGATTTTACCTTTTAAACAGCTAAGTGACTTTGATAACTCGAATATAAATATAATATTAAGTTACACAGCAGAAATAATTGGCATGTTGGTGTGTCTATATAGAAACGTATTACGACAGGAATTTCGGACAGCTTATGGGTTCATTTGAAATCATAAAACCAACAGTTTAAATCTTACATAGCGGTTTAGAGAGGTTATCTCAGTTTATTTTAGTGATATTTTAGTTGAAATTTATTATGACTATTTAAATACTCTCCTGCTTCTTTTTGTCAAAATTACAAAAAGGAGTTGAAAATGGAGTTTTCAAATACCATTGTTTTGATTATTTTTTGCAACTGTGTTTTAATTTTTCCTAAAATAATCTGCATTTAATCTTAAAAAATATTGTATGCTAACTTTTATTTATATAAAATACGCAATCCACTGGTAGCTACAGAATAGAATAAGTTTTCTGTTGCTATCCTTATTATGAACAAGACTTTAATAAGACACTCTCAAACGAAAAGGAGCATATCTTATTACAAAGGATATACGAGTCAGAATGCTTTGGCATTTTGTGTAAGACTCCCTTAGGAATTACGATAATGAGGCGCAGGTGCCGCGTTTGGATTGGCGGAGGCTAACTCATGCCAGAGTCGTTACAATTCAATATTACACTCTCTATCTCTCAAACAACTAAATTCACAAAAGAACTTTACCTACAATAGAACATTCATTTAATTACAGTTAGGTGAATACATAAGTGTATAATATCTCAAGTCGGTAACTTCGTAATTTTAATAGAATATTATATAGAAAGTACTGATTGTACGAAGTTTAAATACGTGATGTTAATTGAAAATACATTCTGAACATCTTTAGAATATTTTTAGAAAGTTATTCGTCTCATCTGTGTATTTATCCGTGCTGCCTGAGATTTCGGACCGGCGCAGAAAGGAACGTATTTATATACATATATAAAATGTCATGTGCAGATACATTATGTAAAAATATAAAACTGGATATACTTTTGGTCACTAGAATCTGGTTAGAACTTGATTTATTTGAAATGTGATATCATATATTAATATTTTATAAAGATAATTGATAATTATCAATACACTAATGGTTATAAAATATGTGCGGAAATTTGAGTTTGAGCTACTGAAACTGGAAGATGTAAATAGAGCATCATACTCCAGTTGCAAAAATTGCAGTAGCTGTTTTTAGTATATGTGTAGCTGTGCTTGCTGCCCTTTGCAATTCATGCATAAATGGAATGCTTACTAGAATTATGTCCTTAGGAAGTGTCCCTAGTCCTGTTTTCATAAAATGTGGTAGCCCAATTGGGATATCACATTTAGGTGCGATTTTTAAAATACCACTGTTGCTAAAAAAAGTCGTTTCGCTGAATAGTCATTTTGATGTTTTCGTTGGATTTTTAGTGTTGGTTTTCAAAGGCATATATGTTTGAAGCATTTTGATGAAAAATTTTGCATTTTTGCATATTCTTACAATTATTGCAAATATTGAAAATGTCAAATCCCTATGAATATTAAATATATTTATACACTAACTAGAATCAATGCATTGCGATATTTTTTTTTACTAAAATTTTTTTCAAAACGGCACACTTTCTGGGTGGGGACCAATGTACCGTAAGCCTTTTACGTCAATGAAGTAGGTATGCGAACACCAGGGTAAGGATATTAGTACAATTTTACATATTAGCACAAAATAGTCAAATAAATCAAATCAACGGTCCCAACGATCTACTTCAACATTTTCTTTTAATTATTATAATACGAAATATTTCTCATTTTCTTCAGAAATATTTTGTGGTTGCTGTAAAAAATAACTTGTGCAAGAGACATTCTGTAGTTTTTCAAAAGGTCACTAGATGGCAGCACACAACCAGGCTTAAGAACATTTGTTTTGTTTACAAATTAGTTGAGTTCGAAATGGCGTGCGAAACACGTAGCTAACGTGTTGGAAGCTATGGCTGATCCTAGCTATGCTTTGTAAAATATTTGTAATTGGCAGGTATTATTAAATGTTGTGTTTTTTGATGATGATGAAGTCTTAAATGGTGAATGAGTGTTTTCCTAACCTCTGCGCCAGAAAAAAGCCTTATTCTTGTAAATAAACTTTCATAAACATTGTGAATATTTTATTTTAATCATCTGATATAGATTATGATACACGTAATATGAAATAATATATGATATATAACGGTATGAGAAGTGGATCCTCACATTCCAGAGCTTTCTAGTAGAATTAAGTCATTTGTGAGCTTAAATCATATATGAAATATTATAATATATATGAAAATTTAGTGGATCATCACATTTCAGAACTTTACTAGTTGAAATATCGTTTATTGTTAGCAGACAATCAATCAAAATAAAGTCCATATTTATATTTTTCTACTTAATACCATATCACATTTATCAAAGATCAATTTTGAGCATTGAGCATTTAAAATAATTTCTGAACGGCCTTACTGTTTCTTTTGAATATGAGAAAATATATTATTTCATTAAGGTTATATTCATATTTCTATGAATATCAATCATAGTTAGCCATCATCAATTATAATTATCCATTCTAGTAAGTCTAGATTTGTTCATGTTCTACCAAGCTTTTAAACTTGGTAGGGCATCAGTATCATTAATTTTAATCCTTAATTTAATAAATTAAATTATATATTGCCAGTAAATTCTCACACATATCATCGGCTTTTAAATAATCAATAAAAATATTAATAATTTAAATGTAGAATTTTAAAAATCATTAACCTTTCTGTGTATAACATAACAAAACTAACACAATTAAGTGTCTGGTCACTCTTTTATATAGCACGTCAAATAATACGTTGTGACAATAGTTACAATCTGAAAATGTACATAACATCGTATATTATTACACACCTAATTTTACTTATTTGAAAATATTTATTGACTACTATATCTAATAAATGCACCTCGCCTTTTTAATACTTAGAAGATGTAAACCCTTGATAGGGCATACTTTCACAGCTTTTTTTTCTTGTCACTTAATATACATTTTCAGCAAAATAATAATTAGCTATGTTTAAATGGTGTTAAGATCCTTGCAAAATTCAAATGGAAATTTCGCAAGGGAAAACTAAGGCCGATAAAGCCAGCCTGACTTTTTAGCTGGTTGCAGTGTTAAACTGACTTTAAATATCGTTTTATGACTTTGTTTGCAACACGTATGACTTGTTCTTTCTGCCAGTGCATTTATTAGCTTTCCATACTAAAATGTGCGAAAAATATTAAAAAAGATTCTAAAAGGCTCATTACTGCATCGAAAGGGCAATACTTCTAAAGTGTTTTAAAGAGCAATTACGTCATCCTTACTAAACGTAAAGCACCATACCAATATATAGTGATGATGTCATTGATATTAAACAAAGACATAAGCTTAATTAAAAAGAAGTAAAATATATTTTGTGTGATTGAAGAATGTTTCGAATCTTCTAAGAGTGTGTGGTACACGCAAAAGTAAACGCAGGGTATGGATTAATGAGAACAATCTTTGAGCTGTTGTTGATGTTTAACCTTATTTAAATTTGATAAATTATGTTCCAAAATAAACACATATTGATTTAATCTATTGAACAGTGACGTAATGGAAGAATAAAAAACTTTCTTCTTAAAAGCGTAGATCACTATCTATATATGGGTATGTTTTGCTTAGGTACGTACTTAGAAAAAAATACTTAATTTTCATTTGTCGGTTAACAATGAGTTTAGCTTTGATGTAAATAAGCATGGCCGTATAAATTATGTCTCGTCAAACTTATAAGATTTGACTTTAAACTAGTTACTGTGTACTTCCTTCCAATCGCAAACGATAATAACGTGTAAATTATTACTCGTATTTAAAGTAACAATTTTTATTTCTTTAATAATATTATAATGACCCAGGTTTAGCTGTACCCTCTGTCTGAAACGCTTGGGGGGATAGGCGACATTCAAATTAGCCAAATTTATAAGAATGCAGCCAAATTAATGAAAACGGCCCTGCATTAACGAAAGTGAAGCCAAATTGATAAATTTTAAAATCAAAACTCAAGATATACATTTCAAATTTTGGGAAAGGAATCTATGCAAATTATAAAACGGATGGTATATTAATTTTGTGTCAGAATTGTCTGTCTGTCTGTCTAAATGTTCCACTTGGCAACATATTTGGCGATCTTAGCGACAGACTTCATGACGTCTGCAAAAATTTCACTAAATCGAGAAAATTTCCAAATTGTCATAAAATTAATGACTCAGAATGTACACTATTAATTAAATATAATTTCTTTGATAATTCCTGTCACTTCGAGGAAATTATTAATTTAGTATTTTTTTTCAACATAAAATAAGTTTCGCTGATCATGGGACAGCCACGTTCGTTAGGAAAACGTTTTAATTTGATTACAGTAATGTTACAATTTAATTAGCGTAATGTTGTGATTTAATTAGCGTACTGTTACAATGTAATTAGCGTACTGTTATAATTTGATTACCATAATGTTATAAATTCATTATCTTAATGTTGTAATTTAATTAGCCTAATGTCATAATTGTATTAACTTAATGTTACAGTTTAATTAACGCAATAATTTAATTTAATTAGTCTAACGTTAGAATTTAATTAGCGTTTAATGAGAGTAAATTGCTTTATTTTAAGAAATTATATAATATTTGTGTTTTGATGGAGAAATATAAACAGTAAGAAACTACGCCAACAAATATAAAGCAAAGTATAAGTTGTTAAAAATTCTCAAATCAAGAATCAACAATACAATACATGAAAAAGGTCGTAGGTTATACCCGAATCGTTTTTACCCCACACATTTTTGTCCCATTACATTCCTTATATGTAGGTTTGAGCAGTAAATATATGTGGAAGACAATTTTAGCTATCATGAAATTACCCTAGTTTTCTTCAAATTAAAGAAAAAAGCTCTTTAATAATAAAACTGCGTAAATCATAATAAAAATCTCGATTTATATAAATTCACAGTACATACTTAATAATAATCATACTATTTTATATTTTAGTGTTTAAAAATGTCTATCGATAATAAAAATTCATTG
The DNA here is from genome assembly GCA_951213105.1 of Amaurobius ferox. NCBI lineage: Eukaryota > Metazoa > Arthropoda > Arachnida > Araneae > Amaurobiidae > Amaurobius > Amaurobius ferox. The sequence continues at coordinate 141,952,178 of OX578134.1, forward strand.
AGTGAATTTCTACAGCATAAAAACATGATCTTCATTCGAAAAATATATATTTAATGGCCATAGAATGTAGTACGTTTTACAGAGGAAATGCATTTTGCCTATTATATAAATGTACATCGCATGTGGAAAATGTCAATAAAAGAAAATGGAAATGCACATAGTCAAAATAGACTATTTTGATCTCAAATCTTACGACACACAGCAATTTGTATACGAGATGGTCATTAAGTAAATTGCAATGCTTTTATATTATTGGAGAATGGAGTGTGCTTTATGTTAAAGATGTAGGAAAGCTAAAGTATAAGTATTTTTTGCTGGAATGACATTTTAGTTTGATTTTATGTTTTCGGTATAAAAATATTTGAAGTCATGTTAAAGCTTCAGATGTTATGCGTGTAAGTACTTAATTTTTAAAACTTCATACTAAAATGAATTTATTTTCACAGTTTCTTCGTAGCTCGCTGTTGTTATAGGTTATTTTTCTTAAGATAATGTCATGAAAAAATTGAATGATTGTTGAAGAACATAAGACTTTTGACTGCCTTATTTCAGAAAGGTATACATAACTTCTTGATGTAGCTTTTATCACTTCAAATTTAGAATCAAATTGATGATACATTAAACGAATTATTTTCAAAAATTACATAATTAATTTCGGTATATAAGAAGTTTACTTATAAGATATTTTGTGGATGTAACATTTACCCAGAAATTTTGACTATGCATCTTATATAAAATTATTAATATTTTCAACAAATACCCCTGTTCAATTTATTTCAGAACTTTAGAAAGTATTTTTTCCATCTCAAAGATAATTACATGCCTTAATTTTGATAATATATGTAGTAGTTAGAGAGCATGGAGCTATATAACCATGGAGAAATATAAACCTGATTATTGACAGATTTTTTTCCTCATCCATACTTTGAATATTTATATCTATATATATAAAAAAGAAACGTATGTATGTATGTAAATATGATCCAACATCACGGGAGAACGGCTGAACGGAATTTGATAAAATTTGGTGGGTAGTCTTGAAATAGTCCCCCATAAATTTAATCCAAATTTTGAGTTTCTAAAACCGGGAGTTATAGAGATATTGATGGGAAAATGAAACTTTTTCCGAGAAATTCTACCCTCTAACTCCATGATCGCAACGATAAAGGTTGGAAATTGTTGGCTTTAACGTGAAAGTCAATTAAATCTCTGAGTTTTCTGGGAGTTTATTGAACGTATTAGTCACTTTTGAAAATCGCAGGTTTGAAGAATGAATTTAAATAGAAACTACCACCATGGTTATTTCTCACAGGCTTACTCAACAACAAAAAGTATTAAGAAATCACAAGAAAGATCAATCATGCATAAAGCATTGATTATGAAACACACTTCAACTTTAATTGTATTTAAACATCTCTAAAATACGATACAATCAGCGGTAATATATAACAATACTGCAATAATTAATTATATTTAAAAAATTAAAACTTCATCGAAAAAAACGAACTTGATCAAATGACGTCATCGAAATATAAATCGCCTGGCTCTCTGTGTAAAAGCAGTGTAAATATTTCATTCATACATTTTTATCTCATTCATCACAGTACTATAATAATTTATTCAACTTAAAAACTTAAAACCAGGGAGGCCAAAGTAATTTAACTCTATGCATAAAACTGCATCGAAGAAGTCTGCCATTAAATGGTCTGCTTCTCTATGTAAAATAAATGAATGTTTCCTTCATATCATCTATATTGCAGACTCCTGAGTAAAATAATTTTGCGTTAAAGAAATTCAGACATTATTATACAACTCATCTTACAGCCTAATCAGTTTACATTATACATAAGTAAAATTTATGTTTAGTTGTAGAAATAATCAGTGTTTGATGAACATTTAAACTCAAATATATTGTAATTGCGCTATTTAAGAATACAGATGCACAGAAATTAAGCAAAAATAAAGCGGTTTTAGGACGGATACGACACTAAATATGAATTACAAAGAACTTTAAAAATCACGATTTTGATTCAAGCTGGATACCATATTTTATTTTGTAGTGGGTCACGTGATTTCTTCATATAATGTTCACATGATCTCTTCATATAATGTGTGTAATTATTAGTTTAATTGTTATTGAAGAAAACTACTGAACATATTTTGCTGAACATTTTTAACATATTTTATGGGATAATTTGAATATTTCTTAAAACTTTTGAAGCAACTTGTGAATTTTAAATTCGCTTAAAAATGTTCGAAAAATTAGGTCCCATAGGGTTCAATGTATTTCATATTTTCAACCCGGTTTCAACCCAAATCTAATTGGGTGATAATATTCATTTATATTCTCATAGGTCCCACAGACCGTCTGAACAACATACTAAAATTTCATTTTCATAAATTCATTTTTACGGTAGCTATCGTGCTAACGGACAAACAGGGAGACAGACAGAATGAACAAAGTCATAAACACTTTTCAACTATGTTTAAAGTGCTAAAATGGTTATTTAATTATCAGCATTTCATGAGGAGGATTCTCTCTTATGCAGCTATAACTTATATAATTCAATGATTTTTTTTTCTTACAGAATGCAATGAAATTACATCTTTCACAGTGAAAAAACAATGTATAAGATTCACGGCCCTATATGTTCCGGTGTAATTTTTATCACAGTTTTGATTGGTAAATCACCAGCAACGCCGAATAATCGCTGCTAGTTTTATATAAATGAGAAAAAATTTCATTTGCAATGGTATTGGAGTAAATATATATTTTTATTATTTTTATGTGCGTTTATCGGCAATATTTTTATAAAAGTGTCTGTATTACATCATTTATCATGGTCATCATTTATCATGGTCATTCAATATATAAAAGTGATCTAAATGTAAGTCAATATATAAAAGTGATCTAAATGTAAGTCAATATATAAAAGTAATCTCAATGTAAATCAATATATAAAAGTAATCTCAATGTAAATCAATATATTTAAGAATCGATCTTCAATTACAGAACATAAGCAGCAAATTTTAGCAAAGACAACAACTAGAATAGCAAATACAATATTTGCGTAGTGCTGTACAGAAAATCAATGATATATATTTCTCTCTGTCCTTACAGAAAGTGGGAATAGGTGAATAGAAAAAAACATACATTTCTTGAAAAGCTTGGGAAGCCGAACATAACGCAGATTTTGATGAAAGAAAAACGCATACCCGAGTTCGAGTTCTGACTTAACACAAACCGTCCCCGTGTTCACACAGAGTACTATCGATTTAAATATGGGTCTGAAAGCCCTTATGAGGTACTGGTGGTAGAAAAAGGGCGGTACGTTCCCTGTTGATGCATCCCAATTGGGGTTCGGATCTAATTTGAGTTGCACTGTCTAAATAGATCCCTCACTCCTTCGGGTAGATCTAACGGCTTGGGTCGAATGAAATAAAGCACTTCACATGCGTGCATATCATGTCATTTTTAAAAGTGGATGGGGTTAAAATCGCGCAATAGGGAGACACTTACATTGATTTGCATAACACTTGCATATCGACTGCAATGACGTTTACACATAAACATAACAAGTACTAATTTAATATGAAATGAATGTTGTAAGTATTGAAATGAATATTTCAAATAACTGTAATCATCTGGTCACTGCATCTATAGTCGTCTAAAGTGAAATTGCAACACCACGAAAATATGCACGCAACCAAATGCAAATGACAGTACCGATAGAAGAGAGATCCATATGCAAATGATTAAAAGAACAAATAAAGATATACGAAAGAAACATGTTTATTTACTAAAGAATGTGTCACCCACGGGCATTTATATATGCCGCTAAGCAGCGAGTCATACTATCGATAAGGCTATACCGGTGATCCCCTGTCCACCTGAAGACCTCTGTGGGCCCACACGTGTTCAATGAAAGAGAGAGATCAGGCGAGACAGCAGGTCAAGAAATGATGTGAATTCCGTTCATACTGTTGAGAGTTAGCCGTACGGTGTGCGGTGTGGCATTATCTTGTTGGAATACCGTGCCGGTAACTGCTGAACACAGTTATCACAAATTGTGTGACGTACGTTAGATTCCCCTAATATATATTATAAATCTGGCCGCTGTCCACAGGTGCAACCGTTGATGATGGCAAGCTATTCCGGATGTCACTGGTCGTTGCGAAGGGGTTTCGAAGAGCAGCTCGCTGAATTGACTGATATGTGCTCTCTGTTGTGCGCCTGTTCGATTCTCGTCCTATTTGGCATGCTCTCTGATGTCCCTGCGTCCATCGTGTCACACATAGCTGGATGTTACTCACATAGTGCCCAACATGTGTGGCAATTGCACGCATCGAGAAACCCACGTCACCCAGCTACAGGATATGGGTCTCGTGTCCTAGTCGTTAACTGCTGGTATACAGCTCGCTGATGTCTTCGAGTCATTACTGCTTCACCTTTTCGAAAGTTCAGCTGCTGCAAATTGCCACCGAAAGCATTTATGTGACGAGCCATCTGTTAGTCTGTATCATCCGAAACTGGGTGTCATGTGGCCCGATATGTACGAAAATTTAATCATTTGCATATGACTCTCTTCTAGGGGTACTGTGATTTGCATATGGCTACGTTCATTCCTTCATGATGTTGCAATTTCACTTTTGACGATTATATATCAAAGTCCACAGTATCATTGCTTCTCAATAAATTACTCCTTCCGTGCCTCTAAAATTGCCCCAAAAAACAAAAGGAAATGTGATATTATTAACATTCTTCAGCTGCGGAGAGGATTTGGTGTATCAGACCATCATGCCTTTATCGATAGAAATATATAGAACTTATATGATTCTGCCACATTTATGTCAAAATAACTACAATGCGTTGCCGATAATTTAGACTAAACTCTCAACATAAAGATAAATATTTTATTTATTAAAAATAATAAATAATTACTAGTTTTTTAGCTTCCTGTTGCTGTTAAAGACAAAATTGAAAATTTTTAAAATTGGTGAAAGTAAAATATTTTATTTATGAAAGTTTACACCTGAAATATAACAATTCGTAAAAATGAACATTCAAAATTTAGTTGTATTATTTGTGATGCAGTGATTAATAGTATGCACTGGTTACCAAACATTTTTTATGCTATTACTCCTATTTAGCTTACACACTCTTATTTAATTTGAAATCAATCTCTTACCTGCACGAATTCTTACGTCTCTACTTCCCAAAGTCCCTCCACTGTTCATCACAACACATCTGTATACAGCAGTGTGCACATCTTTTCTAAAGTCTTCTTGAGAAAATGGCGGAAAATCAAGGGATCCATCCCAACGAACATGACGAAGTCCTGGAACATTCACCACTACTGTACCGTCCTCTGTCCTCCAAGTCACTGTTGGAACGGGTTGACCTGTTGCTGAGCAAGGGATACTTGTGCCGTACGTGTTCAAAAATGTTACGTCACTAGGAGGTTCAGTGACGAATGCTGGACCTTGCATCTCTGGATTCGGCGAAACAAATTCAGCTGCAACAGAAATTATAGATGTAAATATAATAGCTTATATTATTGAGTTTTAGAATTAATGTAAAATATGCTGTGTAAGTTCTAGAAAATTGTAATTTTTAATAAAACTTTGAACGCTAAAATAATCATTTTTACGAGCAAACCAAACAACTCTTACTAAACTAATACATTTACTTAGACATACATCATTTAAGAGACTGATTATTTTAATAACCTTCTTTATTTTGTGCTGAAGTGGAAAATTTAGATTTTCGAAAGGTAACACATTTTTTTGAAACGGGTGTGCCGATATAAAGTTTTTATAAGATCTGAATACAGATAGCGAGATAAAAGTAATAATTAAGGGGTGTGACCCACTTTCAGTTTTTTAGTGATCATTTTTCGATTAAAGAGTCTATTGCGATATCATTTCGAAAGCTGACATATTACGGCGTAATTTCATCCTTGCCGAAATAGAATCATGATGAATATGGTTATCAGAATTACTTCCTCATTTTATATCAGCAGAGGAATAAATATTAAATTATTGATAAATGGTAAAGCAAATGAGCTAATGCAGCGATTAAGCAAATGCAACAAAGTAATTGTAAGTAAAATTTATATTCTGATAAGACTTAAATTCCCTTCTGAAACAGATATTATATGTAAAAAAGTAAAAGTACAAAACAAATAGTTTTTGAAGTAGTATATTTTAAACTAAATTTATCGCTCTAATTTTTGCGAGTTCTTTATGTTTTATTATATACTCTTAAACAAGTTTTACGCAAAGTTTTTGTAAAGTTATTACACACTTTATTTTAATACGGATTAGTGAGGATCACATGCCCCGAGGTAGGATTCGAACTCTGTATCTTCGAATGACAGGGGGATACTCTAACAATTACGATATTATAATTATATTCTATTTCTTTAATAGTTGAAATAGGATCTTTTGATTTTATCCTAAAATATGTGTAAAATAATATTTGCCATTTTATAAGGGTTAAAACTTGCGTTGGAAGTTTGTATTTATGCCCTTATAGAATGTATCGTGATTGTCTCCATATATAAATATTACATCCACTAAAATTGCAATATCATGGCAAGAATTTGAAGAATTTTTTTAATTACACTAAATTTATTTATTTACTTTTAATGACACATACGGTTTTATCTATCTATATATATATATATATATATATATATATTATCTATCTATCAATCTATCTATATATATATAATAGCAGTATGTTATTTAATTTATATCTTTATCATTTTGAACAGTCTTTTACATCAATAGATTATACATTATACAGATATGTTGATGATCTGATTTGCTTAGTATATACTGAGAATTGTGTCATTAATATAGATTTCTATCCCGATAATTTGGAATTAATTCCTAATGAAGCTACTATTAGTAAACATATTAATTTTTTGGATTTAAATCTTTTTGTTGAACCTTCTAATAGAATGGTTACTAATTTATATGATGAAAAGACACTTTTCATTTTAACATTAATAAAATCTTACCATTTAATTCTTGCAACTCATTTCGATTGTTTAGAAATATTATTCTTAATCAGCTTTTTAGAATATATAGATTTTCTGATAAAAAAGTTCATGCCTTACATATTGATAATCTAAAAATTACCAGCAATTTATATAGATATCCCTCTTATTTTGTAAATGGTACAGTTAAAAAATTTAAATTAGCTGGATTTTCATGAATTATTTTTTGGTGTTTTATATGTTAGCCTGGCATCTCCCTTCTCTTGTTTTAATTATATTTTATTTTTACACCCACTTACACACTAAACTTTCTATTATTGCCGCTCTTGATTGTATATTATCTCCTGTACATGTCTTTTCGCATTGCTGTTATTTATTTCTTACGAATGGCAACAGTATGTCTTATTTCTTTGTGAATGGCAACACTTGTCACGTCTTTCTGTGGTCCCGTGCTCACTAGGTTAGTGTATTTTTTTCAGTCAGATTCTAGGTATCCATTTATCCATTTATTTTTCTTCTTTATGTATGTAGTTCAATCAGAAATAGTTTAGACATAATATATCTATTTCTTCAGAAACATACATATTTGTGTTTGCTTCTACAAGACACTTGGGCTAGAAAACGAGTTTTGAAGAAGTGAACAAATTCTGATTTCGGCCTAGAGCCTTGTCCATGTGTATAGCGTTTGTGCATGCATTTCCTCTGTTTTTCTTTTATCGATTCCATACATTTGTTTTTTTATACTTTTCTTAGACTTGATGATTCGAAATTTGTATTTTTTTTTCCATTTGCTTGAATTTTGCTGTTTTATACTTTTATTTTGTAAGCGTGTTAGAAAGTTAGTGTTTTCGTGTTACAGCTTTTCAGTTTTCTTTCATTGGACATTCAAACATTTTTATTATATATATATAATATATATATATATATATATATATATATATATATATATATATATGTGTGTGTGTGTGTGTGTGTGTGTGTGTGTGTGGTGTGTGTGTGTGTGTGTGTGTATATATATATATATATATATATATATATTATAATGTATAAATACAGTATTGTGACGAAATTAAAAATTTGAATTCGATTCTTTGACTGACGTAAAAACAGGTTTTAAACTATACTGAACTCGAATCAAACGTTTCTGATGTAATGTCTGTATGTGTGTGTGTGTCCGTGAGACTTTGAAAACTATATCTCAAGAACGAATGGAGCCTTATGATCGAAATTTAGTACAAATATTACAATCGGTAAATACATAAAGCTTACTGATTTTAAGCGCAATCGAATGTTCAATGGTTATTGCAACGTTTTTCTTTTAATTAGAAAACGAAAAACAAACTTTAGGAGGCTGGCATGAACCGTTCTTAAGATATTGTACGTTTTTCTAATAAATTTATCAAAAATTACAAAAAATTAAAAAAAAAACAAGTATTGAATATCCTGAAGTATGTTCACTATCCATGCGACATTTTGCTACACATTTGTTAACACCATTTTCGTGGATCTAGTTAATTCCATTTACGAGAGAAGTTTCTTGAGCAATAATTTTGTATTTTTATGGCTAACAATTTGCCAGTATCCATTTATATATAAGTAAAGCTTTTCTTTACGTCTGTGTGTAACGCTTAGTGATAAATTACTTCACATGAAGACTGAATCTGCGAAATATCTCCAACTTGGCAATGCATCGCCTCAGATTGACCAAAATGTATTCAAAATTACAAAAATTATAAAAATACTCTAAATTAACAGAAATTTATAAATTTGTTATTAAATGTCAGAATATATGGACTGTACTGCTTATTGTAGATGCTGCCAATATTGATAATTGTCAATTTAGAGTGCGAGAAGCATAAGTTAATGACATTAAATTAACAAAAATGGCGCTTAATTCATGAATTAATTATTCAAATATTTTAATATATAGACAATATTTCTTATTGCGGATGCTATCAATATTGATATCTGTGATTGCGAAATATAATTTAATTGGGTACATCAAAATTAGTTTACATGGTTTCATACAAAAAAGAGCCAAATGTTCAATTAAGCGTTAAAAACATTGCATCGTTGACAGTATATATATTTCTTTTCAATGTGAAAGTAGTAAATCAATTTCATTCAATTTATACTTTTGAGATGCACTAATGTACATATGTTATAATCTCATAGTTATTTAAAATCGATATTAGAATTATGTTTTTTAAGCTTACGAAAATGACATTACGTTGCTTATACAGACCTAAATAATTATAAAATGCATTTCGAATGTGTACCATTAAATATAAAGGTCAAATTTAATTAATGAATGACGTAGTTTTACGTTTAGGATGGTGACACTTATAAGATATAGACGACATATGTAATTAATATATATAGATATAAATAAATTAATATATATAGACGGCATCTGTAACCGTTCAGTAGATTGAGGCACATATCTGCCGTGAAAGGAAAGTTATTTTCGAACTAAAATAACTAAAGACAAATTCAAATTAAAGGAAAAGTATCGTCAAAGTGAGTCGTCCCGGGATTGTAAGTACCTGCGAGCCAAATTTCTAGGCCGTACGATGCTTAAATATTCCCCTACGGCTATCACAAACAGACGAATTGACGATCAGACATAAACACTCCGGACAAAACATTACGAAATCAGCTTTTACCGTGAGCCTAAATTGTAAGAGCACATGTCTACAGCGCACCTCACATATATGAACAGAACAGAGGTGAAAATCGTATAGGAAGGATGAACGTGTTGCTAAATCTTGAGATCAGTCTGCTTCGTTCGTTCGTAAAGATGGGAATAGGCCGCAAATGAGATATCCCCGACTGGCAAACTGGCTGGGAACATGACCATAAAGTTGCAGAGATTACAGCGTTCTTAGGCACGACACCGTCTACAGTAAGTACAGTGCATAAGCAATGGCGTTTGAGCGGAACAAGTAGTTCCCGGCGATGCAATGCTGGCAGCAGGATGATACTAATCCCGAGAGCTCATCGACATGTGAGGCGCATGGCTACCGCTAATCACTTCCAAACCAGAGACCAATTGGTGGCTAAGTTAATGCTTAACCGGGTCAGTCTATTTACGAGCACACTCTGCTCCAGAAACTACATCGCATGGAATTATTCAGCCGTATACCCCGGCGAAGTCCACGGATCACAGCAGCCCCAAAATAGAAGATACCTCAATGGGCTCCAGAAAATCGGCACTGGACTGTGGGTGATTGACGACGGGCAGTATGATCAGGCAAATCACGCTTCTACTTGCATGCCAATGAAGCACGTTTCCACTTCGCCAGGAGGTCCGGAGAGGCGTATCATCCAGACTTTCTCCAGATATTAGTGCAGCTCGGGGGTGGAAGTGGAATGTTTCGGGGTGGTATTTCGGCGACTAGCGTTGGACCACTAGTGAAAGTCAACAATCGGGTGAATGCTGTGGATTATATTCCCATCTTAGATGACCATGCCATCCCTCATGTGGACATTCTGCGTGGAGAAGGTCTTGTCATCTAACCTGTCTACCAAGCCGCCAATTGTAAAGTGCATCGCGATAGATGTGTTCAGAACTGGTTCGCAGACCATGAGGTTGATCTCCCATACCTTACTTAGCCCGCCAATTTGCCTGACCTTAACCTCTTCGAGAAAATGTGGGACGCTTTGGAAATTGCTGTGAAGAGGAGTCTTGCACGTCCGCAGTCAATTACCACAATTACAGGCCAGATTGACGAACGAGTAGGCCAACAGCACTACAGATGCTATTCAGAACCATTTGGGCAGCATACCTCGTAAGATCCAAGTGGTGATCAGGGCACATGGGGATATGACGAAGTATTAAATTCAATAATACCTTATTTCGTAATATTTTGTTCGGGATGTTTATATATTCCTTTATTGTAGATGAACGTTGATAAAATTATTTTATCAAAATGAAAATAAAGATATATTATATATAGAAAAATACCGTGTAACTATTATTATTTATTTTACATTTAAGTCAAATAATTATGTTTCAAAATAATACAATTAAACTGAAAAGAAAAAAAAAACGAACGATGCGTGCATAACATTAGGAGCAAACTGCAATAATTTAAAAGCGGTACAAAAATAGCAAATAAAAATAAATGAAAATTCATCATACTGATATCTTTATTTAATCTCAAACGACGCTCTTTATCCGGCCCTATTATTTTTCTTTATAATGATAAATCGTTCTGCTAAAACATTAACGTGGGATGCAAGCATCATACTTTTGGGCTTGCAGATTCAAAGCAACAGCTTAGCTTAAATGTTTCGCTTATCTCTATTGACATAATGCGTTTGTCAGATTTAATTTTTTCCTCAGGAGAAGAATGTTAGTTTTCTTCTGCTTCAGTAATTTATGACCCACGAGATGGAAAATTGAAATCTGGAAGACAGGATTTTCCGTTTCGAATTACCGAACTGCATTTTATTGCTTTGGTTATTCCGAAGTCATTGTCAAGAAATATTTATTTTATGAGATAATTACCATTTCCTGTTTGTTCGGCAATTCCAGAAATTAATAGAATTGCCATATATTTTAAAAGCAAGGATAATTTAGTTGAATGTATAATGCTTATGAATTTCTGATTTATTGGAAAATGTTATTCTCATTCTTAAATGTTTTTCGGTTCAATACTGTACCATTAAATTTCGAACTCGCGAAACTTCTTGAAAGGAGTGACAGAGGAGCAAACTAATGCGGAAGACAGTCGGACAGTAAAACATCGCGAAAGCAATGAACTACATTATCACATTTATTTCCAGCACAATGGATTGAACACAAATTTACTCACCCGGGCTTCACCTCGAGCTTCAGAGGTAGGACAAAAAAGAAGCCGATATGTCATCAGTGCTTAAGGTTACTCATTGGCGACCCAGTGAGGTGACCAACGAAAGGTTAGGGGATAAGGTGTGATATTATCCCCCCCAACATGAGCAACAAGAATATTTATCGTTTTCGCAGTTGGTGAACACCTCTGGAGATGTGTACCTGGAGATATCATCCCTTGTCCAAAACAAAGACTTTCAATATAAATATATACAAAATCGCCTACTCAGTGGCGAAAGAGTTGCAGTTTTGCAAATGCTACGATATAGGATGATTTAAAATGTTTATGTAATGGTTGTATATGTAGCGTTTCATATATTAACATGTAAATAACATTATTCATTATTTTGGGGGGATAGCATACATATTTAGTAGATTTGTCATGAGATTGTAGAGTTTAAGAAATTTTGAATGCAATGATCAATCCAGGTTGTTGTGGTGAAACAGCGGACAAAGTGTCAGAATGATGCAGTTAGGCAGATAGTAAGCAGGTGTGGTTGTCAGTTGCGACAAGTAAACAGTGAACATGCAGATGTTTTGAATTAGCAGGTGGTGTTGAAGGATGGGTGTAATACATGTGATAGTTTGGAGTATGTGTAGTTTGTAAAATGCTTGTGGCAGGTAGGCAGAAAGTGGACAAAATATCAGTTGAAGGAGCTGTCGTGCAGTGCAGTCAAAAGTGATGGAGTAGCATTTTAAGTTATAAGCTGATGGCAGTGCTAGAGGAAGTTTGGAATAGGTACATATTAGTGACAGGTACATATTGTTAATGACAGTTGGCAGATTAGGCAGAAGCTCTGAATAGATATTGTTACGTTTTGAATTAGCAGGTGGTGTTGAAGGATGGGTGTAATACAGGTGATAGTTTGGAGTATGTGTAGTTGGTAAAATGCTTGTGGCAGGTAGGCAGAAAGTAGACAAAAGTAGTGATCAGTTGAAGCAGCTGTCGTGCAGTGCAGTCAAAAGTGATGGAGTTGCATTTTAAGTTATAAGCTGATGGCAGTGCTAGAGGAAGTTTGGAATAGGTACATATTATGGTTTAATGACAGTTGGCAGATTAGGCAGAAGCTCTGAATAGATATTGTTTCTATTGACAACATTAATGTGGGATATTTTCCTAATAACTTTTCGTTTATTCTTTTATGAAATATATAAATAGTATTAGCATTTTAGGCAATACGATTGTGTGTTTAGAAAATACACGATGTCGAATAATGACTTATTTTTTCATTCGTGGTAAAAAATAAAACTCCTTCAATTTAACATTATAAAACATATAATTTGTCGTTAAACACATTCGCAATTCATTAATAAGTTTAGGCCGTAGATTATATTCTCTAAAAATGGTACATTTGTTGTTTACAAATCTTGCCTAAAACTCTTCATAAAAATTAAAATATATTTCTAAATATGCTTTGTTTTATTTCAAATTTAAACTAAGTCATTATATCTCACCAGAACAAACTGATCGACGCCTTCATAACACCAGAAGCATATTGTAACCATTCAAAAGAGGTTTAAAAAGAACAAATATAGATATATGGAACTTCATCATTCTGATATCTCTACTTAATCTCGGATGGTGTTCTTTATCCATCCCTTGTCTTTTTCGGGATAATGATAAATCGTTCCTGAAAACATTAACGCGGACTGAAAGCACCATACTTTTTGGCTGGCAATTTCAACGCAACAGCTTATCTTGAATGTTGCGCTTATCTCTATTGACATAACGTGTTTGTCAGATTTATTTTTTTTTCCTTCCAGAGAAGAATGTTCGTTTTCTTCTGCTTCGGTAATTTATGGGTTACGAGTTGGAAAATTGAAAACTAGAAAACGGTATTTCCGTTCTGAATTACCGTGCTGTCTTCTGCTGCTTCTGGAACTCTGAAGTTATTGTCAGGAAAAATGTATTTTCAGGAAAAATGTATTTTCAGTTATCATTGATAATACCCTTTTGTTTGGGGAATTCTGGAAATTAATGGAATAGTTTTAAGCATATTTTTAAAACGAAACATAACGAAGATAGTTTTGTTTATATTGTTTGTCTTTATCAGACAGATTACTATACTTTCCTATCATATTTGATGCTTTTACTCTATAAATCAAATCTAAATAATGAAATCTAAGTAACATCAATATTGGAATTGTTTGACGAAAATGTTTTGCAGAATTAGATCCACAGCTTTCTCTAAATCTTTCTCAGCGTTGTATTAAAATTAACATCCATTAAAAAATCTGGCGTGCAGAGCACATCTATATACAATACAATTAAGTTACTTCTTCCAGAGTGTAATGTATAAGTTACTTCCTACAGAGTAACTTATGCATTAAAATGTTTCAATTATAAATTTAAAATGTGCATTTACTAATTGTTGCTCGTAAAAGTACAAACTATTACACATATATATTCTCCCGGCAGTCAAAATTGCTACACTATGTCTTCGGACGAGTCGGACGGCCTGGGTTTTCGACATGTTTCTTCTCAGTAGCGTTAGCCCAGTGGTTATCGCGCGGGAATTGCACTCGGTAAGCCGTAGTTCGATTCCCTCCGCTGCCAAAACAGCCACCGTTTTCACACGGAGTACGATTATGTTAAACGTGTGGGTCCCTATGTCGTTCCGAGAGGTTGGTGGTAGGGGAAGGAGGGTACGGTCCCAGTGGATGCCTCTCCTACTAAGCCTCATTCTAAATTGGATGGCTCTTACTTGCCACGCAAATACTTACTTTACACCTTTCTGGTAGGTCGGACGGTCTGGGTCTCAATAACAACACATATCTTCTCTCGGAAATGGAATAAACTAAATCCATGGAATTATTTTCATGCATAATATTGCATGAGAAGAGAGCATATTTCACAATTGTTATTATTTTTATAATGCTATGCAATATTCTTGATAATTTTGTCTTAAAAATGTGCAATATCTTAAGAACGGTTCCTGCTGGTATTCAAAAGTGCATGTCATTCTTTTTTTAATGAAAAATTACATAAGAAGCTAAAGAATTTTTTTCAAGATTTTATTTGAAAATGTGGGAGGATCATCCGAATATCGGATTACATTTAAAATTAATATATATATATATATATAGGTGTGTGTGTGTGTGTGTGTATGTGCATGTGTGTGTATGTTTTTTGTAGAGGCATGAAAATTTATCATTGATATATACATATATTACTGTGTGCTCTTTTTACGATACCACATATTGTATTTCATATATTATTGTATTGCATTGATGATTTGTTCTTTCAGCATATGATGGAAGTACAGTAGTATTTGGGCGAAGATTCCAGCAAAGCTGATTCACTTCCTTGTTACGCTTATATCAAAAGATAAAATGAACCTGTCGATGTTTCTTTCTTTTCTGAAACACGATAATGATTGGTTCACCTATTTGGTAATTTATGGGCCACAAGAGTGAAAATTGAAATGGTGAAAGCATATTTTTTTTTGTTTCAGAGCGTCCAACCTGTTTGCTATTGCTTTGGTGATTCTGAAATAATTGTCAAGGAATATTGATTTGCAGTGATAATTGATGCTTGTTATTTTTCTTGGAAATTTCATAATAAGTGGAATTGTTTTAAAGTATATTTAAAGGTATTATTCATGAGAGTATCAGACCAGGTAATGCTTACCTTTACACAAATGACGTTAAAAATTTGTATTAATGTAACTTTTTGTTTTATTATACAAAATAAACTAATACTATTAGTACTATAATGTATTAAATATATATATATATATATATATATATATATATACTATGCTATACTATACTAATTATATGCATATACATATATATGTACTATAAACAATGAATATAAGCTTAATATAAACTATGAAATACCAATTCCTGACCTTTTTTTGGTAGCGAATAACTATACAAATTTGACAATATCTGCAAAATGTAACATAATTTCACACATTCTATTCATAAACATATTATATTAACATCGAAATAAAGATAACTTGAAATATGTTTTAAAAATAACGTGTTTTATGTATTAAAAATTAATAAATAATAAATGGTTAATACTATAAACTAAATATTATAAGTCTTACTGAATAAAATATTACAAATATGGAAGTTTTGCTGAAAAAATTATTTGCCGACTATAAGGCTCTCACGCTGAAAATTTGGTAAGAAACCAACTAACAAAACAAATCTAACTAAAATAAGAGATATAAGATTAATATTAAAGGAATGACAGTTCACTTAATTAAAACTTTTTTAAGGACTATTTTGGAACGTTTAATGAAAGTTCTCTTGTCAAGTACAATGTAAATTTGTTAATACTTCGTTGCCACATAGTATGAAATTTCAATCTCGTATAAGTAAATGATAAGAAAATCTGATGTGGGCAACACATGACTTTCCTTATATAATACAATGAATTTACTACTTTCACAGTAAAAAAAATGTTATTCTTATAATAGATACTTATATTCTTTCCAAGATATTGTATTTTCTTCAATTAGTCGTCATTGTCATTGATTTAGCGTCATTTTTATCCAATTAGCGAGATTTTTGTTAATTTGGCAACAAATAAAAATGTCGCCAAGTTGGCGACATTCCGCCAAATTCGTCACCAAAATCTCGCCAAGCGTTATGGACGGAGAAATAAGTTATTATTACAGAAGATAAATGACTATTGGCGGTCAAATACAAAAGTATTACTCAAAGTATCTATTTTCCTGAATGGAACGAGCTAGTTCCACGGGAATGATGTCACCAAATTTATCTCATGGTATTAAATATGAAAAGTGAACATATTTCTCAATAGGAATTTTCTTTTTGATTTTATATGACTTTTTGATAATTTTTTTTAAAAATGTGCAATATCTCGAGAACGGTTCATGTTAGCGTTCTAAAATTAATGTTAATCGTTTTCTAATGAAAAATTACATAAGAAATGTCTATTTGCATAACTTTTTTTGCGGTTTTAATTTTTTGACGAGTTTTTCAAAATTTCACTCGAAAATTTAGGGGATTCTGAACATTTGATTGCTTATAAAAACAATAGGCTTCCAGTGATTACGGATTGTGATTTTGTGCAAAATGTCGTACGAATAAGTCCATTCGTTCGTCAGTTAGTACACACACACACACACACACACACACACACACACAGACACCCCTTCAAAAATGGATTTGTGATCAGAGATGCTTAAAACGTGCTCTCCCATCGAATACTCATTCGAATTTTTGACCCCGTCACAATACTTTCCTTATATTTTATGTATATAAGGAAAGTAAAAATGGTGGATAATAGAATCTTGAAATTTTAATTTTTGTTTGTACTTTTCTATTATAATCGCCCCTACCCCCACCCCACCCACCACCACCGAAAAAATTTCCAGTGCTATGTTCTTACCTTTGGCGTAAAATATATTTAATTGATTTAAAACATCGAATTTTCAATGAAAGATAGGAATAGATTACTTAAAATTTAGTCATGCGAGAATGAATCTCTCAGACACAAGCCGCACTACTTCATTAAAAAGTCAATTTACACTTAAGTTCTTGATTTTGCCGCAAACACCTGTTCTCATTATGTTGAAATTTAGAACTAGTTAAGATAACGGCAGTTGTTTATAAAAATACAACATTTTTCTGCTGTAAATGTACAACCTTGTTTTAATTTCTTAATATTCGAAGATTAGACTATTGCTAGTATATATGTATAAATTTCACTCACTTAATATTTCACACATATTTCTAAATTCTAATCTTGGGAGATTCTATTTGAATCAAATTTAAAGAGCATACTTTCAAAAATAGCAAAATCATTTCTAAACTTACATCTTTTAAAAATTTAGAAAGAAGTTTAAAAAGCGGCTTTTGACTTTAAAAAACCGCTTATCTTAAGCAGCTGTCTATACTAATTCGTCTAGAGAAGCAGATAGATCGCATGGGACAGATAAGAAAAACTGATTTAGGCCGTTAGAATTAAGTTATATTTTCAACAATATTACCACATAGTTAATGCACGTAGTGTACGGTTGTTCATCGTAAACTAGCGTGCTGCATAGGGATCTATGAATCGTAACTTTCCAAGTTTAATGAAGCCGTATTGAGCATTCCCTTCAATAAGCTTAAAGAATTGGCGCGAACTTGAATTAGTTGAAATCCATCATTATGTGCAGGACTTCACAGACTGACATATCCAGTTTAAAAATCATTGCTTAATGTAATTATTATAGCCGTTGCACGATCTTCATGATTCATGTAAAAGATACCGTCTTTAAGCACTTGTTTCAAATGCTGTGATCATATTGTAATTACCCAGATTAAGGGAGGGGCATACTTTTTGGTTTAGAGCATCTGTGTCCCAGCCGCGAAAATGTTTACCCCCCCCCCAACAAACAATGAATTGCGAGCCACCCGAATCAAACACGTTACGAGCGCCCACTCAGGGAATACCAAGAGGACAGCCCAGTGGTTAGCGTGCGGGAATTGCACTCGGACGGCGCGGGTTCGATTCTGATCGCTGCCAAAACAGCTGCCGCATTCACACGGAGTACAATCACGTTAAACATGTGGGCCAGTAAGTCCTTTCTAGAGGTTGGCGGTAAGGGACGGAAGGTACTGTCCCTGTGGATGCCTTCCCCATTGGGTTCGGGTGTAAATTGGGTGGCATTTCCCGGCCATCCAAATAGATGCCTTATACCTTTCTGGTAGGTCGGACGGTCTGAGATTATGCCTAACCAAACACCGGAGGGGAATGCCGTGGAGACGCCAAGGCTCCCCCAACAGAACCGAGGCTCTGTCTGCAGGGGGCCAAGCAAGCAACCCCACCACCACAACACCCATAGATTTTTATTCAAATCAACTCATAAAACATGTTATATTGTCAACATGGCGTCAAAAATAACAGCCTTTAGCATAATATTAGCGAATAATACTATTATCAAGTAATACAATTAGCTTAAAGTACACTTAAATTAAGAATTATAAACATTTTGTCAATCATGATTTTAAAATTATAGTAAATTTCTATCAAATGCCATATATCTTCACTACCAATACCAAAAATAATCAATACCTGGAGAAAAGAATTTGGAGGGTCAAGAAATTGATATTAAAGAAAAGTTAAATTTTATGTAAGAGTCTTGGCTTGTTGCCATTAACCGGAAGAATAAACAAATCAGTAGGTGAAACCACACACCCTCAAAAGCAAGAAAAAGACTCAATAAGGATTACCAAGATAAAACCTCTAAACAGTTCAGAAGTTATTAACCAGTTCAAAAACCTTAACACATTACAATATACATCATCAATATGTCTAGTTCCAGATTATTAGATAACAAATCCGGATATAAAGTTCTGCGAAGATTTATTCACCTTTGTGGCAGCTATCGTATACACAAGATATCCACAATCGACATACAGAGTGACATCACCCTAAAAATAGTCAAAACGTGTTAAGGAGGACCTAAAACAGGGCATCAAAATCCCGAAATTAAATTTCATCGTGATAACAATAATTTCTCTGTACTATATTCAATAGTATGGGAAAGGGGGAAAGCGGGTTTAGAAATTTAAAATATAATTTAAAAATACACGTTATGCCAATGTCAACAAGGAAACATTAATATAATATACTAGGTTTCTACTTAACTAAGCAATATTACTAAATAAAGACTCCGTCAAGTTTAGCAAACCAGGATGAAGATACAGTTTAAAAGTGCTTAATCAGATTGTAGATCAGAGATGACAACAAAACATCAAAAACATCAAGAACAAATCAAGTAAATCACAAATTTGAAGACCAATTACAATCATATTTTAAGAGCAATTGTGAATCCCCATGAAGTCCATCTTCTGAGAAATTGACCATCGAGGTGTGTGTGGTGTTCAACTTCACAGTATACGTCACGATCAGTTGCTTCGATCGGAGTCAGTCGGGTAGGTTGGTTAATTGGGTTTTGTGGCACGCGATCCAAAAAGGATATGATGAGTCAAACACATTAGAATCAGTCGAGAACTTTGTGTGGTCAATGGAATTTCACGTACATCTTACCGATTTCTGATAAAAAGCAGAGGTGCAAACTTATCCTCTGTAAATTCAAGTACCAAAATGCTAATAATATTAAAAGACAAAAAAAATTACATACAATAGACGAGGCGTTTTCTGGCATCTATTTATTCAAGTACAGAAAACTCGCAAATAGCATCAGAAAAATGACAACGTCACTGAAACAACTCGTTAAACAAGGAATACACTAGCAGGGATAAGCGTCGGAATCTAGTAAAATGTTCTTCTTTAATTCGTATGAGCATAAAAAAATTACGAATTTCAGTCAATAGGAGTAATAATAAAATTTCCACACAAATTGAAGTGTTCTCCAATTCTAAAAAAAAATTAAAATATAAATTTCAACCAGCTAAGCTTAAAGTTCAAACTTCAACGGGTCTAGTGAATCATCAGAAGCCTGGAAACGGCACAATACAGATATTGGTTCCAAAAACTTGTTTTTAACGGGTTCCGACTCAAATTTCCCCGAATAAACGTTTTAAAATCTGAAGTGGGCAGCACATGACTTTCCTTATATAATGCAATGAATTTACTACTTTTACAGTAAAAAAAATAAATTATTTTTATAGTAGATATTTATATTCTTCATACGATATTGAATTTTCGTCAATAAGTCGTCATTTTCATTGATTTAGCGTCATTTTTATCCATTTGGCGAGTTTTTCGTTAATTTAGCAACATTTAAAAAAGTCGCCAAGATGGCGACATTCCACCAAATTCGTCGCTAAAATCTCGCCAAGCGTTATGTATGGAGAAATAAGTTATTCTTATAACAGATAAATGACTATTGACGTTCAAATACAAAAGTATTACTCAAAGTATCTTTTTTCATGAATGGCACGAGCTAGAGCGATGAGAATGATGTCACCAAATTTACCGCGTGGTATTAACGTATGAAAAGTGAACATGTTTCTCAATCGGGAATATTCTTTTTCTGTTTTATATGACTTTTTGATATTTTTTTTAAATGTGCAATATCTCGAGAACGGTTCATGTTAGCGTTCTAACATTTATGTCAATAGTTTTCTAATGACAAATTACGTAAGAAATGTCTATTTGCATAACTTTATCAGATGTTTTGATATTTTGACGATTTTTTTAAAAAATTCACTTGAAAATTAATTAGGGGTTCGGAACATTCGATTGCGTATAAAAACAATAGGGTTCCAGTGTTTACGGATTGTAATTTTTTACCAAATTTCGTTCGAATCGGTCCATTCGTTCGTCAGTTATCGTCTCCATAGACTCACTGACACACACACAGACATCATTTCAAAAATGTTCGATCCGTGATCAATGGTGCTTGAAACGTGCTGTCAAGTCGAAAGCTCGAATTCGAATCTTCAACCCTGTCACAACAATTTCCTTATACATTATGTATATAAGAAAAGTAATAAACAATAATTAGCACATATCAATCAATCAAAGTTAATAAAAGACTTAAAACTAGTTTTAAACTCCATCATCACCCTTACAGATCTCTAATGTAAATCACTAAAAAGCATGTCCAAGTCAATTTTAATACATGAAAAGTTCAATTCCCTAGTACACATAAAATCTTAACTAATTCCCATCATATAATTTCTATTTGGGTTAAAAAGTGAAATGCAATCTTACAGGGTGAGATGTCAAACTGATGGTTTCATAGCCCAATCAGAAGACAACGGTCCGATAGAAATACTGATCACAAAATCTATTTTTAAAAGTTCCGACACGAAAATATTCCCAAAAAATCTGATGTGGGCAACACATGACTTTCCTTATATAATGCAATGAATTTACTACTTTTACAGTTAAAAAATGTTATTCTTATAGTAGATACTTTCCAAGATATTGAATTTTCTTCAATTAGATGTCATTTTGATTGATTTGGCGTCATTTTTATCAATTTGGCTTGACTTTCGTTAATTTGGCAACAATTAAAAAAGTCGTTGCCAAATTCGTCGCCAAAATTTCGCCAAGCGTTATGGACGAAGAAATATGTTATTCTTACAGCAGATAAATAACTATTGGCGTTCAAATACAAAAGCATTACTCAAAGTATATTTTTTCATGAATGGAACGAGCTAGATCCACGAGAATGATGTCACCCAATTTATCGCATTGAGTTACACATGAAAAGTGAACATGCTTCTCAATAGGAAATATTTTTTTATTTTATATGACTTTTTAATATTTTTTTTGAAAAATGTGCAATATCTAGAGAACGGTTCATGTTAGCGTTTTAAAATTTATGTCAATCGTTTTCCAATGAAAAATTACATCAGAAATGTCTATTTGCGTAACTTTATTAGCGGTTTTGATTTTTTGAAAATTTCACTCAAAAATTTAAGGGGGTTCTGAACATTCGATTGCGTATAAAAACAATAGGCTTCCAGTACATACGGATTGTGATTTTTGTACCAAATTTCGTTCGAATCGGCCCATTCGTTCGTCAGTTATCCGTCTCCACAGACTCACTGACACACACACACACACACACACACACACACACACAAACTTTCACATACACACACAGACATCACTTCAAAAATGTTTGATTCGCGATCAGAGATGCTTGAAACGTGCTTTCCCGTCGAGAACTCGAATTCGAATTTTCGACCCCGTCACAATACTTTCCTTATACATTATGTATATAAGGAAAGTAATAAGCTTTATATATATAATAATTGATCTATATCAATCACTAAGCATTAATAAAATTACTTAAAATCGGTTTAAAACTTCATTAACTTCACTTAAGGTTTATAATAAAAATCACGAAATACATAAATTCATGCCAATTATAATACTTAAAAAAGTTCAGTACATGAGTATACACATAATCTCTAATTAAAGTCAGTCGTATAAGTTCCAGTTAATTATAAAATGAGATATACATAAACTATCAACACTTAATCTACACGGTTTTAGTAAAATGCACTAAAATGTAGAAAAATAATTTTCAGATATCACAGCATTTTTTGCTTTATGCGACTACAAATAAAGGAGACTATAAATTATTCCCAAATAAGCCTTATATATATAATAATTGATCTATATCAATCACTAAGCATTAATAAAATTTCTTAAAATCGGTTTAAAACTTCATTAATTTCACTTAAGGTTTATAATAGAAAATCACGAAATATATAAATTCATGTCAATTATAATACTTAATAAGTTCAGTACATGAGTATACACATAATCTCTAATTAAAGTCAGTCGTATCAGTTCCAGTCAATTATAAAATGAGATAAATATAAACTATCAACACTTAATCTACATGGTTTTAGTAAAATGAACTAAAAAGCAAAAAATAATGTTTAGATATCACAGTATTCTTGGCCATATGCGACTACAAATAAATGCGCCCCTAAATTGTATTTGGATATAAAAATTATTGTAAGGAACAATTTGATTTCAAAACTGTCAAAGACATATTCAATTCTATATGTTGTCATTATATATTTCATTTCTATATTACTCTTCTATTGTTCCATAAAATTATGTTAATATATAAGTAATACAATTATTTTATGAGCACCTTACGATTACATTTTAGTCGTAAATGACAAAGAATGTTTTGATAGCTAATTTTTAATTAATTAAACTAAAGCCGTGTAACTCAAACAATTTTTTTTATATATTTTCTTTTATAATTTAGTTTATTTGCGATTTTATAATTCATTTTCACCAGATATAAACTGAAACACGTTTATGATAAATTCATAGAAGTACTTTATATATAATGACAGCAAGTAATAACTCGCCATGAGCAGTGTCACATGCTAAAAATTCCCCCACTCTCTCCGCTATATATATATATATATATATATATATATATATATATATATATTTAGTATACAGTCTGAATAATAGATTCATTTTTAACAATCTAACAACAATAGTATACATGTGTCGGGGGCAAATCAAATTTGATGAAATATTGTACTGTTATTGCAAATACGTATGTGTGAAAGCCCCAGGCCATCCGGCTCGTCCAGAGGACTTAGAGCAACTATTTGGACGACCGGGAAATAAAATACCGGGAAATACGTATGTGTGTGAAAATTTAAGAAAGTCATTCGAAAGCAGTGGGTCAGAAATTGATTTAAAGATTTGACTCAAACAGAAATATCAACTTTAAATAAAACTATATAAAAAGCCCAGAAACACAGTAAACCAGGAACGGCATCTTAGGATCCAATCAGCTTACAGTATACATACTGTGAAGTTTAAACCGACATTTTTCATAATCCATAGCATAAAACGAGTAAATGTGCTTTACAGTACCTCTATATATGTAATATATTCCTCCCCAGTGAAAAAGTCCTTCAGGTTTGAGATTTTACATACGAAAAACGTAAATATCAATGGCGTCTTAATCAGCTTGCGCATCTTGAAGTTAAATCTAACGCATTTCAATACTCAAAGCAAAAATTGAGTAAAAAATACACTCCAGTACCTCTAGGCAAGAAATAAAACCCCTCTCAAGAGTTTATTCTTTCTAATTCGACAGAAATTTTGCACATCGAAATTGTAAATATTAATGGCGGATTCCAAGATGTAGATGCGCAGATCGCAAAATCAGCCCAACAGACACATTATACAAAAAGATTAAAAACAATATATCTTAATAACTGTAAGGTATTGAGAAGCAAAACTACTCTCAAAAGCTCCAGAACATATTAAATGACACGAATGTAATATTTCCGTTATGCTAACAGCTTTTTTTTCACAGTGATGTAAGATTTACGTCACACTGCGACTTTGGGACGTCACAGGACGTCGCAGTACGTCCCGGCAATGTTATATAGAGGTCACAGCGAAATCATTTTAGTCATTTTCATGATCGTTTGTGACGTCGCATATTAACTTGTTTGTGACGTCACATTGTAATTGCCATTGTAATGCCGTCACATTATTACGTGTTAATTAAATTGTGGAAACGTCACAGAATATAGTCACAATGGAGTTACAAAGTTACAAATACGTAACGTCGCATGGAAGTCACAAATATGATGTCACATTGTGACCCAGGTGTCACATGACTACAACGTCACTGTCACACATGTGACGATCTTTGCTGTCAGGGTAATTATATCAATATTTTAACACTATTCTAGTGCTGTCAAAGTACATACGGATAGAGACCAACCGCCATGTTTCGATAGGGGTTGAGGGGAGCTGCATTAAGACTCGCATTTAGATGTGTTTTCTGTTAAATAATGTATTAGATTTACGACTACCTCAATATCAATACTGTCACGTTAAATTTGAAAAACAATGGTGTTATAATATTTTCTTGTTAATAAGCTCATCGTTTTTAATTTTTTCCTGGTGATTTTGCTAGTTCCGCGGTAGCTTTTATTTTTTAGGAAGTTTGAATCAGGACATGAGTTGTTTTCTTCACACACAGTTCGCTTTCGCATGTACTTCACTTTCACCTGCAGTAATTAGGAGGTGTGGATATCTCACTGGTTAAGGCATTGGAATTTGCACAATGGGGATCCGAATTCGATTCCCGGCTCTGACCAAACTATTCCTATATATACGCGGAGTAAGGTCATGTTCAATATGTGGGTCTGAAAGTCTTTCCGATAGGTTGGAGGCAGGGAAAAGACTGTGCAGTCCCCCTGAATGTCGCCTGCATTGGATATTGGTCTAAATTATGGGGCACTGTCCCGGCCATCCAAACAGATCCCCTAAACATTCGGGTAGGTTGAACTGCCAGAGTCGAAAAAAAGAAAGAAACATTAATTAAAACCTTTCGGGACGGCGGCATTCCGAAACTACCGTGGCCCAAAGGACGAAGCGCTTCGTTTCCGAAATGTGCGTAAAAGACGGCTATTTTTTGCGCTAAGCCTAACTCTCGAAAAAATGTCACTAAAAATCACCCCTTCAACACAGCATTCTACTTTTTTCAGGAAGAAAGGAAATACTTATTTTCTATTTGATGTATATTTTTTATACCAATTTTCTTTTATCAAAATATTAAAAATTTTAGTGTATATATGTTTTAGGTACAGATGGATAATTCTTTGGCATGTCCTTCCGATTTTTTAAAACTGTACCACATACATGTGTATTCTTAGACAACAAATACTTTGCAAGTACAGGAGAGGTAAAAAATTTATCCAAATACAAAGTATATCCTTTTCCTAAAAGTTCACTTAGAAATGTTTTCACAACGCGTTCTCCATACCCACTATCAGAGCTTGATAATCCCGTGTCCTTTCCAGTATACACAAGGAAATTCCATTTATAGCCTCATTCCGATTCTGACGATTTATATATTTTTATTCCATATCTGGACCTTTTCGATGGGATATATTAACGAAATCCCAGCCTTCCTTTCCATGAGAACATAAATAACCTAATCATTTCATTACCTCACATTCCTTTACCCCCCTTCCCCCACCCACTCAAAAAAAATACTCTCTTATATTCCTCTAATTCAACAACGAAATCAATAAAAGACAGAATCAGAACGAGACCCGGAACTCAATTATAAAATTGTTTATGCTGCGAGGAGTGAGCTGTCTGCTTACGCTACAGAACCATGTTTCATCCCTCCAAATGGAGAAATAATTCATTGGATTCTCCTTGTGCCAAGGTCAAACATCTACAAAATACATTTAAGTTGCTTCCACGGGCATTTAACGCCATCTAGGAGACAAATACATTCAAATTAAAACGTTCCACGTAGAAACACCAATACGTGCCAGTCGTCCTTTAGGGTAAAATTTCCTCCGGCCCGAGGGCGTGCCGTTCGTCCTTGAATGCAAGTTCGCAGCTGGCGCGTGGGCGTGCCGATCGTCGCGAAAGGGTTAAGCGAACACTTCGTGTGTCTCTGTACTCGGTTAAACAATCCGGTTACCAGCATCTTGTCTATCATGATTACTTCAGTCGCCCGCAAACGCGAAGGGTGACACTAAGAAGATGAGATCTTGCTCTGAAGATTAGTAGCAGTCACCAGATGATCGCAAAATGCCTGAAACTGTAGTAATTGCTCCTCTGTCGGGTCGTTAAATGTCTTTCTACCGGGTACATCTCTAAGCTATAGTAAATAGTGCATATGAGGGTTTCCACGATGCTGGTACTGGTATCTAAACCAGTGAGCTCATAAACCACCTGTATTAGTTTCACAAGCCCAGTCAAACCTTTGAGCCCCATATATACAGCTCGATAACTTTAGCTAACTGTTCGAACACGTTTAGCGAGCTATTTACACCCGACTGCTACGCAGGCGGAATTCCGTCGGGCTCCACCCTTCGTTCGCTGGCCTCTTCAACCCCAGTTCCTACTTCGCGAGTCTTTCACCCGGACCACAAAATTTTAATATTAATAAGATCAATAAAGTATATCATTGACAAAATTCCTGGAAGTGCACTAACTAGCGTTATAGTTTCCCATGTTTTGACGTAGATGTGATGTTTTAGTTATAAACCAATCAAAGATAAGTTGTAAATTGGCTCGAACATTTAAATATTTGCTAATACTAAGAATACAAAATATAATTAAACATTTAATACATTTTTTAAGTCCACGTTGCACATCTACGGGCTCATACATATTTATATATAAAATTTTCGAGCTGTAAATTTAGCCTTTTGTTCGTAATGCAATGACAAATATTCATATTACGTTTTTACTTTCCTTATATACATAGTATAATGCATAAGGGAAGTATTGTGACGGTGTTAAACATTCGAATCAGAGTTTTCGAGGGAAGAGCACGTTTCAAGTATGCCTCATCACGAATCGACCATTTTGAGGTGTGTGTGTCAGTCAGTCTGTGGAGACGATATTTCACGAACGAATGCAACTATTCGAATGAAATTTGGTACAAAAATTTCAATCCGTGAATACTGGGAGCCTATTGATTTTTAATGCAATCAAATGATGAGAACTCCCATCAATTTTCAAGTGAAATTTTGAAAAAATCGTCCAAAAATCAAAACCTGTAATAAAGTTACGCACAATGTAATTTTTCCTTAGAAAACAATTGACATAAACTTTAGAACGCTAGCGTGAACCGTTCTCGAGCTATTACACATTTTTCAAATACATTTATCAAAAAATCACATAAATTTAAAAATAATATTAACTATTGTGAAATATGTTTACTTTTCATATGTAATATCATGCGATAAATTTGATGACATCATTCTCGCGGATGTAGTTCGTTCCATTCACGAGAAAAGATACTTTGGGTAATAATTTTGTAGTGGAACGCCAATAGTCATTTATCTGCCACACGCATAACTTATTTTTTCGTCCATAACACTTGGCGAGATTTTGGCAACGAATTTGGCGTAATGTCGCCAACTTGGCGACTTTTTAAATGTTGCCAAATTAACGTGAATGGCGCTAAATTGATAAAAATGACGACTAATTGACGAAAATTCAATGTCTTGGAAAGAATATAAGTATCTACGATAAGAAAAATTTGTTTTTTCGTTCGTAATGTTTGGCAAAATTTTGGTGACGAATATGTTGGAATATATCCAACTTGCTGATTTTTAAAACTAGCCAAATTGACGAAAATGTCACCCAATTGATAGAAATTCACCAAATTGATGAAAACGACGCTAAATCAATGACATGACGTCTAATTGATGAAAGTTCAATATCTTGGAAAGAACGTAAGAGTAGACTATAAAATAAACCATTTCTCCGTCCGTAACGTTTGGCGAGAAAGTTAGCGGGACGTTTCCAACTTGGGGGCTATTTCAAATATTGCCAAAGTGACAAAAATGTCGACAAATTGATAAAAATGACACCAAAATGTAATGACATCAAATGACAAGTAATGTTTCGCAAATTCTGATTTCCGTTATTTGACATACCTTCTAGTATATAACAAATGCACTTCTCTCCGTTAATTTATAATACTTGGTGATGCATTTTGGCTAACTTAGCGATTAATCTAGTTAAATATCGCTAACTTGGCGATATTTTGCCTCAGATTGACGATAATACAGTTAAAATTGCAAAAACGAAGCTAAAATAATGCAAATGACGAATAATTGATGAATTAGTTATTAAAATATTTTAATATATGGACCATATCGTTTATGGAGGATGCTATCAATATTGATAATTGTCTATTTAGAGTTGCGTGAAATATAAGTTGATTGGGTACTTTGAAAAAGTTTTATATGTTGTCATCTAGAAAATCTCCAACTGTACAATTCAACGATAAAAACACACTACCGTGAATCTTATAGATTATTTTTTAATTGTGCAAGGCGTGAATTTTATTGCATTATATAAGAAAAGTCATGTGCTGCCCACATCGGATTTTTTTTGTAATATAGAGTTATAACAATGATAATCTACAACAAAAAATTCTATGAGCAATAATAATTACATATTATATATAGTTGTTTATAACAACAATTATTTTTACAAAAGAACGTTGTGGAAAGCTCAGTTTATAAAACTGAACAATAAAGTATATCATTGTCTACATTGTCTCAGTGTACTAACTAAACTTGCAGCCAAGTCTTTAATTAAGTATCTATTAATAGTGTTGATAATGTTAATATTTCAATGCTTCTATAACTCAGACTTTTGTCATCTTTGTGACGTTTCTGCTAGCAATCAATCCCAGAGAAGCTGAAAATTGGCAAAACCACTAAATGTATTTCCCACACAAAAAATGTGATGTCAATTGCATTAAAAATAAAACTGCTAAACTTAATTAAAATATAAAAAAAATATCTGTTTTATAAAAATTCGATTATGTAAATACAAGCCTGCAAAAATTTGTGGTTTTGCAATTACAAGTCTATCAAGGACTTGTTGTTCAAATATTCTTCTTTGACTTTAAATATATCTTAAAATAAATCGGAATTGAAAAATCGGTTTTCTTCAGCGTATCCACCTAATTTGTCTC
The DNA here is from genome assembly GCA_951213105.1 of Amaurobius ferox. Taxonomy (NCBI): domain Eukaryota; kingdom Metazoa; phylum Arthropoda; class Arachnida; order Araneae; family Amaurobiidae; genus Amaurobius; species Amaurobius ferox. The sequence goes on from OX578134.1 coordinate 141,981,961, forward strand.
TTAATGTACCAAATTGTTCTATGTTATATTTTTTGCTAGACAGCATTCTATACTGTCTTGCAAATATGCAAGACGCAATTCTATATATCCTATATGCAAGACAATATTATATATTCTATATGCAATACACTATTCAATAATCTACATGCAAGACAGAGATACGTGAAATTTGACAAACACAGGAAGCGAAGTCAGCTACTATTTTTGAACCTTGAGAGACACTCAATTTTATCGTGAAATAAAACCAGCGTACTATAACTGAATTATATCATTTATCCTGAATTACAAACATATTATTAACATATTAAAATTATTTATATACCTGCTATTAAAAGTGTGGAATTATGAATCCATTTTGCAAAAACCCTTTTTGAATGTATTTGCTGTATTAATATTATAGATTAGTTTTAAAACATTCAAACTTTATATTTTCTTATAAATGGCACTGACTAACTATACATCGATACGGGACACAATGATAAAAAATTCCAAAATCGGCAAGATTTAGTATATTTTGCCGTGATAGTTAGATGATTTTTTCTTTGTACGAGGGGTTCTTATTCACCATTACTGCCTAGGATTCATATTCGCGTGACAAATGAATATGCAGAAACGTTTCCACACACAGGTGATTTAAAATTAGCAACTGAATATAAACTTGGTTTATGTAACTCTGCGTGAGATACCGGAGAGTGAGAGATGCAGCAGGCTTAAGTTTAATTAGTTCCGCTGAACTTCAGATAGCTGTGCTTATATTAATATCGAAAACCTAAACATGTATTTATAGTGATTTCGTTAACAAATCAATTTTATTTTCAAAGAATCGCAGTTTGTTTTGTACAGTAAATATATTCTTCCTATATTTACATTTGCTTGTTTTTTCCATAATTATTTTTTTTTCTTTCTATATAGACATTTTTTTGTTCTTCCTATATTAAAATGTTTTTGTTCTATCAATGTGCGTTTAAATCATATTCAGCCGAAAAACTACTAATTGTTTAACCTAAAAGTTCTCCATATGTGTATTGTTTTTTTATTTAACTGGTAACTCATTTTTGTTTCCTGTTAATATCACGTAATTACGCAAGTCATTTAATTTTCGGGCATGAGAGATATATTGATAACTTACATGTTTTAGCTTACATGTTAATTTTAGATACATTATATATGATCATTTTGTTATAATGTTGAAAGCTAGTCGACAAATTTACCTTTTAACTAAAAATTGTGAAGCCAGGTAAAGTAATATATGTTTAAACTAATACACCATATTGGGAAACAAGCTAAACAAAGATTCAGAAGAATAGGTACCAGGTTTGATATTTTACTTGAACGTAATCGTTACATTTATGGATTTTTATGAATTTTCCTTATTCAGGCCATGTCTGCACATTTGAATAGAATAAAGATTATTTATATTAGCCCAAATTGGTCGATCATTTTATAATTATTATGCTCTCAATGTCATCCTTAGCTAATGCCGGGCCTGTGATAAAATTATTTTTAGGGCCCCCCCCAAAAAAAACTAAACAATATAATTATAATTTATTCAACAATTTTGCACTTTAACAATATTTAGTCATTCAGTTTTATATAATATTTTATAAATAGAATTAAGTGTAATTTAAATAAAATCATGCATAAAGCATTTACAATCTAAAGTTTCTCAATGAGTTCGATGGATAAGAATATTAAACGATTTAATTGTTTTGGGATCATTCCTTTTTGTAGGTAAGTATTTTTTAATTAATTTTAGCTACGAAAATGTTTTATCACTTTCTACTGTGGTCACAGGTTTTGTTAACTATATTTTAAAAGTAATTGTATAATTTGGAAAGGAATCACGAATTGCATATATTTCTTTGAAACATTCCAAAGTTGTTAAAAATTAGCAACATACGCCCAAAAAATTCTGACTTCTTCATTCATCTCACTTCTAAAAATATCAGGCTTAGAATCATCTCGTAAACAGATGTCCAGGTTCATGGATACATATTTTTGAAGCATTATCTGTCATATTTCTCCATTCGCCTGTTGTACTAAAAACTCGAAAAAGCTGATGCGCGCAACATATGACTTTCCCTACAGACTCAAATTCATTCTCTCTTTATTCCTTTTATAAAATGAGTTTAATTGCAAAAAATAACACTGATATCTACTTGAAATTACATTGAATGTTCAGTTTCAATTCCATTTCCGTTTCCATTTGGCAATTGAACGGATGTTCAAATTCAGCGTTGCAAAAATGCGAAACACTAAAATATCTAGTGAACGGCTAATTCCAGAGTTATTGGGCGGAACCTATTTTTACTTTCCTTATATACATAATGTATAAGGAAAGTATTGTGACGGGGTCGAAAATTCGAATTCGAGTTTTCGACGGGAGAGCACGTTTCAAGCATCCCTGATCACGAATCAAACATTTTTGAAGTGATGTCTGTGTGTGTGTGTGTGTGTGTGTGTGTGTGTGTGTGTGTGTCAGTGAGTCTGTGGAGACGATAACTGACGAACGAATGGATCGATTCGAACCAAATTTGGTACAAAATTCACAATCCATAAACACTGGAAGCCAATGTTTTTTTACGCAATCGAATGTTCAGAACTCCCCTTAATTTTCGAATGAAATTTTGAAAAAATCGTCAAAAAATCAAAACCACTAATTAAGTTACGCAAATAGACATTTCTGATGTAATTTTTCATTAGAAAACGATTGACATAAATTTTAGAACGCTAACATGAACCGTTCTCGAGATATTGCACATTAAAAAAAAAATTATCAAAAAGTCATATAAAAAAAAAAATTCCTCCTGAGAAACATGTGTACTTTTCATATGTAATATCATGCGATAACTTAGGTGACATCATTTTCGTGGCTCTAGCTCGTTCCATTCATGATAAAAGATACGTCGAGTAATAATTTTGCATATGAATGCCAATAGTCATTTATCTGCTCTAAGAATAACATATTTCTCTTTCCGTAACACTTGGCGAGATTTTGGCGACGAATTTGGCGGAATGTCGCCAACTTGGCGACTTTTTGAAATGTTGCCAAATTAACGAAAATCTCGCCAAATGGATGAAAATGACGCTAAATCAATGAAATGACGACTAATTGCCGAAAATTCAATATCTTGGAAAGGATTTTAGTATCTACTATAAGAAAAACCTATTTATTTTACTGTAAATGTAGTAAATTCATTACATTATATAAGGAAAGTCATGTGTTGCCCACATCAGATTTTTTCCTTAGTTAAAATTATGTGTAATACAAGTATTTAAGTCCATGTAAGCGCATATAGTCTTTTAGTCTTTTATTTTAGGTTTTGATTTATTTTTTGACGATCCTCTCTCACGCTCCGAGGAAACCGGAACATGGGCCCCTCCCGTCCTCCACAATTAAGTTGTTGAAATGAAAATTATATAATATTAGTTTGTGACTTGAGTTTGTATATTTCTACTGTAAATTTAAAAAAAACCAAGAACAAAAGACACATTGTTCCGAAAACTTTAGTATCTCAATCATGGAATATCCTTACAATGCAGAATATCCGTGCAATCATCCGTATAATGCAGTGTTGATACAATAAGGAGCGATGTTGAAACAGCACCGATACATCATTGACCGATACTAATGGACGCGCTCTATCCATATAACCTTGCCTTTCATATAATTGACAACCTCTTGAAAAGTCGTACGTTTAAACTGCTGGACTTAACGTAATAGCAACTTATCTAAAAAAGCTCTCTAAACAACAAGGATACCTACTATATACTATATAGTTTTTATTTCTGGAATTTACACAAAACTTGTGGACAAAAACAAAAAAAATTAATAACAACTAAAGAAATGGTGCAAAGCCAGTCTCTAATAAATTTATTTTCTTTTACAAAAGTTGCAAAGCAGAGCAATATTCCAGAGTTCTACGTTGCGTATGATATCAGTCTTTTATTACTAAAAACGAAACTAGATATTGGACTGATTTTTAACTTATTTATAACAATGGATAATTCTGGAGCTTTACGTTGGGTGTTACATTAGGTACTGAAAACGAAGCTGGGTCTTGGACTCACTTTTAATTTTTTGCAATAATGGATATTGTAATACCTTCTTTTGTGTTGTGACTGCGCAGACAGTGATTGAGGTTTGCCATTTATTGTAGTTGATATCCCATGAATAAACCAGTTCGTTATATTGCTAACGGTCAGGATTCTGGCTGGCCGCACTAGTATTGTTAAATAAGAATATTGTTTATGATATCAATACTTTAGGTATTGAAATGCAGATAAATTAAATAGCCAATCTAAAAATTCACATAAAGCAAATGGTTGGCTTTGTCTTAGTGTAATGTTTATATTTTCTTAACATTGTTATACACCCCCTATTTTGCAATATATAATACAGATTAGGAGTACTATTTAAAAAAACACTATTAATGAAATACCATTAATATATACATAATAAAATATCATTTAAGCAATTATAGGTATTTGATAATATGTGTTCTTTAAAAAAGTATTTTGCTTACAAGAAAAAAAAATAACTGCATATGGTGTACTACAATATTTTTATTAAGAAAACTGCATTATTCAAATGTTTACCACAAAATTACTCTATAATAGTTAAGTACAGAAAGTTAAAAACATAAAATAACTAAATATGCTCGCATTCAGGTCCAAATATTAAACACAATTTCTCCCATTAATATTATTTTAAAAACTTCCAACGCCCATATATATCATATTTATTCTATAAATTCTTATTTTGGCTTATTTGCGGTACCGCACTTTTCAATAACTTTACCACTCCCCAGAATGTATCTTCACCCAGCCTCGCCCATAAAACTCCCTGAAACTTCCCTTATTAAATTATTAGCATGAAGAGAGCCTTTTAAGGAAACAATTTCTCTCTAAATAATTGAATTTATAAGTTCCAGAACGTGAATAATTCAGTGCTTTAACGAAAAATCTAAAAACTTTCCGCTGGGCCTTCTTACACATTATGCCACTGCGTACCGCGGCTAACTGCGTTATCGATTTTTCACACGTTCTTGAAAAACTAACGCAATACCATGCATCACCATTTGCGAAGAGGGAGATGCACGAACCAACCGTAAACTTTAATGTCTTCAACAAATGGCGAAAAAGAAAATGTTAAGCTGGAAGAAAAAGAAAAAAAAACTTTTACCCAAATTATTAAAATCTGCCGCCTAACGTAAAAATTCTAGTATTAAAAGTAGCTTTACTATCCTTTCTGAATGGCGCTTTGCCAAGTATTCCTCAAATTTTCTCTGCCACAAGAAAAGCTTCTGGTCATCAATATTGCTTCGAAAAGGGGAGCAGTATTAAGTAAGTTATATCAGGAAACGGGCAAAACCGTATTACCTAATCATAGCCCCCAGTCGTCCCTGAAGTACTGACACAGATGTTTATAAATATGTTTCAGGCGTATCCACAAGCCACGCCTGACGGGGAGATATTTAACCCTCAGGGAAGCTATTAAGCTTTTCGCAATAAGTTTGATTTTCAGCGCTTATTAAGTGTATCAGGGGATGTATGAGTTTCGGAAAATATTTATTTTAAGTTTTCGCAAAATAATTTGTTGCAAAAGATACACGAAAGTTAGGGGTAGGAACAAAGTAATGTAAAGTATTTGAAGTTTAAGAGATTGTGTATATCAGGCATAATTTTAATGTAAAATGTGAATAAAATTCCGTTGGAAATGCTGAACACGAGCATAACTAATAAATATGGCATTTTAAAAAACAACGCGTCTTATGTGTTCTAACATATTCCATATAATATTGATTCATAAGAATAAATTTGCATAGGATATGTTAGCAAGAGAGCGATTAAAATGGCAGAATAAAAAATAACATATTTTCTTATTTTTAACGGGCATATTTAAATATGATAGGCTATAAATTTGATAATTACAGTAAAATGTTTCTACTATCTCCACGCAGATGAACTTTCTATTAAAATTTGAAACTTTTCGCAGTCCGTCCACTTTAAAGATTTCTTACTTGAATCCATTCCGTTGCTTCCAGAATTCAGTAATGTTAATTTAATTTTTTTTAACTCTTTACAATAAAGTTCGAAAATGTTTATGACTTTGTTCATTCTGTCTGTCTGTCCGTTAGCACGATAACTGCCGTAAAAATGACTTAATCAAAATGAAATTTCAGTATGTTATTCAAACGGTCTGTAGGACTTATGGGAATATAAATGAATAATATCACCCAATTGGTTTTGGATTGAACCTGGGTTGAAAAAATGAAATACATTGAGCCCTATGGGAACTAATTTTTCAAAAAAAATTTAAGCAAATTTAAAATTCACAAATTGCTTCGAAAATTTTAGGTAATAATCAAATTGTTCCATAAAATATATAAAAAAAATTCATCGAAATATATTCAGTAGTTTTTTAAATAAAAATTAAAATAATAATAACACATTTTATATGAAGCGATCACGTGACCATGATATAAAAAGATCACGTGACCCACTTCAAAATGATATATGGCATCCATCTTGTCTCAAAATCGTGATATTTGAAGTTCTTTTAAATTCATATTGAGTGTTGTATCCGTACTAAAACCACTCTATTTTTGCTTAAATTCTGTGCATTTACATACTGAAACAACGCAATTACAATATATTTGAGTTTAAATGCTCATCCAAATTTGATTATTTCTACAACGAAGCCTATTTTTCACCTATGTAAAATGGAAACAGCAAAATATGTAGAATGAGTTGAATTAGAAGTGCTGTATTTCTTTAACACAAAATCATTTAGTTCATGAAGTCTGCGTAGCTGATATGAATGAAATATTCATTGATTTTACAAAGAGAAGGACAATTTTTTTCGATGAAGTTTTACGCATAGAGTTTAATTACTTGTAGCTCCATGGTCTTAATTTTTAGATAAAATAAATTATTATAGTATTGTGATGGATGCCATGAAGGGAAATTATTTATGAATGAAATGCTGCTTTTATAGAGAGAGCCAGGCGTGTTATTTTTTCTATGACGTCATTTGAATGAATTTCAGTTGTTTTCGATGATGTTTTAAAATATAATAAATTATCGTAGTATTATAATAATTCTAAAATTATTACCGAGGAATGTATCACGTTTTAGAAGTGTTTAAACCAGGCAATTTATATTTCAATGCCGTCATTTGAATGAAGTTCATATTTTTAGATGAAATTTTCAAATATAATAAATTAATGTAGTATTGTGATAAGTTTCAAAATATTACCGAGGAATGTATTGCATTTTAGACATGTATAAATAAAATTGCATTGAAGTTGGAAAGTGTTTCATAATCAATGCTTTAAGCATGATCGATCTTTCTTGTTTCATATTATAGTAAGAAAAATTATTGTTTTTTAATTAATTACATTTTATGGCGGTAAAATACGTTTAAATACATTTACATACATACACATACATACATACTATTAAATACATTTAAAACACTTTTGAAAAATTTCCATTTGTTTGGGGAGGGTGTGGAATGGCCCCCGATAATTCATGTATTTCTATGAAATTGTATATGCACATAAAGAGATCAATACAATATTTTGTAAATTACATGACTAGAAAATTGTTCTCCAAAATAGGGTACGTGTTTCCCAAAAAGGTAGGCCCGAAATTGTAATATTTCTGTCTAAAGTAAATTTTATATTGACAAAAAATAATTAATACAAATAACAAATATTAACTTGCCTTTTTAAGCCAGATATTTTGCGCACCCTAAATTCGTACATCCTAGATTTCGTACACCCTAGAAGAGGGCAAGATCCTAAAAGCTATATCCTGCAACACCATCGGGGCGTCCTATACACATGCATAAAAATATACCATAATCCTAATGCCATTGAGTTCGTGACCTGATTCGTGGCTTTCATTGACACTGTATATGTATTTAAAACTTAAAAATGCGTGGAATAAATAAATTTTACATTTTTGTACTGGCAATGCGGAGTAAATAATTGTAAAAACTGTACAGAAGGGTGTTTAAACATACAGTATGCAGAGTCCCCTTCGAGCTTACGTGCTTGCGAGATTACTAATACGAGCTTACAAATTCGTCTCAGTAGCTCAACAGTACAGCGTCTGTTGGCCAGTTGGGAGATCCAGGGTTCGATCCCCGGTTAGGGTAGACAATTTATTTCAATGACGCACGAACGAATCAACCCTGTAGGTTATTTCAAATATGTCGAAAGACTGAAAGTGACACTAGTACGACTAGTACGGATTCAGTGGGCTCCGGAAGACTGAGCGCCAATTTCAAAATTGAGAGTAGAACGACCACCCAGTGTACTAATCTGGGCGCGGTAGCCCATTGGTTAGCGCGCTGGAGTTGCACTCGGTAGGCCCGGGTTCGATTCCAGCCACTGCCAAAACTGCCGCCGTGTTCATGCGGAGTACGATCACGTTAAACATGTGGGTCCGAAAGTCCTTCCGAGAGGTTGGTGGTAGGG